>BRXU01000035.1:0-460000 GCA_030267565.1 Pleodorina starrii
AGTCTACCGGCCTAGGTACGACGATAACCGTGTGTAGGAGGGCTGGGCTGGTTTCACACCTCAGCTGCAAAGGCACAGGGGTGCACAGGGGCGAAACGCGTGCCACTGCCGTACGAGTAAAGTTCGCAGCATCTGATCACACCATGCCCTAGGTATTGTATTAAGGCATCTGTGTGCCAAGTCTACCGGCCTAGGTCCGACGATAACCGTGTGTAGGAGGGCTGGGCTGGTTTCACACCTCAGCTGCAAAGGCACAGGGGTGCAAAGGGGCGAAACGCGTGCCACTGCCGTACGAGTAAAGTTCGCAGCATCTGATCACACCATGCCCTAGGTATTGTATTAAGGCATCTGTGTGCCAAGTCTACCGGCCTAGGTACGACGATAACCGTGTGTAGGAGGGCTGGGCTGGTTTCACACCTCAGCTGCAAAGGCACAGGGGTGCAAAGGGGCGAAACGCGTGCCACTGCCGTACGAGTAAAGTTCGCTTCGCAGCATCTCATCACACCATGCCCTAGGTATTGTATTAAGGCATCTGTGTGCCAAGTCTACCGGCCTAGGTACGACGATAACCGTGTGTAGGAGGGCTGGGCTGGTTTCACACCTCAGCTGCAAAGGCACAGGGGTGCACAGGGGCGAAACGCGTGCCACTGCCGTACGAGTAAAGTTCGCAGCATCTGATCACACCATGCCCTAGGTATTGTATTAAGGCATCTGTGTGCCAAGTCTACCGGCCTAGGTACGACGATAACCGTGTGTAGGAGGGCTGGGCTGGTTTCACACCTCAGCTGCAAAGGCACAGGGGTGCACAGGGGCGAAACGCGTGCCACTGCCGTACGAGTAAAGTTCGCAGCATCTGATCACACCATGCCCTAGGTATTGTATTAAGGCATCTGTGTGCCAAGTCTACCGGCCTAGGTACGACGATAACCGTGTGTAGGAGGGCTGGGCTGGTTTCACACCTCACCTGCAAAGGCACAGGGGTGCAAAGGGGCGAAACGCGTGCCACTGCCGTACGAGTAAAGTTCGCAGCATCTGATCACACCATGCCCTAGGTATTGTATTAAGGCATCTGTGTGCCAAGTCTACCGGCCTAGGTACGACGATAACCGTGTGTAGGAGGGCTGGGCTGGTTTCACACCTCAGCTGCAAAGGCACAGGGGTGCAAAGGGGCGAAACGCGTGCCACTGCCGTACGAGTAAAGTTCGCAGCATCTGATCACACCATGCCCTAGGTATTGTATTAAGGCATCTGTGTGCCAAGTCTACCGGCCTAGGTACGACGATAACCGTGTGTAGGAGGGCTGGGCTGGTTTCACACCTCAGCTGCAAAGGCACAGGGGTGCAAAGGGGCGAAACGCGTGCCACTGCCGTACGAGTAAAGTTCGCAGCATCTGATCACACCATGCCCTAGATATTGTATTAAGGCATCTGTGTGCCAAGTCTACCGGCCTAGGTACGACGATAACGATAACCGTGTGTAGGAGGGCTGGGCTGGTTTCACACCTCAGCTGCAAAGGCACAGGGGTGCACAGGGGCGAAACGCGTGCCACTGCCGTACGAGTAAAGTTCGCAGCATCTGATCACACCATGCCCTAGGTATTGTATTAAGGCATCTGTGTGCCAAGTCTACCGGCCTAGGTACGACGATAACCGTGTGTAGGAGGGCTGGGCTGGTTTCACACCTCAGCTGCAAAGGCACAGGGGTGCAAAGGGGCGAAACGCGTGCCACTGCCGTACGAGTAAAGTTCGCAGCATCTGATCACACCATGCCCTAGGTATTGTATTAAGGCATCTGTGTGCCAAGTCTACCGGCCTAGGTACGACGATAACCGTGTGTAGGAGGGCTGGGCTGGTTTCACACCTCAGCTGCAAAGGCACAGGGGTGCAAAGGGGCGAAACGCGTGCCACTGCCGTACGAGTAAAGTTCGCAGCATCTGATCACACCATGCCCTGCCCTAGGTATTGTATTAAGGCATCTGTGTGCCAAGTCTACCGGCCTAGGTACGACGATAACCGTGTGTAGGAGGGCTGGGCTGGTTTCACACCTCAGCTGCAAAGGCACAGGGGTGCAAAGGGGCGAAACGCGTGCCACTGCCGTACGAGTAAAGTTCGCAGCATCTGATCACACCATGCCCTAGGTATTGTATTAAGGCATCTGTGTGCCAAGTCTACCGGCCTAGGTACGACGATAACCGTGTGTAGGAGGGCTGGGCTGGTTTCACACCTCAGCTGCAAAGGCACAGGGGTGCAAAGGGGCGAAACGCGTGCCACTGCCGTACGAGTAAAGTTCGCAGCATCTGATCACACCATGCCCTAGGTATTGTATTAAGGCATCTGTGTGCCAAGTCTACCGGCCTAGGTACGACGATAACCGTGTGTAGGAGGGCTGGGCTGGTTTCACACCTCAGCTGCAAAGGCACAGGGGTGCAAAGGGGCGAAACGCGTGCGTGCCACTGCCGTACGAGTAAAGTTCGCAGCATCTGATCACACCATGCCCTAGGTATTGTATTAAGGCATCTGTGTGCCAAGTCTACCGGCCTAGGTACGACGATAACCGTGTGTAGGAGGGCTGGGCTGGTTTCACACCTCAGCTGCAAAGGCACAGGGGTGCACAGGGGCGAAACGCGTGCCACTGCCGTACGAGTAAAGTTCGCAGCATCTGATCACACCATGCCCTAGGTATTGTATTAAGGCATCTGTGTGCCAAGTCTACCGGCCTAGGTACGACGATAACCGTGTGTAGGAGGGCTGGGCTGGTTTCACACCTCAGCTGCAAAGGCACAGGGGTGCACAGGGGCGAAACGCGTGCCACTGCCGTACGAGTAAAGTTCGCAGCATCTGATCACACCATGCCCTAGGTATTGTATTAAGGCATCTGTGTGCCAAGTCTACCGGCCTAGGTACGACGATAACCGTGTGTAGGAGGGCTGGGCTGGTTTCATCACACCTCAGCTGCAAAGGCACAGGGGTGCAAAGGGGCGAAACGCGTGCCACTGCCGTACGAGTAAAGTTCGCAGCATCTGATCACACCATGCCCTAGGTATTGTATTGAGGCATCTGTGTGCCAAGTCTACCGGCCTAGGTACGACGATAACCGTGTGTAGGAGGGCTGGGCTGGTTTCACACGGGCGAAACGCGTGCCACTGCCGTACGAGTAAAGTTCGCAGCATCTGATCACACCATGCCCTAGGTATTGTATTAAGGCATCTGTGTGCCAAGTCTACCGGCCTAGGTACGACGATAACCGTGTGTAGGAGGGCTGGGCTGGTTTCACACCTCAGCTGCAAAGGCACAGGGGTGCAAAGGGGCGAAACGCGTGCCACTGCCGTACGAGTAAAGTTCGCAGCATCTGATCACACCATGCCCTAGGTATTGTATTAAGTAAGGCATCTGTGTGCCAAGTCTACCGGCCTAGGTACGACGATAACCGTGTGTAGGAGGGCTGGGCTGGTTTCACACCTCAGCTGCAAAGGCACAGGGGTGCAAAGGGGCGAAACGCGTGCCACTGCCGTACGAGTAAAGTTCGCAGCATCTGATCACACCATGCCCTAGGTATTGTATTAAGGCATCTGTGTGCCAAGTCTACCGGCCTAGGTACGACGATAACCGTGTGTAGGAGGGCTGGGCTGGTTTCACACCTCAGCTGCAAAGGCACAGGGGTGCACAGGGGCGAAACGCGTGCCACTGCCGTACGAGTAAAGTTCGCAGCATCTGATCACACCATGCCCTAGGTATTGTATTAAGGCATCTGTGTGCCAAGTCTACCGGCCTAGGTACGACGATAACCGTGTGTAGGAGGGCTGGGCTGGTTTCACACCTCAGCTGCAAAGGCACAGGGGTGCAAAGGGGCGAAACGCGTGCCACTGCCGTACGAGTAGAGTAAAGTTCGCAGCATCTGATCACACCATGCCCTAGGTATTGTATTAAGGCATCTGTGTGCCAAGTCTACCGGCCTAGGTACGACGATAACCGTGTGTAGGAGGGCTGGGCTGGTTTCACACCTCAGCTGCAAAGGCACAGGGGTGCACAGGGGCGAAACGCGTGCCACTGCCGTACGAGTAAAGTTCGCAGCATCTGATCACACCATGCCCTAGGTATTGTATTAAGGCATCTGTGTGCCAAGTCTACCGGCCTAGGTACGACGATAACCGTGTGTAGGAGGGCTGGGCTGGTTTCACACCTCAGCTGCAAAGGCACAGGGGTGCAAAGGGGCGAAACGCGTGCCACTGCCGTACGAGTAAAGTTCGCAGCATCTGATCACACCATGCCCTAGGTATTGTATTGAGGCATCTGTGTGCCAAGTCTACCGGCCTAGGTACGACGATAACCGTGTGTAGGAGGGCTGGGCTGGTTTCACACCTCAGCTGCTGCAAAGGCACAGGGGTGCAAAGGGGCGAAACGCGTGCCACTGCCGTACGAGTAAAGTTCGCAGCATCTGATCACACCATGCCCTAGGTATTGTATTAAGGCATCTGTGTGCCAAGTCTACCGGCCTAGGTACGACGATAACCGTGTGTAGGAGGGCTGGGCTGGTTTCACACCTCAGCTGCAAAGGCACAGGGGTGCAAAGGGGCGAAACGCGTGCCACTGCCGTACGAGTAAAGTTCGCAGCATCTGATCACACCATGCCCTAGGTATTGTATTAAGGCATCTGTGTGCCAAGTCTACCGGCCTAGGTACGACGATAACCGTGTGTAGGAGGGCTGGGCTGGTTTCACACCTCAGCTGCAAAGGCACAGGGGTGCACAGGGGCGAAACGCGTGCCACTGCCGTACGAGTAAAGTTCGCAGCATCTGATCACACCATGCCCTAGGTATTGTATTAAGGCATCTGTGTGCCAAGTCTACCGGCCTAGGTTAGGTACGACGATAACCGTGTGTAGGAGGGCTGGGCTGGTTTCACACCTCAGCTGCAAAGGCACAGGGGTGCAAAGGGGCGAAACGCGTGCCACTGCCGTACGAGTAAAGTTCGCAGCATCTGATCACACCATGCCCTAGGTATTGTATTAAGGCATCTGTGTGCCAAGTCTACCGGCCTAGGTACGACGATAACCGTGTGTAGGAGGGCTGGGCTGGTTTCACACCTCAGCTGCAAAGGCACAGGGGTGCAAAGGGGCGAAACGCGTGCCACTGCCGTACGAGTAAAGTTCGCAGCATCTGATCACACCATGCCCTAGGTATTGTATTAAGGCATCTGTGTGCCAAGTCTACCGGCCTAGGTACGACGATAACCGTGTGTAGGAGGGCTGGGCTGGTTTCACACCTCAGCTGCAAAGGCACAGGGGTGCAAAGGGGCGAAACGCGTGCCACTGCCGTACGAGTAAAGTTCGCAGCATCTGATCACACCATGCCATGCCCTAGGTATTGTATTAAGGCATCTGTGTGCCAAGTCTACCGGCCTAGGTACGACGATAACCGTGTGTAGGAGGGCTGGGCTGGTTTCACACCTCAGCTGCAAAGGCACAGGGGTGCAAAGGGGCGAAACGCGTGCCACTGCCGTACGAGTAAAGTTCGCAGCATCTGATCACACCATGCCCTAGGTATTGTATTAAGGCATCTGTGTGCCAAGTCTACCGGCCTAGGTACGACGATAACCGTGTGTAGGAGGGCTGGGCTGGTTTCACACCTCAGCTGCAAAGGCACAGGGGTGCAAAGGGGCGAAACGCGTGCCACTGCCGTACGAGTAAAGTTCGCAGCATCTGATCACACCATGCCCTAGGTATTGTATTAAGGCATCTGTGTGCCAAGTCTACCGGCCTAGGTACGACGATAACCGTGTGTAGGAGGGCTGGGCTGGTTTCACACCTCAGCTGCAAAGGCACAGGGGTGCAAAGGGGCGAAGCGAAACGCGTGCCACTGCCGTACGAGTAAAGTTCGCAGCATCTGATCACACCATGCCCTAGGTATTGTATTAAGGCATCTGTGTGCCAAGTCTACCGGCCTAGGTACGACGATAACCGTGTGTAGGAGGGCTGGGCTGGTTTCACACCTCAGCTGCAAAGGCACAGGGGTGCAAAGGGGCGAAACGCGTGCCACTGCCGTACGAGTAAAGTTCGCAGCATCTGATCACACCATGCCCTAGGTATTGTATTAAGGCATCTGTGTGCCAAGTCTACCGGCCTAGGTACGACGATAACCGTGTGTAGGAGGGCTGGGCTGGTTTCACACCTCAGCTGCAAAGGCACAGGGGTGCAAAGGGGCGAAACGCGTGCCACTGCCGTACGAGTAAAGTTCGCAGCATCTGATCACACCATGCCCTAGGTATTGTATTAAGGCATCTGTGTGCCAAGTCTACCGGCCTAGGTACGACGATAACCGTGTGTAGGAGGGCTGGGCTGCTGGTTTCACACCTCAGCTGCAAAGGCACAGGGGTGCAAAGGGGCGAAACGCGTGCCACTGCCGTACGAGTAAAGTTCGCAGCATCTGATCACACCATGCCCTAGGTATTGTATTAAGGCATCTGTGTGCCAAGTCTACCGGCCTAGGTACGACGATAACCGTGTGTAGGAGGGCTGGGCTGGTTTCACACCTCAGCTGCAAAGGCACAGGGGTGCAAAGGGGCGAAACGCGTGCCACTGCCGTACGAGTAAAGTTCGCAGCATCTGATCACACCATGCCCTAGGTATTGTATTAAGGCATCTGTGTGCCAAGTCTACCGGCCTAGGTACGACGATAACCGTGTGTAGGAGGGCTGGGCTGGTTTCACACCTCAGCTGCAAAGGCACAGGGGTGCAAAGGGGCGAAACGCGTGCCACTGCCGTACGAGTAAAGTTCGCAGCATCTGATCACACCATGCCCTAGGTATTGTATTAAGGCATCTGTTCTGTGTGCCAAGTCTACCGGCCTAGGTACGACGATAACCGTGTGTAGGAGGGCTGGGCTGGTTTCACACCTCAGCTGCAAAGGCACAGGGGTGCACAGGGGCGAAACGCGTGCCACTGCCGTACGAGTAAAGTTCGCAGCATCTGATCACACCATGCCCTAGGTATTGTATTAAGGCATCTGTGTGCCAAGTCTACCGGCCTAGGTACGACGATAACCGTGTGTAGGAGGGCTGGGCTGGTTTCACACCTCAGCTGCAAAGGCACAGGGGTGCAAAGGGGCGAAACGCGTGCCACTGCCGTACGAGTAAAGTTCGCAGCATCTGATCACACCATGCCCTAGGTATTGTATTAAGGCATCTGTGTGCCAAGTCTACCGGCCTAGGTACGACGATAACCGTGTGTAGGAGGGCTGGGCTGGTTTCACACCTCAGCTGCAAAGGCACAGGGGTGCAAAGGGGCGAAACGCGTGCCAGCCACTGCCGTACGAGTAAAGTTCGCAGCATCTGATCACACCATGCCCTAGGTATTGTATTAAGGCATCTGTGTGCCAAGTCTACCGGCCTAGGTACGACGATAACCGTGTGTAGGAGGGCTGGGCTGGTTTCACACCTCAGCTGCAAAGGCACAGGGGTGCACAGGGGCGAAACGCGTGCCACTGCCGTACGAGTAAAGTTCGCAGCATCTGATCACACCATGCCCTAGGTATTGTATTAAGGCATCTGTGTGCCAAGTCTACCGGCCTAGGTACGACGATAACCGTGTGTAGGAGGGCTGGGCTGGTTTCACACCTCAGCTGCAAAGGCACAGGGGTGCAAAGGGGCGAAACGCGTGCCACTGCCGTACGAGTAAAGTTCGCAGCATCTGATCACACCATGCCCTAGGTATTGTATTAAGGCATCTGTGTGCCAAGTCTACCGGCCTAGGTACGACGATAACCGTGTGTAGGAGGGCTGGGCTGGTTTCATCACACCTCAGCTGCAAAGGCACAGGGGTGCACAGGGGCGAAACGCGTGCCACTGCCGTACGAGTAAAGTTCGCAGCATCTGATCACACCATGCCCTAGGTATTGTATTAAGGCATCTGTGTGCCAAGTCTACCGGCCTAGGTACGACGATAACCGTGTGTAGGAGGGCTGGGCTGGTTTCACACCTCAGCTGCAAAGGCACAGGGGTGCAAAGGGGCGAAACGCGTGCCACTGCCGTACGAGTAAAGTTCGCAGCATCTGATCACACCATGCCCTAGGTATTGTATTAAGGCATCTGTGTGCCAAGTCTACCGGCCTAGGTACGACGATAACCGTGTGTAGGAGGGCTGGGCTGGTTTCACACCTCAGCTGCAAAGGCACAGGGGTGCACAGGGGCGAAACGCGTGCCACTGCCGTACGAGTAAAGTTCGCAGCATCTGATCACACCATGCCCTAGATATTGTATTAAGTCATCTGTGTGCCAAGTCTACCGGCCTAGGTACGACGATAACCGTGTGTAGGAGGGCTGGGCTGGTTTCACACCTCAGCTGCAAAGGCACAGGGGTGCAAAGGGGCGAAACGCGTGCCACTGCCGTACGAGTGAAGTTCGCAGCATCTGATCACACCATGCCCTAGGTATTGTATTGAGGCATCTGTGTGCCAAGTCTACCGGCCTAGGTACGACGATAACCGTGTGTAGGAGGGCTGGGCTGGTTTCACACCTCAGCTGCAAAGGCACAGGGGTGCAAAGGGGCGAAACGCGTGCCACTGCCGTACGAGTAAAGTTCGCAGCATCTGATCACACCATGCCCTAGGTATTGTATTAAGGCATCTGTGTGCCAAGTCTACCGGCCTAGGTACGACGATAACCGTGTGTAGGAGGGCTGGGCTGGTTTCACACCTCAGCTGCAAAGGCACAGGGGTGCAAAGGGGCGAAACGCGTGCCACTGCCGTACGAGTAAAGTTCGCAGCATCTGATCACACCATGCCCTGCCCTAGGTATTGTATTAAGGCATCTGTGTGCCAAGTCTACCGGCCTAGGTACGACGATAACCGTGTGTAGGAGGGCTGGGCTGGTTTCACACCTCAGCTGCAAAGGCACAGGGGTGCAAAGGGGCGAAACGCGTGCCACTGCCGTACGAGTAAAGTTCGCAGCATCTGATCACACCATGCCCTAGGTATTGTATTAAGGCATCTGTGTGCCAAGTCTACCGGCCTAGGTACGACGATAACCGTGTGTAGGAGGGCTGGGCTGGTTTCACACCTCAGCTGCAAAGGCACAGGGGTGCACAGGGGCGAAACGCGTGCCACTGCCGTACGAGTAAAGTTCGCAGCATCTGATCACACCATGCCCTAGGTATTGTATTAAGGCATCTGTGTGCCAAGTCTACCGGCCTAGGTACGACGATAACCGTGTGTAGGAGGGCTGGGCTGGTTTCACACCTCAGCTGCAAAGGCACAGGGGTGCAAAGGGGCGAAACGCGTGCCACTGCCGTACGAGTAAAGTTCGCAGCATCTGATCACACCATGCCCTAGGTATTGTATCTAGGCATCTGTGTGCCAAGTCTACCGGCCTAGGTACGACGATAACCGTGTGTAGGAGGGCTGGGCTGGTTTCACACCTCAGCTGCAAAGGCACAGGGGTGCACAGGGGCGAAACGCGTGCCACTGCCGTACGAGTAAAGTTCGCAGCATCTGATCACACCATGCCCTAGGTATTGTATTAAGGCATCTGTGTGCCAAGTCTACCGGCCTAGGTACGACGATAACCGTGTGTAGGAGGGCTGGGCTGGTTTCACACCTCAGCTGCAAAGGCACAGGGGTGCAAAGGGGCGAAACGCGTGCCACTGCCGTACGAGTAAAGTTCGCAGCATCTGATCACACCATGCCCTAGGTATTGTATTGAGGCATCTGTGTGCCAAGTCTACCGGCCTAGGTACGACGATAACCGTGTGTAGGAGGGCTGGGCTGGTTTCACACCTCATCAGCTGCAAAGGCACAGGGGTGCAAAGGGGCGAAACGCGTGCCACTGCCGTACGAGTAAAGTTCGCAGCATCTGATCACACCATGCCCTAGGTATTGTATTAAGGCATCTGTGTGCCAAGTCTACCGGCCTAGGTACGACGATAACCGTGTGTAGGAGGGCTGGGCTGGTTTCACACCTCAGCTGCAAAGGCACAGGGGTGCAAAGGGGCGAAACGCGTGCCACTGCCGTACGAGTAAAGTTCGCAGCATCTGATCACACCATGCCCTAGGTATTGTATTAAGGCATCTGTGTGCCAAGTCTACCGGCCTAGGTACGACGATAACCGTGTGTAGGAGGGCTGGGCTGGTTTCACACCTCAGCTGCAAAGGCACAGGGGTGCAAAGGGGCGAAACGCGTGCCACTGCCGTACGAGTAAAGTTCGCAGCATCTGATCACACCATGCCCTAGGTATTGTATTAAGGCATCTGTGTGCCATGCCAAGTCTACCGGCCTAGGTACGACGATAACCGTGTGTAGGAGGGCTGGGCTGGTTTCACACCTCAGCTGCAAAGGCACAGGGGTGCACAGGGGCGAAACGCGTGCCACTGCCGTACGAGTAAAGTTCGCAGCATCTGATCACACCATGCCCTAGGTATTGTATTAAGGCATCTGTGTGCCAAGTCTACCGGCCTAGGTACGACGATAACCGTGTGTAGGAGGGCTGGGCTGGTTTCACACCTCAGCTGCAAAGGCACAGGGGTGCAAAGGGGCGAAACGCGTGCCACTGCCGTACGAGTAAAGTTCGCAGCATCTGATCACACCATGCCCTAGGTATTGTATTAAGGCATCTGTGTGCCAAGTCTACCGGCCTAGGTACGACGATAACCGTGTGTAGGAGGGCTGGGCTGGTTTCACACCTCAGCTGCAAAGGCACAGGGGTGCAAAGGGGCGAAACGCGTGCCACTGCCGTACGAGTAAAGTAAAGTTCGCAGCATCTGATCACACCATGCCCTAGGTATTGTATTAAGGCATCTGTGTGCCAAGTCTACCGGCCTAGGTACGACGATAACCGTGTGTAGGAGGGCTGGGCTGGTTTCACACCTCAGCTGCAAAGGCACAGGGGTGCAAAGGGGCGAAACGCGTGCCACTGCCGTACGAGTAAAGTTCGCAGCATCTGATCACACCATGCCCTAGGTATTGTATTAAGGCATCTGTGTGCCAAGTCTACCGGCCTAGGTACGACGATAACCGTGTGTAGGAGGGCTGGGCTGGTTTCACACCTCAGCTGCAAAGGCACAGGGGTGCAAAGGGGCGAAACGCGTGCCACTGCCGTACGAGTAAAGTTCGCAGCATCTGATCACACCATGCCCTAGGTATTGTATTAAGGCATCTGTGTGCCAAGTCTACCGGCCTAGGTACGACGATAACCGTGTGTAGGAGGGCTGGGCTGGTTTCACACCTCAGCTGCAAAGGCACAGGGGTGCACAGGGGCGAAACGCGTGCCACTGCCGTACGAGTAAAGTTCGCAGCATCTGATCACACCATGCCCTAGGTATTGTATTAAGGCATCTGTGTGCCAAGTCTACCGGCCTAGGTACGACGATAACCGTGTGTAGGAGGGCTGGGCTGGTTTCACACCTCAGCTGCAAAGGCACAGGGGTGCACAGGGGCGAAACGCGTGCCACTGCCGTACGAGTAAAGTTCGCAGCATCTGATCACACCATGCCCTAGGTATTGTATTAAGGCATCTGTGTGCCAAGTCTACCGGCCTAGGTACGACGATAACCGTGTGTAGGAGGGCTGGGCTGGTTTCACACCTCAGCTGCAAAGGCACAGGGGTGCAAAGGGGCGAAACGCGTGCCACTGCCGTACGAGTAAAGTTCGCAGCATCTGATCACACCATGCCCTAGGTATTGTATTAAGGCATCTGTGTGCCAAGTCTACCGGCCTAGGTACGACGATAACCGTGTGTAGGAGGGCTGGGCTGGTTTCACACCTCAGCTGCAAAGGCACAGGGGTGCAAAGGGGCGAAACGCGTGCCACTGCCGTACGAGTAAAGTTCGCAGCATCTGATCACACCATGCCCTAGGTATTGTATTAAGGCATCTGTGTGCCAAGTCTACCGGCCTAGGTACGACGATAACCGTGTGTAGGAGGGCTGGGCTGGTTTCACACCTCAGCTGCAAAGGCACAGGGGTGCAAAGGGGCGAAACGCGTGCCACTGCCGTACGAGTAAAGTTCGCAGCATCTGATCACACCATGCCCTAGGTATTGTATTAAGGCATCTGTGTGCCAAGTCTACCGGCCTAGGTACGACGATAACCGTGTGTAGGAGGGCTGGGCTGGTTTCACACCTCAGCTGCAAAGGCACAGGGGTGCAAAGGGGCGAAACGCGTGCCACTGCCGTACGAGTAAAGTTCGCAGCATCTGATCACACCATGCCCTAGGTATTGTATTAAGGCATCTGTGTGCCAAGTCTACCGGCCTAGGTACGACGATAACCGTGTGTAGGAGGGCTGGGCTGGTTTCACACCTCAGCTGCAAAGGCACAGGGGTGCACAGGGGCGAAACGCGTGCCACTGCCGTACGAGTAAAGTTCGCAGCATCTGATCACACCATGCCCTAGGTATTGTATTAAGGCATCTGTGTGCCAAGTCTACCGGCCTAGGTACGACGATAACCGTGTGTAGGAGGGCTGGGCTGGTTTCACACCTCAGCTGCAAAGGCACAGGGGTGCAAAGGGGCGAAACGCGTGCCACTGCCGTACGAGTAAAGTTCGCAGCATCTGATCACACCATGCCCTAGGTATTGTATTAAGGCATCTGTGTGCCAAGTCTACCGGCCTAGGTACGACGATAACCGTGTGTAGGAGGGCTGGGCTGGTTTCACACCTCAGCTGCAAAGGCACAGGGGTGCAAAGGGGCGAAACGCGTGCCACTGCCGTACGAGTAAAGTTCGCAGCATCTGATCACACCATGCCCTAGGTATTGTATTAAGGCATCTGTGTGCCAAGTCTACCGGCCTAGGTACGACGATAACCGTGTGTAGGAGGGCTGGGCTGGTTTCACACCTCAGCTGCAAAGGCACAGGGGTGCAAAGGGGCGAAACGCGTGCCACTGCCGTACGAGTAAAGTTCGCAGCATCTGATCACACCATGCCCTAGGTATTGTATTAAGGCATCTGTGTGCCAAGTCTACCGGCCTAGGTACGACGATAACCGTGTGTAGGAGGGCTGGGCTGGTTTCACACCTCAGCTGCAAAGGCACAGGGGTGCACAGGGGCGAAACGCGTGCCACTGCCGTACGAGTAAAGTTCGCAGCATCTGATCACACCATGCCCTAGGTATTGTATTAAGGCATCTGTGTGCCAAGTCTACCGGCCTAGGTACGACGATAACCGTGTGTAGGAGGGCTGGGCTGGTTTCACACCTCAGCTGCAAAGGCACAGGGGTGCAAAGGGGCGAAACGCGTGCCACTGCCGTACGAGTAAAGTTCGCAGCATCTGATCACACCATGCCCTAGGTATTGTATTAAGGCATCTGTGTGCCAAGTCTACCGGCCTAGGTACGACGATAACCGTGTGTAGGAGGGCTGGGCTGGTTTCACACCTCAGCTGCAAAGGCACAGGGGTGCAAAGGGGCGAAACGCGTGCCACTGCCGTACGAGTAAAGTTCGCAGCATCTGATCACACCATGCCCTAGGTATTGTATTAAGGCATCTGTGTGCCAAGTCTACCGGCCTAGGTACGACGATAACCGTGTGTAGGAGGGCTGGGCTGGTTTCACACCTCAGCTGCAAAGGCACAGGGGTGCACAGGGGCGAAACGCGTGCCACTGCCGTACGAGTAAAGTTCGCAGCATCTGATCACACCATGCCCTAGGTATTGTATTAAGGCATCTGTGTGCCAAGTCTACCGGCCTAGGTACGACGATAACCGTGTGTAGGAGGGCTGGGCTGGTTTCACACCTCAGCTGCAAAGGCACAGGGGTGCAAAGGGGCGAAACGCGTGCCACTGCCGTACGAGTAAAGTTCGCAGCATCTGATCACACCATGCCCTAGGTATTGTATTAAGGCATCTGTGTGCCAAGTCTACCGGCCTAGGTACGACGATAACCGTGTGTAGGAGGGCTGGGCTGGTTTCACACCTCAGCTGCAAAGGCACAGGGGTGCACAGGGGCGAAACGCGTGCCACTGCCGTACGAGTAAAGTTCGCAGCATCTGATCACACCATGCCCTAGGTATTGTATTAAGGCATCTGTGTGCCAAGTCTACCGGCCTAGGTACGACGATAACCGTGTGTAGGAGGGCTGGGCTGGTTTCACACCTCAGCTGCAAAGGCACAGGGGTGCACAGGGGCGAAACGCGTGCCACTGCCGTACGAGTAAAGTTCGCAGCATCTGATCACACCATGCCCTAGGTATTGTATTAAGGCATCTGTGTGCCAAGTCTACCGGCCTAGGTACGACGATAACCGTGTGTAGGAGGGCTGGGCTGGTTTCACACCTCAGCTGCAAAGGCACAGGGGTGCACAGGGGCGAAACGCGTGCCACTGCCGTACGAGTAAAGTTCGCAGCATCTGATCACACCATGCCCTAGGTATTGTATTAAGGCATCTGTGTGCCAAGTCTACCGGCCTAGGTACGACGATAACCGTGTGTAGGAGGGCTGGGCTGGTTTCACACCTCAGCTGCAAAGGCACAGGGGTGCACAGGGGCGAAACGCGTGCCACTGCCGTACGAGTAAAGTTCGCAGCATCTGATCACACCATGCCCTAGGTATTGTATTAAGGCATCTGTGTGCCAAGTCTACCGGCCTAGGTACGACGATAACCGTGTGTAGGAGGGCTGGGCTGGTTTCACACCTCAGCTGCAAAGGCACAGGGGTGCACAGGGGCGAAACGCGTGCCACTGCCGTACGAGTAAAGTTCGCAGCATCTGATCACACCATGCCCTAGATATTGTATTAAGGCATCTGTGTGCCAAGTCTACCGGCCTAGGTACGACGATAACCGTGTGTAGGAGGGCTGGGCTGGTTTCACACCTCAGCTGCAAAGGCACAGGGGTGCAAAGGGGCGAAACGCGTGCCACTGCCGTACGAGTAAAGTTCGCAGCATCTGATCACACCATGCCCTAGGTATTGTATTAAGGCATCTGTGTGCCAAGTCTACCGGCCTAGGTACGACGATAACCGTGTGTAGGAGGGCTGGGCTGGTTTCACACCTCAGCTGCAAAGGCACAGGGGTGCAAAGGGGCGAAACGCGTGCCACTGCCGTACGAGTAAAGTTCGCAGCATCTGATCACACCATGCCCTAGGTATTGTATTAAGGCATCTGTGTGCCAAGTCTACCGGCCTAGGTACGACGATAACCGTGTGTAGGAGGGCTGGGCTGGTTTCACACCTCAGCTGCAAAGGCACAGGGGTGCAAAGGGGCGAAACGCGTGCCACTGCCGTACGAGTAAAGTTCGCAGCATCTGATCACACCATGCCCTAGGTATTGTATTAAGGCATCTGTGTGCCAAGTCTACCGGCCTAGGTACGACGATAACCGTGTGTAGGAGGGCTGGGCTGGTTTCACACCTCAGCTGCAAAGGCACAGGGGTGCACAGGGGCGAAACGCGTGCCACTGCCGTACGAGTAAAGTTCGCAGCATCTGATCACACCATGCCCTAGGTATTGTATTAAGGCATCTGTGTGCCAAGTCTACCGGCCTAGGTACGACGATAACCGTGTGTAGGAGGGCTGGGCTGGTTTCACACCTCAGCTGCAAAGGCACAGGGGTGCAAAGGGGCGAAACGCGTGCCACTGCCGTACGAGTAAAGTTCGCAGCATCTGATCACACCATGCCCTAGGTATTGTATTAAGGCATCTGTGTGCCAAGTCTACCGGCCTAGGTACGACGATAACCGTGTGTAGGAGGGCTGGGCTGGTTTCACACCTCAGCTGCAAAGGCACAGGGGTGCAAAGGGGCGAAACGCGTGCCACTGCCGTACGAGTAAAGTTCGCAGCATCTGATCACACCATGCCCTAGATATTGTATTAAGGCATCTGTGTGCCAAGTCTACCGGCCTAGGTACGACGATAACCGTGTGTAGGAGGGCTGGGCTGGTTTCACACCTCAGCTGCAAAGGCACAGGGGTGCACAGGGGCGAAACGCGTGCCACTGCCGTACGAGTAAAGTTCGCAGCATCTGATCACACCATGCCCTAGATATTGTATTAAGGCAGCTGTGTGCCAAGTCTACCGGCCTAGGTACGACGATAACCGTGTGTAGGAGGGCTGGGCTGGTTTCACACCTCAGCTGCAAAGGCACAGGGGTGCACAGGGGCGAAACGCGTGCCACTGCCGTACGAGTAAAGTTCGCAGCATCTGATCACACCATGCCCTAGGTATTGTATTAAGGCATCTGTGTGCCAAGTCTACCGGCCTAGGTACGACGATAACCGTGTGTAGGAGGGCTGGGCTGGTTTCACACCTCAGCTGCAAAGGCACAGGGGTGCACAGGGGCGAAACGCGTGCCACTGCCGTACGAGTAAAGTTCGCAGCATCTGATCACACCATGCCCTAGGTATTGTATTAAGGC
The DNA here is from genome assembly GCA_030267565.1 of Pleodorina starrii. Classification (NCBI taxonomy): domain Eukaryota; kingdom Viridiplantae; phylum Chlorophyta; class Chlorophyceae; order Chlamydomonadales; family Volvocaceae; genus Pleodorina; species Pleodorina starrii. The sequence continues at coordinate 16,332 of BRXU01000035.1, forward strand.
ATCTGTGTGCCAAGTCTACCGGCCTAGGTACGACGATAACCGTGTGTAGGAGGGCTGGGCTGGTTTCACACCTCAGCTGCAAAGGCACAGGGGTGCACAGGGGCGAAACGCGTGCCACTGCCGTACGAGTAAAGTTCGCAGCATCTGATCACACCATGCCCTAGGTATTGTATTTAGGCATCTGTGTGCCAAGTCTACCGGCCTAGGTCCGACGATAACCGTGTGTAGGAGGGCTGGGCTGGTTTCACACCTCAGCTGCAAAGGCACAGGGGTGCAAAGGGGCGAAACGCGTGCCACTGCCGTACGAGTAAAGTTCGCAGCATCTGATCACACCATGCCCTAGATATTGTATTAAGGCATCTGTGTGCCAAGTCTACCGGCCTAGGTACGACGATAACCGTGTGTAGGAGGGCTGGGCTGGTTTCACACCTCAGCTGCAAAGGCACAGGGGTGCACAGGGGCGAAACGCGTGCCACTGCCGTACGAGTAAAGTTCGCAGCATCTGATCACACCATGCCCTAGGTATTGTATTTAGGCATCTGTGTGCCAAGTCTACCGGCCTAGGTCCGACGATAACCGTGTGTAGGAGGGCTGGGCTGGTTTCACACCTCAGCTGCAAAGGCACAGGGGTGCAAAGGGGCGAAACGCGTGCCACTGCCGTACGAGTAAAGTTCGCAGCATCTGATCACACCATGCCCTAGATATTGTATTAAGGCATCTGTGTGCCAAGTCTACCGGCCTAGGTACGACGATAACCGTGTGTAGGAGGGCTGGGCTGGTTTCACACCTCAGCTGCAAAGGCACAGGGGTGCAAAGGGGCGAAACGCGTGCCACTGCCGTACGAGTAAAGTTCGCAGCATCTGATCACACCATGCCCTAGATATTGTATTAAGGCATCTGTGTGCCAAGTCTACCGGCCTAGGTACGACGATAACCGTGTGTAGGAGGGCTGGGCTGGTTTCACACCTCAGCTGCAAAGGCACAGGGGTGCACAGGGGCGAAACGCGTGCCACTGCCGTACGAGTAAAGTTCGCAGCATCTGATCACACCATGCCCTAGGTATTGTATTGAGGCAGCTGTGTGCCAAGTCTACCGGCCTAGGTCCGACGATAACCGTGTGTAGGAGGGCTGGGCTGGTTTCACACCTCAGCTGCAAAGGCACAGGGGTGCAAAGGGGCGAAACGCGTGCCACTGCCGTACGAGTAAAGTTCGCAGCATCTGATCACACCATGCCCTAGGTATTGTATTAAGGCATCTGTGTGCCAAGTCTACCGGCCTAGGTACGACGATAACCGTGTGTAGGAGGGCTGGGCTGGTTTCACACCTCAGCTGCAAAGGCACAGGGGTGCACAGGGGCGAAACGCGTGCCACTGCCGTACGAGTAAAGTTCGCAGCATCTGATCACACCATGCCCTAGGTATTGTATTTAGGCATCTGTGTGCCAAGTCTACCGGCCTAGGTCCGACGATAACCGTGTGTAGGAGGGCTGGGCTGGTTTCACACCTCAGCTGCAAAGGCACAGGGGTGCAAAGGGGCGAAACGCGTGCCACTGCCGTACGAGTAAAGTTCGCAGCATCTGATCACACCATGCCCTAGATATTGTATTAAGGCATCTGTGTGCCAAGTCTACCGGCCTAGGTACGACGATAACCGTGTGTAGGAGGGCTGGGCTGGTTTCACACCTCAGCTGCAAAGGCACAGGGGTGCAAAGGGGCGAAACGCGTGCCACTGCCGTACGAGTAAAGTTCGCAGCATCTGATCACACCATGCCCTAGGTATTGTATTAAGGCATCTGTGTGCCAAGTCTACCGGCCTAGGTACGACGATAACCGTGTGTAGGAGGGCTGGGCTGGTTTCACACCTCAGCTGCAAAGGCACAGGGGTGCACAGGGGCGAAACGCGTGCCACTGCCGTACGAGTAAAGTTCGCAGCATCTGATCACACCATGCCCTAGGTATTGTATTGAGGCAGCTGTGTGCCAAGTCTACCGGCCTAGGTCCGACGATAACCGTGTGTAGGAGGGCTGGGCTGGTTTCACACCTCAGCTGCAAAGGCACAGGGGTGCAAAGGGGCGAAACGCGTGCCACTGCCGTACGAGTAAAGTTCGCAGCATCTGATCACACCATGCCCTAGGTATTGTATTAAGGCATCTGTGTGCCAAGTCTACCGGCCTAGGTACGACGATAACCGTGTGTAGGAGGGCTGGGCTGGTTTCACACCTCGGCTGCAAAGGCACAGGGGTGCAAAGGGGCGAAACGCGTGCCACTGCCGTACGAGTAAAGTTCGCAGCATCTGATCACACCATGCCCTAGATATTGTATTAAGGCATCTGTGTGCCAAGTCTACCGGCCTAGGTACGACGATAACCGTGTGTAGGAGGGCTGGGCTGGTTTCACACCTCAGCTGCAAAGGCACAGGGGTGCAAAGGGGCGAAACGCGTGCCACTGCCGTACGAGTAAAGTTCGCAGCATCTGATCACACCATGCCCTAGGTATTGTATTAAGGCATCTGTGTGCCAAGTCTACCGGCCTAGGTCCGACGATAACCGTGTGTAGGAGGGCTGGGCTGGTTTCACACCTCAGCTGCAAAGGCACAGGGGTGCAAAGGGGCGAAACGCGTGCCACTGCCGTACGAGTAAAGTTCGCAGCATCTGATCACACCATGCCCTAGATATTGTATTAAGGCATCTGTGTGCCAAGTCTACCGGCCTAGGTCCGACGATAACCGTGTGTAGGAGGGCTGGGCTGGTTTCACACCTCAGCTGCAAAGGCACAGGGGTGCACAGGGGCGAAACGCGTGCCACTGCCGTACGAGTAAAGTTCGCAGCATCTGATCACACCATGCCCTAGATATTGTATTAAGGCATCTGTGTGCCAAGTCTACCGGCCTAGGTACGACGATAACCGTGTGTAGGAGGGCTGGGCTGGTTTCACACCTCAGCTGCAAAGGCACAGGGGTGCACAGGGGCGAAACGCGTGCCACTGCCGTACGAGTAAAGTTCGCAGCATCTGATCACACCATGCCCTAGATATTGTATTTAGGCATCTGTGTGCCAAGTCTACCGGCCTAGGTACGACGATAACCGTGTGTAGGAGGGCTGGGCTGGTTTCACACCTCAGCTGCAAAGGCACAGGGGTGCACAGGGGCGAAACGCGTGCCACTGCCGTACGAGTAAAGTTCGCAGCATCTGATCACACCATGCCCTAGGTATTGTATTGAGGCAGCTGTGTGCCAAGTCTACCGGCCTAGGTCCGACAATAACCGTGTGTAGGAGGGCTGGGCTGGTTTCACACCTCAGCTGCAAAGGCACAGGGGTGCGAAGGGGCGAAACGCGTGCCACTGCCGTACGAGTAAAGCTCGCAGCATCTGATCAAACCATGCCCGAGATATTGTATTAAGGCATCTGTGTGCCAAGTCTACCGGCCTAGGTCCGACGATAACCGTGTGTAGGAGGGCTGGGCTGGTTTCACACCTCAGCTGCAAAGGCACAAGGGTGCACAGGGGCGAAACGCGTGCCACTGCCGTACGAGTAAAGTTCGCAGCATCTGATCACACCATGCCCTAGATATTGTATTAAGGCATCTGTGCGCCAAATCTACCGGCCTAGGTCCGACGATAACCGTGTGTAGGAGGGCTGGGCTGGTTTCACACCTCGGCTGCAAAGGCACAGGGGTGCAAAGGGGCGAAACGCGTGCCACTGCCGTACGAGTAAAGTTCGCAGCATCTGATCACACCATGCCCTCGGTATGGTATTAAGGCATCTGTGTGCCAAGTCTACCGGCCTAGGTACGACGATAACCGTGTGTAGGAGGGCTGGGCTGGTTTCACACCTCAGCTGCAAAGGCACAGGGGTGCACAGGGGCGAAACGCGTGCCACTGCCGTACGAGTAAAGTTCGCAGCATCTGATCACACCATGCCCTAGATATTGTATTGAGGCAGCTGTGTGCCAAGTCTACCGGCCTAGGTCCGACGATAACCGTGTGTAGGAGGGCTGGGCTGGTTTCACACCTCAGCTGCAAAGGCACAGGGGTGCAAAGGGGCGAAACGCGTGCCACTGCCGTACGAGTAAAGTTCGCAGCATCTGATCACACCATGCCCTAGGTATGGTATTAAGGCATCTGTGTGCCAAGTCTACCGGCCTAGGTACGACGATAACCGTGTGTAGGAGGGCTGGGCTGGTGTCACACCTCGGCTGCAAAGGCACAGGGGTGCAAAGGGGCGAAACGCCTGCCACTGCCGTACGAGTAAAGTTCGCAGCATCTGATCACACCATGCCCTAGATATTGTATTAAGGCATCTGTGTGCCAAGTCTACCGGCCTAGGTACGACGATAACCGTGTGTAGGAGGGCTGGGCTGGTTTCACACCTCAGCTGCAAAGGCACAGGGGTGCAAAGGGGCGAAACGCGTGCCACTGCCGTACGAGTAAAGTTCGCAGCATCTGATCACACCATGCCCTAGGTACTGTATTAAGGCATCTGTGTGCCAAGTCTACCGGCCTAGGTCCGACGATAACCGTGTGTAGGAGGGCTGGGCTGGTTTCACACCTAAGCTGCAAAGGCACAGGGGTGCAAAGGAGCGAAACGCCTGCCACTGCCGTACGAGTAAAGTTCGCAGCATCTGATCACACCATGCCCTAGGTATTGTATTGAGGCATCTGTGTGCCAAGTCTACCGGCCTAGGTCCGACGATAACCGTGTGTAGGAGGGCTGGGCTGGTTTCACACCTCAGCTGCAAAGGCACAGGGGTGCAAAGGGGCGAAACGCGTGCCACTGCCGTACGAGTAAAGTTCGCAGCATCTGATCACACCATGCCCTAGATATTGTATTAAGGCATCTGTGTGCCAAGTCTACCGGCCTAGGTCCGACAATAACCGTGTGTAGGAGGGCTGGGCTGGTTTCACACCTCGGCTTCAAAGGCACAGGGGTGCAAAGGGGCGAAACGCGTGCCACTGCCGTACGAGTAAAGTTCGCAGCATCTGATCACACCATGCCCTAGATATTGTATTAAGGCATCTGTGTGCCAAGTCTACCGGCCTAGGTCCGACAATAACCGTGTGTAGGAGGGCTGGGCTGGTTTCACACCTCGGCTTCAAAGGCACAGGGGTGCACAGGGGCGAAACGCGTGCCACTGCCGTACGAGTAAAGTTCGCAGCATCTGATCACACCATGCCCTAGATATTGTATTAAGGCATCTGTGTGCCAAGTCTACCGGCCTAGGTACGACGATAACCGTGTGTAGGAGGGCTGGGCTGGTTTCACACCTCAGCTGCAAAGGCACAAGGGTGCACAGGGGCGAAACGCGTGCCACTGCCGTACGAGTAAAGTTCGCAGCATCTGATCACACCATGCCCTAGATATTGTATTAAGGCATCTGTGTGCCAAGTCTACCGGCCTAGGTACGACGATAACCGTGTGTAGGAGGGCTGGGCTGGTGTCACACCTCGGCTGCAAAGGCACAGGGGTGCACAGGGGCGAAACGCGTGCCACTGCCGTACGAGTAAAGTTCGCAGCATCTGATCACACCATGCCCTAGGTATTGTATTGAGGCAGCTGTGTGCCAAGTCTACCGGCCTAGGTCCGACGATAACCGTGTGTAGGAGGGCTGGGCTGGTTTCACACCTCGGCTGCAAAGGCACAGGGGTGCACAGGGGCGAAACGCGTGCCACTGCCGTACGAGTAAAGTTCGCAGCATCTGATCACACCATGCCCTAGGTATTGTATTAAGGCATCTGTGTGCCAAGTCTACCGGCCTAGGTACGACGATAACCGTGTGTAGGAGGGCTGGGCTGGTTTCACACCTCAGCTGCAAAGGCACAGGGGTGCAAAGGGGCGAAACGCGTGCCACTGCCGTACGAGTAAAGTTCGCAGCATCTGATCACACCATGCCCTAGGTATTGTATTGAGGCAGCTGTGTGCCAAGTCTACCGGCCTAGGTACGACGATAACCGTGTGTAGGAGGGCTGGGCTGGTTTCACACCTCAGCTGCAAAGGCACAGGGGTGCACAGGGGCGAAACGCGTGCCACTGCCGTACGAGTAAAGTTCGCAGCATCTGATCACACCATGCCCTAGGTATTGTATTGAGGCAGCTGTGTGCCAAGTCTACCGGCCTAGGTCCGACGATAACCGTGTGTAGGAGGGCTGGGCTGGTTTCACACCTCAGCTGCAAAGGCACAGGGGTGCAAAGGGGCGAAACGCGTGCCACTGCCGTACGAGTAAAGTTCGCAGCATCTGATCACACCATGCCCTAGGTATGGTATTAAGGCAGCTGTGTGCCAAGTCTACCGGCCTAGGTACGACGATAACCGTGTGTAGGAGGGCTGGGCTGGTTTCACACCTCAGCTGCAAAGGCACAGGGGTGCACAGGGGCGAAACGCGTGCCACTGCCGTACGAGTAAAGTTCGCAGCATCTCATCACATCATGCCCTAGAGATTGTATTAAGTCATCTGTGTGCCAAGTCTACCGGCCTAGGTACGACGATAACCGTGTGTAGGAGGGCTGGGCTGGTTTCACACCTCAGCTGCAAAGGCACAGGGGTGCACAGGGGCGAAACGCGTGCCACTGCCGTACGAGTAAAGTTCGCAGCATCTGATCACACCATGCCCTAGATATTGTATTAAGGCAGCTGTGTGCCAAGTCTACCGGCCTAGGTCCGACGATAACCGTGTGTAGGAGGGCTGGGCTGGTTTCACACCTCAGCTGCAAAGGCACAGGGGTGCACAGGGGCGAAACGCGTGCCACTGCCGTACGAGTAAAGTTCGCAGCATCTGATCACACCATGCCCTAGGTATTGTATTAAGGCATCTGTGTGCCAAGTCTACCGGCCTAGGTACGACGATAACCGTGTGTAGGAGGGCTGGGCTGGTTTCACACCTCAGCTGCAAAGGCACAGGGGTGCACAGGGGCGAAACGCGTGCCACTGCCGTACGAGTAAAGTTCGCAGCATCTGATCACACCATGCCCTAGATATTGTATTAAGGCATCTGTGTGCCAAGTCTACCGGCCTAGGTACGACGATAACCGTGTGTAGGAGGGCTGGGCTGGTTTCACACCTCAGCTGCAAAGGCACAGGGGTGCACAGGGGCGAAACGCGTGCCACTGCCGTACGAGTAAAGTTCGCAGCATCTGATCACACCATGCCCTAGGTATTGTATTTAGGCATCTGTGTGCCAAGTCTACCGGCCTAGGTCCGACGATAACCGTGTGTAGGAGGGCTGGGCTGGTTTCACACCTCAGCTGCAAAGGCACAGGGGTGCAAAGGGGCGAAACGCGTGCCACTGCCGTACGAGTAAAGTTCGCAGCATCTGATCATACCATGCCCTAGATATTGTATTAAGGCATCTGTGTGCCAAGTCTACCGGCCTAGGTACGACGATAACCGTGTGTAGGAGGGCTGGGCTGGTTTCACACCTCAGCTGCAAAGGCACAGGGGTGCACAGGGGCGAAACGCGTGCCACTGCCGTACGAGTAAAGTTCGCAGCATCTGATCACACCATGCCCTAGGTATTGTATTTAGGCATCTGTGTGCCAAGTCTACCGGCCTAGGTCCGACGATAACCGTGTGTAGGAGGGCTGGGCTGGTTTCACACCTCAGCTGCAAAGGCACAGGGGTGCAAAGGGGCGAAACGCGTGCCACTGCCGTACGAGTAAAGTTCGCAGCATCTGATCACACCATGCCCTAGATATTGTATTAAGGCATCTGTGTGCCAAGTCTACCGGCCTAGGTACGACGATAACCGTGTGTAGGAGGGCTGGGCTGGTTTCACACCTCAGCTGCAAAGGCACAGGGGTGCAAAGGGGCGAAACGCGTGCCACTGCCGTACGAGTAAAGCTCGCAGCATCTGATCACACCATGCCCTAGATATTGTATTAAGGCAGCTGTGTGCCAAGTCTACCGGCCTAGGTACGACGATAACCGTGTGTAGGAGGGCTGGGCTGGTTTCACACCTCAGCTGCAAAGGCACAGGGGTGCACAGGGGCGAAACGCGTGCCACTGCCGTACGAGTAAAGTTCGCAGCATCTGATCACACCATGCCCTAGGTATTGTATTGAGGCAGCTGTGTGCCAAGTCTACCGGCCTAGGTCCGACGATAACCGTGTGTAGGAGGGCTGGGCTGGTTTCACACCTCAGCTGCAAAGGCACAGGGGTGCAAAGGGGCGAAACGCGTGCCACTGCCGTACGAGTAAAGTTCGCAGCATCTGATCACACCATGCCCTAGGTATGGTATTAAGGCAGCTGTGTGCCAAGTCTACCGGCCTAGGTACGACGATAACCGTGTGTAGGAGGGCTGGGCTGGTTTCACACCTCAGCTGCAAAGGCACAGGGGTGCACAGGGGCGAAACGCGTGCCACTGCCGTACGAGTAAAGTTCGCAGCATCTGATCACACCATGCCCTAGGTATTGTATTTAGGCATCTGTGTGCCAAGTCTACCGGCCTAGGTCCGACGATAACCGTGTGTAGGAGGGCTGGGCTGGTTTCACACCTCAGCTGCAAAGGCACAGGGGTGCAAAGGGGCGAAACGCGTGCCACTGCCGTACGAGTAAAGTTCGCAGCATCTGATCACACCATGCCCTAGATATTGTATTAAGGCATCTGTGTGCCAAGTCTACCGGCCTAGGTACGACGATAACCGTGTGTAGGAGGGCTGGGCTGGTTTCACACCTCAGCTGCAAAGGCACAGGGGTGCAAAGGGGCGAAACGCGTGCCACTGCCGTACGAGTAAAGTTCGCAGCATCTGATCACACCATGCCCTAGATATTGTATTAAGGCAGCTGTGTGCCAAGTCTACCGGCCTAGGTACGACGATAACCGTGTGTAGGAGGGCTGGGCTGGTTTCACACCTCAGCTGCAAAGGCACAGGGGTGCACAGGGGCGAAACGCGTGCCACTGCCGTACGAGTAAAGTTCGCAGCATCTGATCACACCATGCCCTAGGTATTGTATTGAGGCAGCTGTGTGCCAAGTCTACCGGCCTAGGTCCGACGATAACCGTGTGTAGGAGGGCTGGGCTGGTTTCACACCTCAGCTGCAAAGGCACAGGGGTGCAAAGGGGCGAAACGCGTGCCACTGCCGTACGAGTAAAGTTCGCAGCATCTGATCACACCATGCCCTAGGTATGGTATTAAGGCATCTGTGTGCCAAGTCTACCGGCCTAGGTACGACGATAACCGTGTGTAGGAGGGCTGGGCTGGTGTCACACCTCGGCTGCAAAGGCACAGGGGTGCAAAGGGGCGAAACGCCTGCCACTGCCGTACGAGTAAAGTTCGCAGCATCTGATCACACCATGCCCTAGATATTGTATTAAGGCATCTGTGTGCCAAGTCTACCGGCCTAGGTACGACGATAACCGTGTGTAGGAGGGCTGGGCTGGTTTCACACCTCAGCTGCAAAGGCACAGGGGTGCAAAGGGGCGAAACGCGTGCCACTGCCGTACGAGTAAAGTTCGCAGCATCTGATCACACCATGCCCTAGGTACTGTATTAAGGCATCTGTGTGCCAAGTCTACCGGCCTAGGTCCGACGATAACCGTGTGTAGGAGGGCTGGGCTGGTTTCACACCTCAGCTGCAAAGGCACAGGGGTGCAAAGGGGCGAAACGCGTGCCACTGCCGTACGAGTAAAGTTCGCAGCATCTGATCACACCATGCCCTAGATATTGTATTAAGGCATCTGTGTGCCAAGTCTACCGGCCTAGGTCCGACAATAACCGTGTGTAGGAGGGCTGGGCTGGTTTCACACCTCGGCTTCAAAGGCACAGGGGTGCACAGGGGCGAAACGCGTGCCACTGCCGTACGAGTAAAGTTCGCAGCATCTGATCACACCATGCCCTAGATATTGTATTAAGGCATCTGTGTGCCAAGTCTACCGGCCTAGGTACGACGATAACCGTGTGTAGGAGGGCTGGGCTGGTTTCACACCTCAGCTGCAAAGGCACAAGGGTGCACAGGGGCGAAACGCGTGCCACTGCCGTACGAGTAAAGTTCGCAGCATCTGATCACACCATGCCCTAGATATTGTATTTAGGCATCTGTGTGCCAAGTCTACCGGCCTAGGTACGACGATAACCGTGTGTAGGAGGGCTGGGCTGGTTTCACACCTCAGCTGCAAAGGCACAGGGGTGCACAGGGGCGAAACGCGTGCCACTGCCGTACGAGTAAATTTCGCAGCATCTGATCACACCATGCCCTAGGTATTGTATTGAGGCAGCTGTGTGCCAAGTCTACCGGCCTAGGTCCGACAATAACCGTGTGTAGGAGGGCTGGGCTGGTTTCACACCTCAGCTGCAAAGGCACAGGGGTGCGAAGGGGCGAAACGCGTGCCACTGCCGTACGAGTAAAGCTCGCAGCATCTGATCATACCATGCCCGAGATATTGTATTAAGGCATCTGTGTGCCAAGTCTACCGGCCTAGGTCCGACGATAACCGTGTGTAGGAGGGCTGGGCTGGTTTCACACCTCAGCTGCAAAGGCACAAGGGTGCACAGGGGCGAAACGCGTGCCACTGCCGTACGAGTAAAGTTCGCAGCATCTGATCACACCATGCCCTAGATATTGTATTAAGGCATCTGTGCGCCAAATCTACCGGCCTAGGTCCGACGATAACCGTGTGTAGGAGGGCTGGGCTGGTTTCACACCTCGGCTGCAAAGGCACAGGGGTGCAAAGGGGCGAAACGCGTGCCACTGCCGTACGAGTAAAGTTCGCAGCATCTGATCACACCATGCCCTCGGTATGGTATTAAGGCATCTGTGTGCCAAGTCTACCGGCCTAGGTACGACGATAACCGTGTGTAGGAGGGCTGGGCTGGTTTCACACCTCAGCTGCAAAGGCACAGGGGTGCACAGGGGCGAAACGCGTGCCACTGCCGTACGAGTAAAGTTCGCAGCATCTGATCACACCATGCCCTAGGTACTGTATTAAGGCATCTGTGTGCCAAGTCTACCGGCCTAGGTCCGACGATAACCGTGTGTAGGAGGGCTGGGCTGGTTTCACACCTCAGCTGCAAAGGCACAGGGGTGCAAAGGGGCGAAACGCGTGCCACTGCCGTACGAGTAAAGTTCGCAGCATCTGATCACACCATGCCCTAGATATTGTATTAAGGCATCTGTGTGCCAAGTCTACCGGCCTAGGTCCGACAATAACCGTGTGTAGGAGGGCTGGGCTGGTTTCACACCTCGGCTTCAAAGGCACAGGGGTGCACAGGGGCGAAACGCGTGCCACTGCCGTACGAGTAAAGTTCGCAGCATCTGATCACACCATGCCCTAGATATTGTATTAAGGCATCTGTGTGCCAAGTCTACCGGCCTAGGTACGACGATAACCGTGTGTAGGAGGGCTGGGCTGGTTTCACACCTCAGCTGCAAAGGCACAAGGGTGCACAGGGGCGAAACGCGTGCCACTGCCGTACGAGTAAAGTTCGCAGCATCTGATCACACCATGCCCTAGGTACTGTATTAAGGCATCTGTGTGCCAAGTCTACCGGCCTAGGTCCGACGATAACCGTGTGTAGGAGGGCTGGGCTGGTTTCACACCTAAGCTGCAAAGGCACAGGGGTGCAAAGGAGCGAAACGCCTGCCACTGCCGTACGAGTAAAGTTCGCAGCATCTGATCACACCATGCCCTAGGTATTGTATTGAGGCATCTGTGTGCCAAGTCTACCGGCCTAGGTCCGACGATAACCGTGTGTAGGAGGGCTGGGCTGGTTTCACACCTCAGCTGCAAAGGCACAGGGGTGCAAAGGGGCGAAACGCGTGCCACTGCCGTACGAGTAAAGTTCGCAGCATCTGATCACACCATGCCCTAGATATTGTATTAAGGCATCTGTGTGCCAAGTCTACCGGCCTAGGTCCGACAATAACCGTGTGTAGGAGGGCTGGGCTGGTTTCACACCTCGGCTTCAAAGGCACAGGGGTGCAAAGGGGCGAAACGCGTGCCACTGCCGTACGAGTAAAGTTCGCAGCATCTGATCACACCATGCCCTAGATATTGTATTAAGGCATCTGTGTGCCAAGTCTACCGGCCTAGGTCCGACAATAACCGTGTGTAGGAGGGCTGGGCTGGTTTCACACCTCGGCTTCAAAGGCACAGGGGTGCACAGGGGCGAAACGCGTGCCACTGCCGTACGAGTAAAGTTCGCAGCATCTGATCACACCATGCCCTAGATATTGTATTAAGGCATCTGTGTGCCAAGTCTACCGGCCTAGGTACGACGATAACCGTGTGTAGGAGGGCTGGGCTGGTTTCACACCTCAGCTGCAAAGGCACAAGGGTGCACAGGGGCGAAACGCGTGCCACTGCCGTACGAGTAAAGTTCGCAGCATCTGATCACACCATGCCCTAGATATTGTATTTAGGCATCTGTGTGCCAAGTCTACCGGCCTAGGTACGACGATAACCGTGTGTAGGAGGGCTGGGCTGGTTTCACACCTCAGCTGCAAAGGCACAGGGGTGCACAGGGGCGAAACGCGTGCCACTGCCGTACGAGTAAATTTCGCAGCATCTGATCACACCATGCCCTAGGTATTGTATTGAGGCAGCTGTGTGCCAAGTCTACCGGCCTAGGTCCGACAATAACCGTGTGTAGGAGGGCTGGGCTGGTTTCACACCTCAGCTGCAAAGGCACAGGGGTGCGAAGGGGCGAAACGCGTGCCACTGCCGTACGAGTAAAGCTCGCAGCATCTGATCATACCATGCCCGAGATATTGTATTAAGGCATCTGTGTGCCAAGTCTACCGGCCTAGGTCCGACGATAACCGTGTGTAGGAGGGCTGGGCTGGTTTCACACCTCAGCTGCAAAGGCACAGGGGTGCACAGGGGCGAAACGCGTGCCACTGCCGTACGAGTAAAGTTCGCAGCATCTGATCACACCATGCCCTAGATATTGTATTAAGGCATCTGTGCGCCAAATCTACCGGCCTAGGTCCGACGATAACCGTGTGTAGGAGGGCTGGGCTGGTTTCACACCTCGGCTGCAAAGGCACAGGGGTGCAAAGGGGCGAAACGCGTGCCACTGCCGTACGAGTAAAGTTCGCAGCATCTGATCACACCATGCCCTCGGTATGGTATTAAGGCATCTGTGTGCCAAGTCTACCGGCCTAGGTACGACGATAACCGTGTGTAGGAGGGCTGGGCTGGTTTCACACCTCAGCTGCAAAGGCACAGGGGTGCACAGGGGCGAAACGCGTGCCACTGCCGTACGAGTAAAGTTCGCAGCATCTGATCACACCATGCCCTAGATATTGTATTAAGGCATCTGTGTGCCAAGTCTACCGGCCTAGGTCCGACGATAACCGTGTGTAGGAGGGCTGGGCTGGTTTCACACCTCAGCTGCAAAGGCACAGGGGTGCAAAGGGGCGAAACGCGTGCCACTGCCGTACGAGTAAAGTTCGCAGCATCTGATCACACCATGCCCTAGATATTGTATTGAGGCAGCTGTGTGCCAAGTCTACCGGCCTAGGTACGACGATAACCGTGTGTAGGAGGGCTGGGCTGGTTTCACACCTCAGCTGCAAAGGCACAGGGGTGCAAAGGGGCGAAACGCGTGCCACTGCCGTACGAGTAAAGTTCGCAGCATCTGATCACACCATGCCCTAGATATTGTATTAAGGCATCTGTGTGCCAAGTCTACCGGCCTAGGTACGACGATAACCGTGTGTAGGAGGGCTGGGCTGGTTTCACACCTCAGCTGCAAAGGCACAAGGGTGCACAGGGGCGAAACGCGTGCCACTGCCGTACGAGTAAAGTTCGCAGCATCTGATCACACCATGCCCTAGATATTGTATTAAGGCATCTGTGCGCCAAATCTACCGGCCTAGGTACGACGATAACCGTGTGTAGGAGGGCTGGGCTGGTTTCACACCTCGGCTGCAAAGGCACAGGGGTGCAAAGGGGCGAAACGCGTGCCACTGCCGTACGAGTAAAGTTCGCAGCATCTGATCACACCATGCCCTAGATATTGTATTAAGGCATCTGTGCGCCAAATCTACCGGCCTAGGTACGACGATAACCGTGTGTAGGAGGGCTGGGCTGGTGTCACACCTCAGCTGCAAAGGCACAGGGGTGCAAAGGGGCGAAACGCGTGCCACTGCCGTACGAGTAAAGTTCGCAGCATCTGATCACACCATGCCCTAGATATTGTATTAAGGCATCTGTGTGCCAAGTCTACCGGCCTAGGTCCGACGATAACCGTGTGTAGGAGGGCTGGGCTGGTTTCACACCTCAGCTGCAAAGGCACAGGGGTGCAAAGGGGCGAAACGCGTGCCACTGCCGTACGAGTAAAGTTCGCAGCATCTGATCACACCATGCCCTAGATATTGTATTGAGGCAGCTGTGTGCCAAGTCTACCGGCCTAGGTACGACGATAACCGTGTGTAGGAGGGCTGGGCTGGTTTCACACCTCAGCTGCAAAGGCACAGGGGTGCACAGGGGCGAAACGCGTGCCACTGCCGTACGAGTAAATTTCGCAGCATCTGATCACACCATGCCCTAGATATTGTATTGAGGCAGCTGTGTGCCAAGTCTACCGGCCTAGGTCCGACGATAACCGTGTGTAGGAGGGCTGGGCTGGTTTCACACCTCAGCTGCAAAGGCACAGGGGTGCACAGGGGCGAAACGCGTGCCACTGCCGTACGAGTAAAGTTCGCAGCATCTGATCACACCATGCCCTAGATATTGTATTAAGGCATCTGTGTGCCAAGTCTACCGGCCTAGGTACGACGATAACCGTGTGTAGGAGGGCTGGGCTGGTTTCACACCTCAGCTGCAAAGGCACAGGGGTGCAAAGGGGCGAAACGCGTGCCACTGCCGTACGAGTAAAGTTCGCAGCATCTGATCACACCATGCCCTAGATATTGTATTAAGGCATCTGTGTGCCAAGTCTACCGGCCTAGGTACGACGATAACCGTGTGTAGGAGGGCTGGGCTGGTTTCACACCTCAGCTGCAAAGGCACAGGGGTGCAAAGGGGCGAAACGCGTGCCACTGCCGTACGAGTAAAGTTCGCAGCATCTGATCACACCATGCCCTAGATATTGTATTGAGGCAGCTGTGTGCCAAGTCTACCGGCCTAGGTCCGACGATAACCGTGTGTAGGAGGGCTGGGCTGGTTTCACACCTCAGCTGCAAAGGCACAGGGGTGCAAAGGGGCGAAACGCGTGCCACTGCCGTACGAGTAAAGTTCGCAGCATCTGATCACACCATGCCCTAGATATTGTATTAAGGCATCTGTGTGCCAAGTCTACCGGCCTAGGTACGACGATAACCGTGTGTAGGAGGGCTGGGCTGGTTTCACACCTCAGCTGCAAAGGCACAGGGGTGCAAAGGAGCGAAACGCGTGCCACTGCCGTACGAGTAAATTTCGCAGCATCTGATCACACCATGCCCTCGGTATGGTATTAAGGCATCTGTGTGCCAAGTCTACCGGCCTAGGTACGACGATAACCGTGTGTAGGAGGGCTGGGCTGGTTTCACACCTCAGCTGCAAAGGCACAGGGGTGCAAAGGGGCGAAACGCGTGCCACTGCCGTACGAGTAAAGTTCGCAGCATCTGATCACACCATGCCCTAGATATTGTATTAAGGCATCTGTGTGCCAAGTCTACCGGCCTAGGTACGACGATAACCGTGTGTAGGAGGGCTGGGCTGGTTTCACACCTCAGCTGCAAAGGCACAGGGGTGCAAAGGGGCGAAACGCGTGCCACTGCCGTACGAGTAAAGTTCGCAGCATCTGATCACACCATGCCCTAGGTATTGTATTGAGGCATCTGTGTGCCAAGTCTACCGGCCTAGGTACGACGATAACCGTGTGTAGGAGGGCTGGGCTGGTTTCACACCTCAGCTGCAAAGGCACAGGGGTGCAAAGGGGCGAAACGCGTGCCACTGCCGTACGAGTAAAGTTCGCAGCATCTGATCACACCATGCCCTAGATATTGTATTAAGGCATCTGTGTGCCAAGTCTACCGGCCTAGGTACGACGATAACCGTGTGTAGGAGGGCTGGGCTGGTTTCACACCTCAGCTGCAAAGGCACAGGGGTGCAAAGGGGCGAAACGCGTGCCACTGCCGTACGAGTAAAGTTCGCAGCATCTGATCACACAATGCCCTAGGTATTGTATTGAGGCAGCTGTGTGCCAAGTCTACCGGCCTAGGTACGACGATAACCGTGTGTAGGAGGGCTGGGCTGGTTTCACACCTCAGCTGCAAAGGCACAGGGGTGCAAAGGGGCGAAACGCGTGCCACTGCCGTACGAGTAAAGTTCGCAGCATCTGATCACACAAGGCCCTAGGTATTGTATTGAGGCAGCTGTGTGCCAAGTCTACCGGCCTAGGTCCGACGATAACCGTGTGTAGGAGGGCTGGGCTGGTTTCACACCTCAGCTGCAAAGGCACAGGGGTGCAAAGGGGCGAAACGCGTGCCACTGCCGTACGAGTAAAGTTCGCAGCATCTGATCACACCATGCCCTAGATATTGTATTAAGGCATCTGTGTGCCAAGTCTACCGGCCTAGGTACGACGATAACCGTGTGTAGGAGGGCTGGGCTGGTTTCACACCTCAGCTGGTTTCACACCTCAGCTGGTTTCACACCTCACCACAGAAATGTCGCGCCAACGCCACAAGAAGCCACCGGACCTCATGAGCTTGGTCACCTACTCCTGCTGGAATAACAGGCCACCTGACACACAATCCGGGCCCCTGTGCGGAATGCTCAACCATCCAAACTTCTGTCCTCTTCTGCTGGATGGCGACCCTTCGCCTTCCGGCAACAATGGTAATACGTCGCAAATTCCTCTTACAGAATCCTTCTTCAAAATAATACCCTGCTTCAAAACCTACGAGCTCGCAGATAACTTTCTGGACGTATGTACCTCACGTTTGGAACGTGGCGACCAACGCCATGAACGCACCCAAATCAGCAAAACGACCATCTGCAATCTTACCTTCAGTCTCTACCAAATATTCTCAAGCAGAAGGCAAAGTGCCCACCTCCCAAGGTCAATACGAGAAAACTACGAAGAGAGTACGGGACGTGTACAGGAAGCAAACGACAGAAACACATTTGCATACCAACAGGCATACCAACAAGCACAACTTATAAAACGAATACTGCCAATTAATGAAGAACCCGTCACCACAACCGGACACAACGTCACTCGCCAACCCCCACAAACTCTATTTTTTAAGCTCCGTAAGTGCATCGGCTAAGAGTCAATGTCCAGCACAGTGGCCAGCACGCCTTGAATTTCCTCTTCAGTCGCATGTTGCAACAAATAAACAGAATGCCGACAGTTCAGGGAGCGCTCTGGTGGAGTGCGGTGGGACCCCGCCGGACCCTCAAGCCACCGGAGGAAAGCTGTGCATTGTTACCAGGAAACGGCTACCAACGACCATAGTTTAAACGCGACCACGTCTGCGACCACTGGACGCAATTACGAGTTACGGTATGCAGAAAGTGTGAACGCAAATTATAAGGTATCAAACGTGTAATAAGCTATACGTATAGTTCGGCTTTCTTAATAAGTGAGGGCATAAGGATAGTCCATGGGCATGTACGGAAGGATATGTGCTCACTCGGCGGCCACTCAGGCGTACGACAGGTCCCACTCGCACGCACCATACGCGTCCTCGTCATACCCAAAAGGTAACCGTAGCTGCTCAGCCAACTCGTTGATGGTCACATCCGGTAGGTCTGATATCCCGTGTGCCCCTCCGCTAAGCCGCGCATTAAAGTCACCCGCGAGCAGTACCAGATCTTCGTCGCGCCTCAGAGTACCCAGTCTTTCCTGTAGGGTGGAGAAGACTTCCAAGGGCTACTTCGGCGGTTGAGGCCCCTGGGCGCCCCTCCCGATGTTAGGAGGAGGTTTCGGGCGCGAAGTAGCACGCCCCCACCAGCAGGCTATGACCCCCTGTACCGCGAGTGCGGAACTGCAAGGACGCTGATACTAATCATGCTGGTGAGGAGTTGGGAAATGTGTGTCGTTCGGAGGGGCTATGTGTGCTAAATGGGAGGGTAAGGGGAGATGAGGAAGGGGCTCTTACGTTTCTGAGTGCTAATTCGGGGATAGCAGGGGCGGAAAGAGGGAGCACAGTTGACCTGTTTGTGGCTAGCACGAACCTGTTTCAGAAGTGTCGGAGCCTGATAGTCTACGACAACCTGCATAACAGGCTGCGCACGCAAGGGGCTGGGACGCGAACGTTCAGTGATCACCGGCCGGTTGGCCTAGAGGTTGGTCTGCAGTTGCGACGCCCGGATGGGGGGATGCTAACGCAACGGAATAAGGGTAAACGCATGAGGTTTGACGTGAAGCGATGGCGGGAATACGCGGCGCTGTTCACACCCGATGACAGCCCTACTCTAGCCGCCCTCGATGGGGTGGTAAAAGGGCTCGCTGAGGGCTCAGTGAACAGCGCGCAAGCGGTTGATCATGACCGCATCGGAAATGTTCTGTACGGGGCCATGAAAAGGACGTTCGGAGTAAGGCAGCCAGGACCTCAGCCCCGCTCAGGGCACGCCCCGTGGTGGAACGAGGAATGTGCACAGAAGCATGCGATCATGGACGCGAGGTTGATCACTGCTCATGGGCAGGATAGGTCATCTGCGGCATGGCTAGCGTTCAAGGAGGCAAGGCAGGTGTACAATAGAGCGCGGAGACACGCCATGGCGGCGTTTGAGCAGAAGGAATGGCGCGAGTTTATCAGTTCCTGCCGCGGGGACCCCAGGGCCCTATGGCAGAAGTTGGCGGGGGGGGGTACTCAGCCCATGTCCGATCTCTGAGGGAGATGTGTGGCGGGAGCATTTCCAGAAGCTGTACAATGAGAGGCAGCGGGAGCCCGACAACAGGAAAGCGTTTGATATGCTGGCGTTTATCAACAGGGCACATGGGAACGGGGCATGGTGGAACGTCATGGGATGGGAGGAGAGGAACCGGAGGCAGGCGGCGGCGGATGCGGCACTCAATATTCCCATCGCGGTTGAAGAGGTAACCAGTGTCCTGGAGGATCTACCTAACGGTAAATCCAGTGGACCAGAGAAGGTGTGCGGGGAGTGTTACAAGTATGCTAGACAGCTGCGTAATAGTGATGACGACAGGCCGGAAATCAACCGGTTGGCGCCGGTGCTACAGGCACTCATGGAGCACATCCGCTCCAAGGGCGATTTTCCGGAGCAGTTCACCGTGTCAGACCTGGTTCCTGTTTATAAGCGAAACGGACGTGACCCAACGGACTGTAGTAACTATCGGGGCATAGCGGTTGGCGGCGTACTCGCAAAATGCTACGCATCCGTGCTTGAGCGCCGCCTCACCAAATTCGCGGAAGCGGACCCTGTGGAGCTGCCCGTGCGTCACTGGTGCCAGGCAGGCTTTCGCCAGGGCCTAGGCACACAGCACCATCTTTTTATGTTGCGTCATATCCTGAACCGTTACGCAAGACCTGGGCAGAGTGGGTTGCTGGTGTGTCAAATAGATTTTGAGAAGGCGTTCGATCGGGTGGATAGGAAGACGCTTTGGGCGCGGCTAGCAGAACGTGGCGTGGGGGGTCAAATGATGGACGCTCTGAGGCGAGCGTACGACAACGTGGAGCTTCGGGTGAAGGTGAACGGTCAGAGGGGCACACCTTTTAAGTCGGATCAAGGGGTGAAGCAAGGGTGCCCCCTAAGTCCGGTCTTATTCGGAATGTTCATCGAGACGTTTGCGAACTACGTCGACGAACGCGATCAGCGGTGGCCACAGGGGGGATCCCCGATCGTCGGGGGGAAAAGGGTTCCGGAGCTCCTGTATGCGGATGACTTAACGTTATTCGCAACGAACCCCGCACGCATGCAATTCCTGTTGGACAGACTGGTGGAATACTGCGAGGGCTTCGGGATGAGTCTGAACGTCAACAAGTGCGAGCTATTAGTTTTCGCCGGCAGGCAAGATACGCTAGCGACGTTGATGGAAGGTGCGAGCCAATTGAGATTCGCTGGGCAACCTGTCCCAGTGAAGGAACGTGCGAAGTACCTCGGCTTGCGATACGGACCCAGTTTTTCGTTTGATTCGTGCCGTATGGAGCTGTGCGATGTGGGGCGAAGAGCGGTGTTTGCGTTGATGCAGAAACTGGATAGGAATCGAATATGGGTCCCCGATCTTATGTTGCGATGCTTTGACGTGCAAATCAGGTCGTTACTGTCGTACGGGGCTGAAGTGTGGGGCCCTGACGCTATCCGTGAGGCGCTGGGGACCATGGGGCGTCAAAGAATTAAAGAGTGGCACCGTTGGGGACAGAGCCCTGGCTCAGCGCCAGCTGGGGAGAATGGGGTGTTGCTAAAGAAGTGGGGGAAATGGGTGAAGAGTGTAGGGCGCGCGGCAGGCGTCTTTGAGAGGTGTATGGCGGACCCGATGGTCGAGGTCCAAAGGATCTTTTTGCGGAAGGTGGTAGGCGCTAGCCTGCCGCCTAACCGACAACTGTTCGCGGAAACGTCGCAGTTACCATTGCACTACTTTTGGGCACGCCAGGTATTTGGCATCTGGAAGCGTGTAGCGCGGCAATCCACGTCGTTGGCACGGGCAGTGCTTGAGGAAAATATCAAATCGTGGTTGGAAACAGATCATTCAGCCACGCACGAATATTTTTGGGCGGGTAAGGTGCTCCGGATTTTCGAGACTCTCGGATTTGACTACAGGCAACATGTACCCGTGGGTCTTAACAATGAAGAGAAGGCAAAGGCGATCTTGGGCCTGAAGATCCCGTTTGACAATTTACTGGCGGCCGAGTTCAGACGTCGCCTTTTGTTGGATTGGAGCTCGGGTAGCCTCGATAGGGACCCGCGGAATTTTCCAGAGTATGAGGAAGGGGGTGTGGGACGGGGAGCACCCGGGGTTACCGCGTGTCGGTACCTGAAATGGATGGGTGTGGCGTATTCGTACTCGGACCACAAGCGAACATTGGATCACTTGAAGGTGTGTATGCCGAGAAAGCACCACACGGCCCTGATGCGTTTTCGGCTGGGACGTTGGGACTTAGATGTGTCAAGGTTTGCACGGGGACCGGGTCGGAAACCGCGCGCGGAGAGGATATGTCGGGTGTGCCACGGCGGGTCGGTAGAAGACGAGTTGCACGTATTGATGGAATGTCCGGGTTATACGCCATTACGAGAGGCAACAGGCTTCCCTATGGGTAGCAGCATGGTGGATGTGATGGGGACCTTTGACTCGGCGAAACTGGGCAGTCTCTTATCCCAGATTCAGAAAGCGCGTATCGAGCTGCTTGGTAGCTAACCATACGGATTATGTTGTGGGGGGACGCATGTTACCAGCCATTTTGGCTCGTACACATGTAATGCCTCATGCCTCACGCACTAAAGGATTTGTTTTGCTCGGCCTTGGTGCGTGATACTGTTTCCTTTGAACTTTCTTTGACAGAACCATAACTTTTACCTTTTATCGTTTTTCTTTGGCAATGTTAGGCGGTTGGCAATTGTGCTGGTCGACTGCATGGGACCTGTCGTACGCCTGAGTGGCGGCCACTCAGGTGTACGACAGGTCCCACTCGCACTAAAGGATTTGTTTTGCTCGGCCTTGGTGCGTGATACTGTTTCCTTTAAACTTTCTTGACACCGTAACTACGGTCATGACCGTGCTCGAGCACGGTCCCCAATAAATACCGCCACTACGGTCAAGACCGTGCTCAGCATGCTCGAGCGTGCTCAGCCACGCCAGTGCAGATTTAGCCTGCCAAAATGCAGTTTCTATAGCTAGTGCAACCATATATTCCGAAAAAAATGGGGATTTGCCCATCCCTTGCTGGTGTTGTTTTGCTCAAGTGCACTTCATCCCAGCCATGCTCTGTGTGATGACCGTCCCAGGTAGGCCTGTAGCCCGGCAATCCTGCATTTAATAAAGGTCATGTGTAGTATAGCTTTCCAATGTTGGACGGCTAATTGCAGAGCGGATGCTGTCATGCTGACGAGCCATGGATGACGTATACAAGCCTCCAGTACTTCACAACCATACAAGAGTCCGTATACGGCTGCGAATTGTGTCAATTGTTTGCTGACATGTACGGACCAAAGAATAGTAGGTCTAGTAGGTCTAGTAGGTTTAGTAAGTCTTTACTACTACGTTTGGTTAAGCCGCCAGGCTAGGCACGCGCGGCGCGGCGCGGCGCGGAAGCCGGTGGGAAGCTGCCCTCAATCAAACGGCGCGGGAGCTCCCCTTGAAGCTGTTGGTGGCCGGGCAGCAGTTGGCTCCGTGGACATTCAGCAGGGCCAGTATGTGTTGTTGACAGGTTGAATGGAAAGCCATTGCGCGGGGTCGGGAGTTGTGGGCTGCGGAGTTCCCTGTGTCTAGCAACGCAGAGCACGGTGTCAAAGTGGGCGCTTCCCTGTGGCGCGCGCGCCGGCAATTGTGCTGGTCGACTGCATGGGACCTGTCGTACTTCTGAGTGGCGGCCACTCAGGTGTACGACAGGTCCCACTCGCACTAAAGGATTTGTTTTGCTCGGCCTTGGTGCGTGATACTGTTTCCTTTAAACTTTCTTGACACCGTAACTACGGTCATGACCGTGCTCGAGCACGGTCCCCAATAAATACCGCCACTACGGTCAAGACCGTGCTCAGCATGCTCGAGCGTGCTCAGCCACGCCAGTGCAGATTTAGCCTGCCAAATTGCAGTGGTAAAGTTTCTATAGCTAGTGCAACCATATATTCCGAAAAAATGGGGATTTGCCCATCCCTTGCTGGTGTTGTTTTGCTCAAGTGCACTTCATCCCAGCCATGCTCTGTGTGATGGCCGTCCCAGGTAGGCCTGTAGGCCGGCAATCCTGCATTTAATAAAGGTCATGTGCAAGGCATAGACCGCGCGAGCATGGCGGTTCCCTGTGTCTAGCAACGCAGAGCACGGTGTCAAAGTGGGCGCTTCCCCGTGGCGCGCGCGCCGGCAATTGTGCTGGTCGACTGCATGGGACCTGTCGTACGCCTGAGTGGCGGCCACTCAGGCGTACGACAAGGCGCACTCGCACTAACGGATTTGTTTTGCTCGGCTTTGGTGCGTGATACTGTTTCCTTTGAACTTTCTTTGACAGAACCATAACTTTTACCTTTTAATCGTTTTTCTTTGGCAATGTTAGGCGGTTGGCAATTGTGCTGGTCGACTGCATGGGACCTGTCGTGCGCCTGAGTGGCGGATTTTCGCACGAACGGATTTGTTTTGCTCGGCCTTGGTGCGTGATACTGTTTCCTTTGAACTTTCTTGACACCGTAACTACGGTCATGACCGTGCTCGAGCACGGTCCCCAATAAATACCGCCACTACGGTCAAGACCGTGCTCAGCATGCTCGAGCGTGCTCAGCCACGCCAGTGCAGATTTAGCCTGCCAAAATGCAGTGGTAAAGTTTCTATAGCTAGTGCGACCATATATTCCGAAAAGATGGGGATTTGCCCATCCCTTGATGGTGTTGTTTTGCTCAAGTGCACTTCATCCCAGCCATGCTCTGTGTGATGGCCGTCCCAGGTAGGCCTGTAGGCCGGCAAATCTGCATTTAATAAAGGTCATGTGCAAGGCATAGACCGCGCGAGCATGGCGGTTCCCTGTGTCTAGCAACGCAGAGCACGGTGTCAAAGTGGGCGCTTCCCTGTGGCGCGCGCGCCGGCAATTGTGCTGGTCGACTGCATGGGACCTGTCGTAAGCCTGAGTGGCGGCCACTCAGGCGTACGACAAGGCGCACTCGCACTAACGGATTTGTTTTGCTCGGCCTTGGTGCGTGATACTGTTTCCTTTGAACTTTCTTGACACCGTAACTACGGTCATGACCGTGCTCGAGCACGGTCCCCAATAAATACCGCCACTACGGTCAAGACCGTGCTCAGCATGCTCGAGTGTGCTCAGCCACGCCAGTGCAGATTTAGCCTGCCAAAATGCAGTGGTAAAGTTTCTATAGCTAGTGCAACCATATATTCCGAAAAAATGGGGATTTGCCCATCCCTTGCTGGTGTTGTTTTGCTCAAGTGCACTTCATCCCAGCCATGCTCTGTGTGATGGCCGTCCCAGGTAGGCCTGTAGGCCGGCAAATCTGCATTTAATAAAGGTCATGTGCAAGGCATAGACCGCGCGAGCATGGCGGTTCCCTGTGTCTAGCAACGCAGAGCACGGTGTCAAAGTGGGCGCTTCCCCGTGGCGCGCGCGCCGGCAATTGTGCTGGTCGACTGCATGGGACCTGTCGTAAGCCTGAGTGGCGGCCACTCAGGCGTACGACAAGGCGCACTCGCACTAACGGATTTGTTTTGCTCGGCCTTGGTGCGTGATACTGTTTCCTTTGAACTTTCTTGACACCGTAACTACGGTCATGACCGTGCTCGAGCACGGTCCCCAATAAATACCGCCACTACGGTCAAGACCGTGCTCAGCATGCTCGAGCGTGCTCAGCCACGCCAGTGCAGATTTAGCCTGCCAAAATGCAGTGGTAAAGTTTCTATAGCTAGTGCGACCATATATTCCGAAAAAATGGGGATTTGCCCATCCCTTGCTGGTGTTGTTTTGCTCAAGTGCACTTCATCCCAGCCATGCTCTGTGTGATGGCCGTCCCAGGTAGGCCTGTAGGCCGGCAATCCTGCATTTAATAACGGTCATGTGCAAGGCATACGTAGACCGCGCGAGCATGGCGGTTCCCTGTGTCTAGCAACGCAGAGCACGGTGTCAAAGTGGGCGCTTCCCTGTGGCGCGCGCGCCGGCAATTGTGCTGGTCGACTGCATGGGACCTGTCGTACGCCTGAGTGGCGGCCACTCAGGTGTACGACAGGTCCCACTCGCACTAAAGGATTTGTTTTGCTCGGCCTTGGTGCGTGATACTGTTTCCTTTAAACTTTCTTGACACCGTAACTACGGTCATGACCGTGCTCGAGCACGGTCCCCAATAAATACCGCCACTACGGTCAAGACCGTGCTCAGCATGCTCGAGCGTGCTCAGCCACGCCAGTGCAGATTTAGCCTGCCAAAATGCAGTGGTAAAGTTTCTATAGCTAGTGCGACCATATATTCCGAAAAGATGGGGATTTGCCCATCCCTTGATGGTGTTGTTTTGCTCAAGTGCACTTCATCCCAGCCATGCTCTGTGTGATGGCCGCCCCAGCTAGGCCTGTAGGCCGTCAATCCTGCATTTAATAAAGGTCATGTGCAAGGCATAGACCGCGCGAGCATGGCGGTTCCCTGTGTCTAGCAACGCAGAGCACGGTGCCAAAGTGGGCGCTTCCCCGTGGCGCGCGCGCCGGCAATTGTGCTGGTCGACTGCATGGGACCTGTCGTACGCCTGAGTGGCGGCCACTCAGGCGTACGACAAGGCGCACTCGCACTAACGGATTTGTTTTGCTCGGCCTTGGTGCGTGATACTGTTTCCTTTGAACTTTCTTTGACAGAACCATAACTTTTACCTTTTAATCGTTTTTCTTTGGCAATGTTAGGCGGTTGGCAATTGTGCTGGTCGACTGCATGGGACCTGTCGTGCGCCTGAGTGGCGGATTTTCGCACGAACGGATTTGTTTTGCTCGGCCTTGGTGCGTGATACTGTTTCCTTTGAACTTTCTTGACACCGTAACTACGGTCATGACCGTGCTCGAGCACGGTCCCCAATAAATACCGCCACTACGGTCAAGACCGTGCTCAGCATGCTCGAGCGTGCTCAGCCACGCCAGTGCAGATTTAGCCTGCCAAAATGCAGTGGTAAAGTTTCTATAGCTAGTGCGACCATATATTCCGAAAAGATGGGGATTTGCCCATCCCTTGATGGTGTTGTTTTGCTCAAGTGCACTTCATCCCAGCCATGCTCTGTGTGATGGCCGCCCCAGCTAGGCCTGTAGGCCGTCAATCCTGCATTTAAAGGTCATGTGCAAGGCATAGACCGCGCGAGCATGGCGGTTCCCTGTGTCTAGCAACGCAGAGCACGGTGTCAAAGTGGGCGCTTCCCTGTGGCGCGCGCGCCGGCAATTGTGCTGGTCGACTGCATGGGACCTGTCGTACGCCTGAGTGGCGGCCACTCAGGCGTACGACAAGGCGCACTCGCACTAACGGATTTGTTTTGCTCGGCCTTGGTGCGTGATACTGTTTCCTTTGAACTTTCTTTGACAGAACCATAACTTTCACTTTATTCGTTTTTCTTTGGCAATGTTAGGCGGTTGGCAATTGTGCTGGTCGACTGCATGGGACCTGTCGTACTTCTGAGTGGCGGCCACTCAGGCGTACGACGGGTCCCACTCGCACTAAAGGATTTGTTTTGCTCGGCCTTGGTGCGTGATACTGTTTCCTTTAAACTTTCTTGACACCGTAACTACGGTCATGACCGTGCTCGAGCACGGTCCCCAATAAATACCGCCACTACGGTCAAGACCGTGCTCAGCATGCTCGAGCGTGCTCAGCCACGCCAGTGCAGATTTAGCCTGCCAAAATGCAGTGGTAAAGTTTCTATAGCTAGTGCGACCATATATTCCGAAAAAATGGGGATTTGCCCATCCCTTGCCGGTGTTGTTTTGCTCAAGTGCACTTCATCCCAGCCATGCTCTGTGTGATGGCCGTCCCAGGTAGGCCTGTAGGCCGGCAAATCTGCATTTAATAAAGGTCATGTGCAAGGCATAGACCGCGCGAGCATGGCGGTTCCCTGTGTCTAGCAACGCAGAGCACGGTGTCAAAGTGGGCGCTTCCCTGTGGCGCGCGCGCCGGCAATTGTGCTGGTCGACTGCATGGGACCTGTCGTAAGCCTGAGTGGCGGCCACTCAGGCGTACGACAAGGCGCACTCGCACTAACGGATTTGTTTTGCTCGGCCTTGGTGCGTGATACTGTTTCCTTTGAACTTTCTTTGACAGAACCATAACTTTCACTTTATTCGTTTTTCTTTGGCAATGTTAGGCGGTTGGCAATTGTGCTGGTCGACTGCATGGGACCTGTCGTGCGCCTGAGTGGCGGCCACTCAGGTGTACGACAGGTCCCACTCGCACTAAAGGATTTGTTTTGCTCGGCCTTGGTGCGTGATACTGTTTCCTTTGAACTTTCTTGACACCGTAACTACGGTCATGACCGTGCTCGAGCACGGTCCCCAATAAATGCCGCCACTACGGTCAAGACCGTGCTCAGCATGCTCGAGCGTGCTCAGCCACGCCAGTGCAGATTTAGCCTGCCAAAATGCAGTGGTAAAGTTTCTATAGCTAGTGCGACCATATATTCCGAAAAGATGGGGATTTGCCCATCCCTTGATGGTGTTGTTTTGCTCAAGTGCACTTCATCCCAGCCATGCTCTGTGTGATGGCCGCCCCAGCTAGGCCTGTAGGCCGTCAATCCTGCATTTAATAAAGGTCATGTGCAAGGCATAGACCGCGCGAGCATGGCGGTTCCCTGTGTCTAGCAACGCAGAGCACGGTGCCAAAGTGGGCGCTTCCCCGTGGCGCGCGCGCCGGCAATTGTGCTGGTCGACTGCATGGGACCTGTCGTACGCCTGAGTGGCGGCCACTCAGGCGTACGACAAGGCGCACTCGCACTAACGGATTTGTTTTGCTCGGCCTTGGTGCGTGATACTGTTTCCTTTGAACTTTCTTTGACAGAACCATAACTTTTACCTTTTAATCGTTTTTCTTTGGCAATGTTAGGCGGTTGGCAATTGTGCTGGTCGACTGCATGGGACCTGTCGTGCGCCTGAGTGGCGGATTTTCGCACGAACGGATTTGTTTTGCTCGGCCTTGGTGCGTGATACTGTTTCCTTTGAAATTTCTTGACACCGTAACTACGGTCATGACCGTGCTCGAGCACGGTCCCCAATAAATACCGCCACTACGGTCAAGACCGTGCTCAGCATGCTCGAGCGTGCTCAGCCACGCCAGTGCAGATTTAGCCTGCCAAAATGCAGTGGTAAAGTTTCTATAGCTAGTGCGACCATATATTCCGAAAAGAATATATGGTGTTGTTTTGCTCAAGTGCACTTCATCCCAGCTATGCTCTGTGTGATGGCCGCCCCAGCTAGGCCTGTAGGCCGTCAATCCTGCATTTAAAGATCATGTGCAAGGCATAGACCGCGCGAGCATGGCGGTTCCCTGTGTCTAGCAACGCAGAGCACGGTGTCAAAGTGGGCGCTTCCCTGTGGCGCGCGCGCCGGCAATTGTGCTGGTCGACTGCATGGGACCTGTCGTACGCCTGAGTGGCGGCCACTCAGGCGTACGACAAGGCGCACTCGCACTAACGGATTTGTTTTGCTCGGCCTTGGTGCGTGATACTGTTTCCTTTGAACTTTCTTTGACAGAACCATAACTTTCACTTTATTCGTTTTTCTTTGGCAATGTTAGGCGGTTGGCAATTGTGCTGGTCGACTGCATGGGACCTGTCGTACTTCTGAGTGGCGGCCACTCAGGCGTACGACGGGTCCCACTCGCACTAAAGGATTTGTTTTGCTCGGCCTTGGTGCGTGATACTGTTTCCTTTAAACTTTCTTGACACCGTAACTACGGTCATGACCGTGCTCGAGCACGGTCCCCAATAAATACCGCCACTACGGTCAAGACCGTGCTCAGCATGCTCGAGCGTGCTCAGCCACGCCAGTGCAGATTTAGCCTGCCAAAATGCAGTGGTAAAGTTTCTATAGCTAGTGCGACCATATATTCCGAAAAAATGGGGATTTGCCCATCCCTTGCCGGTGTTGTTTTGCTCAAGTGCACTTCATCCCAGCCATGCTCTGTGTGATGGCCGTCCCAGGTAGGCCTGTAGGCCGGCAAATCTGCATTTAATAAAGGTCATGTGCAAGGCATAGACCGCGCGAGCATGGCGGTTCCCTGTGTCTAGCAACGCAGAGCACGGTGTCAAAGTGGGCGCTTCCCTGTGGCGCGCGCGCCGGCAATTGTGCTGGTCGACTGCATGGGACCTGTCGTAAGCCTGAGTGGCGGCCACTCAGGCGTACGACAAGGCGCACTCGCACTAACGGATTTGTTTTGCTCGGCCTTGGTGCGTGATACTGTTTCCTTTGAACTTTCTTTGACAGAACCATAACTTTCACTTTATTCGTTTTTCTTTGGCAATGTTAGGCGGTTGGCAATTGTGCTGGTCGACTGCATGGGACCTGTCGTGCGCCTGAGTGGCGGCCACTCAGGTGTACGACAGGTCCCACTCGCACTAAAGGATTTGTTTTGCTCGGCCTTGGTGCGTGATACTGTTTCCTTTGAACTTTCTTGACACCGTAACTACGGTCATGACCGTGCTCGAGCACGGTCCCCAATAAATGCCGCCACTACGGTCAAGACCGTGCTCAGCATGCTCGAGCGTGCTCAGCCACGCCAGTGCAGATTTAGCCTGCCAAAATGCAGTGGTAAAGTTTCTATAGCTATTGCGACCATATATTCCGAAAAGATGGGGATTTGCCCATCCCTTGATGGTGTTGTTTTGCTCAAGTGCACTTCATCCCAGCCATGCTCTGTGTGATGGCCGCCCCAGCTAGGCCTGTAGGCCGTCAATCCTGCATTTAATAAAGGTCATGTGCAAGGCATAGACCGCGCGAGCATGGCGGTTCCCTGTGTCTAGCAACGCAGAGCACGGTGCCAAAGTGGGCGCTTCCCCGTGGCGCGCGCGCCGGCAATTGTGCTGGTCGACTGCATGGGACCTGTCGTACGCCTGAGTGGCGGCCACTCAGGCGTACGACAAGGCGCACTCGCACTAACGGATTTGTTTTGCTCGGCCTTGGTGCGTGATACTGTTTCCTTTGAACTTTCTTTGACAGAACCATAACTTTTACCTTTTAATCGTTTTTCTTTGGCAATGTTAGGCGGTTGGCAATTGTGCTGGTCGACTGCATGGGACCTGTCGTGCGCCTGAGTGGCGGATTTTCGCACGAACGGATTTGTTTTGCTCGGCCTTGGTGCGTGATACTGTTTCCTTTGAACTTTCTTGACACCGTAACTACGGTCATGACCGTGCTCGAGCACGGTCCCCAATAAATACCGCCACTACGGTCAAGACCGTGCTCAGCATGCTCGAGCGTGCTCAGCCACGCCAGTGCAGATTTAGCCTGCCAAAATGCAGTGGTAAAGTTTCTATAGCTAGTGCGACCATATATTCCGAAAAGAATATATGGTGTTGTTTTGCTCAAGTGCACTTCATCCCAGCCATGCTCTGTGTGATGGCCGCCCCAGCTAGGCCTGTAGGCCGTCAATCCTGCATTTAAAGATCATGTGCAAGGCATAGACCGCGCGAGCATGGCGGTTCCCTGTGTCTAGCAACGCAGAGCACGGTGTCAAAGTGGGCGCTTCCCTGTGGCGCGCGCGCCGGCAATTGTGCTGGTCGACTGCATGGGACCTGTCGTACGCCTGAGTGGCGGCCACTCAGGCGTACGACAAGGCGCACTCGCACTAACGGATTTGTTTTGCTCGGCCTTGGTGCGTGATACTGTTTCCTTTGAACTTTCTTTGACAGAACCATAACTTTCACTTTATTCGTTTTTCTTTGGCAATGTTAGGCGGTTGGCAATTGTGCTGGTCGACTGCATGGGACCTGTCGTACTTCTGAGTGGCGGCCACTCAGGCGTACGACGGGTCCCACTCGCACTAAAGGATTTGTTTTGCTCGGCCTTGGTGCGTGATACTGTTTCCTTTAAACTTTCTTGACACCGTAACTACGGTCATGACCGTGCTCGAGCACGGTCCCCAATAAATACCGCCACTACGGTCAAGACCGTGCTCAGCATGCTCGAGCGTGCTCAGCCACGCCAGTGCAGATTTAGCCTGCCAAAATGCAGTGGTAAAGTTTCTATAGCTAGTGCGACCATATATTCCGAAAAAATGGGGATTTGCCCATCCCTTGCTGGTGTTGTTTTGCTCAAGTGCACTTCATCCCAGCCATGCTCTGTGTGATGGCCGTCCCAGGTAGGCCTGTAGGCCGGCAAATCTGCATTTAATAAAGGTCATGTGCAAGGCATAGACCGCGCGAGCATGGCGGTTCCCTGTGTCTAGCAACGCAGAGCACGGTGTCAAAGTGGGCGCTTCCCTGTGGCGCGCGCGCCGGCAATTGTGCTGGTCGACTGCATGGGACCTGTCGTAAGCCTGAGTGGCGGCCACTCAGGCGTACGACAAGGCGCACTCGCACTAACGGATTTGTTTTGCTCGGCCTTGGTGCGTGATACTGTTTCCTTTGAACTTTCTTTGACAGAACCATAACTTTCACTTTATTCGTTTTTCTTTGGCAATGTTAGGCGGTTGGCAATTGTGCTGGTCGACTGCATGGGACCTGTCGTACTTCTGAGTGGCGGCCACTCAGGCGTACGACGGGTCCCACTCGCACTAAAGGATTTGTTTTGCTCGGCCTTGGTGCGTGATACTGTTTCCTTTAAACTTTCTTGACACCGTAACTACGGTCATGACCGTGCTCGAGCACGGTCCCCAATAAATACCGCCACTACGGTCAAGACCGTGCTCAGCATGCTCGAGCGTGCTCAGCCACGCCAGTGCAGATTTAGCCTGCCAAAATGCAGTGGTAAAGTTTCTATAGCTAGTGCGACCATATATTCCGAAAAAATGGGGATTTGCCCATCCCTTGCTGGTGTTGTTTTGCTCAAGTGCACTTCATCCCAGCCATGCTCTGTGTGATGGCCGTCCCAGGTAGGCCTGTAGGCCGGCAAATCTGCATTTAATAAAGGTCATGTGCAAGGCATAGACCGCGCGAGCATGGCGGTTCCCTGTGTCTAGCAACGCAGAGCACGGTGTCAAAGTGGGCGCTTCCCTGTGGCGCGCGCGCCGGCAATTGTGCTGGTCGACTGCATGGGACCTGTCGTAAGCCTGAGTGGCGGCCACTCAGGCGTACGACAAGGCGCACTCGCACTAACGGATTTGTTTTGCTCGGCCTTGGTGCGTGATACTGTTTCCTTTGAACTTTCTTTGACAGAACCATAACTTTCACTTTATTCGTTTTTCTTTGGCAATGTTAGGCGGTTGGCAATTGTGCTGGTCGACTGCATGGGACCTGTCGTGCGCCTGAGTGGCGGCCACTCAGGTGTACGACAGGTCCCACTCGCACTAAAGGATTTGTTTTGCTCGGCCTTGGTGCGTGATACTGTTTCCTTTGAACTTTCTTGACACCGTAACTACGGTCATGACCGTGCTCGAGCACGGTCCCCAATAAATGCCGCCACTACGGTCAAGACCGTGCTCAGCATGCTCGAGCGTGCTCAGCCACGCCAGTGCAGATTTAGCCTGCCAAAATGCAGTGGTAAAGTTTCTATAGCTATTGCGACCATATATTCCGAAAAGATGGGGATTTGCCCATCCCTTGATGGTGTTGTTTTGCTCAAGTGCACTTCATCCCAGCCATGCTCTGTGTGATGGCCGCCCCAGCTAGGCCTGTAGGCCGTCAATCCTGCATTTAATAAAGGTCATGTGCAAGGCATAGACCGCGCGAGCATGGCGGTTCCCTGTGTCTAGCAACGCAGAGCACGGTGCCAAAGTGGGCGCTTCCCCGTGGCGCGCGCGCCGGCAATTGTGCTGGTCGACTGCATGGGACCTGTCGTACGCCTGAGTGGCGGCCACTCAGGCGTACGACAAGGCGCACTCGCACTAACGGATTTGTTTTGC
Organism: Pleodorina starrii; assembly: GCA_030267565.1. NCBI lineage: Eukaryota > Viridiplantae > Chlorophyta > Chlorophyceae > Chlamydomonadales > Volvocaceae > Pleodorina > Pleodorina starrii. Next base: position 48,877 of record BRXU01000035.1, read on the forward strand.
TCGGCCTTGGTGCGTGATACTGTTTCCTTTGAACTTTCTTTGACAGAACCATAACTTTTACCTTTTAATCGTTTTTCTTTGGCAATGTTAGGCGGTTGGCAATTGTGCTGGTCGACTGCATGGGACCTGTCGTGCGCCTGAGTGGCGGATTTTCGCACGAACGGATTTGTTTTGCTCGGCCTTGGTGCGTGATACTGTTTCCTTTGAACTTTCTTGACACCGTAACTACGGTCATGACCGTGCTCGAGCACGGTCCCCAATAAATACCGCCACTACGGTTAAGACCGTGCTCAGCATGCTCGAGCGTGCTCAGCCACGCCAGTGCAGATTTAGCCTGCCAAAATGCAGTGGTAAAGTTTCTATAGCTAGTGCGACCATATATTCCGAAAAGAATATATGGTGTTGTTTTGCTCAAGTGCACTTCATCCCAGCCATGCTCTGTGTGATGGCCGCCCCAGCTAGGCCTGTAGGCCGTCAATCCTGCATTTAAAGATCATGTGCAAGGCATAGACCGCGCGAGCATGGCGGTTCCCTGTGTCTAGCAACGCAGAGCACGGTGTCAAAGTGGGCGCTTCCCTGTGGCGCGCGCGCCGGCAATTGTGCTGGTCGACTGCATGGGACCTGTCGTACGCCTGAGTGGCGGCCACTCAGGCGTACGACAAGGCGCACTCGCACTAACGGATTTGTTTTGCTCGGCCTTGGTGCGTGATACTGTTTCCTTTGAACTTTCTTTGACAGAACCATAACTTTCACTTTATTCGTTTTTCTTTGGCAATGTTAGGCGGTTGGCAATTGTGCTGGTCGACTGCATGGGACCTGTCGTGCGCCTGAGTGGCGGCCACTCAGGTGTACGACAGGTCCCACTCGCACTAAAGGATTTGTTTTGCTCGGCCTTGGTGCGTGATACTGTTTCCTTTAAACTTTCTTGACACCGTAACTACGGTCATGACCGTGCTCGAGCACGGTCCCCAATAAATACCGCCACTACGGTCAAGACCGTGCTCAGCATGCTCGAGCGTGCTCAGCCACGCCAGTGCAGATTTAGCCTGCCAAAATGCAGTGGTAAAGTTTCTATAGCTAGTGCAACCATATATTCCGAAAAAAATGGGGATTTGCCCATCCCTTGCTGGTGTTGTTTTGCTCAAGTGCACTTCATCCCAGCCATGCTCTGTGTGATGGCCGGCTCAGCTAGGCCTGTAGGCCGGCAAATCTGCATTTAATAAAGGTCATGTGCAAGGCATAGACCGCGCGAGCATGGCGGTTCCCTGTGTCTAGCAACGCAGAGCACGGTGTCAAAGTGGGCGCTTCCCTGTGGCGCGCGCGCCGGCAATTGTGCTGGTCGACTGCATGGGACCTGTCGTAAGCCTGAGTGGCGGCCACTCAGGCGTACGACAAGGCGCACTCGCACTAACGGATTTGTTTTGCTCGGCCTTGGTGCGTGATACTGTTTCCTTTGAACTTTCTTTGACAGAACCATAACTTTTACCTTTTAATCGTTTTTCTTTGGCAATGTTAGGCGGTTGGCAATTGTGCTGGTCGACTGCATGGGACCTGTCGTGCGCCTGAGTGGCGGCCACTCAGGTGTACGACAGGTCCCACTCGCACTAAAGGATTTGTTTTGCCCGGCCTTGGTGCGTGATACTGTTTCCTTTAAACTTTCTTGACACCGTTACTACGGTCATGACCGTGCTCGAGCACGGTCCCCAATAAATACCGCCACTACGGTCAAGACCGTGCTCAGCATGCTCGATCGAGCGTGCTCAGCCACGCCAGTGCAGATTTAGCCTGCCAAAATGCAGTGGTAAAGTTTCTATAGCTAGTGCGACCATGTATTCCGAAAAGATGGGGATTTGCCCATCCCTTGATGGTGTTGTTTTGCTCAAGTGCACTTCATCCCAGCCATGCTCTGTGTGATGGCCGGCTCAGCTAGGCCTGTAGGCCGGCAAATCTGCATTTAATAAAGGTCATGTGCAAGGCATAGACCGCGCGAGCATGGCGGTTCCCTGTGTCTAGCAACGCAGAGCACGGTGTCAAAGTGGGCGCTTCCCTGTGGCGCGCGCGCCGGCAATTGTGCTGGTCGACTGCATGGGACCTGTCGTAAGCCTGAGTGGCGGCCACTCAGGCGTACGACAAGGCGCACTCGCACTAACGGATTTGTTTTGCTCGGCCTTGGTGCGTGATACTGTTTCCTTGCTTTGAACTTTCTTTGACAGAACCATAACTTTTACCTTTTAATCGTGTTTCTTTGGCAATGTTAGGCGGTTGGCAATTGTGCTGGTCGACTGCATGGGACCTGTCGTGCGCCTGAGTGGCGGATTTTCGCACGAACGGATTTGTTTTGCTCGGCCTTGGTGCGTGATACTGTTTCCTTTAAACTTTCTTGACACCGTAACTACGGTCATGACCGTGCTCGAGCACGGTCCCCAATAAATGCCGCCACTACGGTCAAGACCGTGCTCAGCATGCTCGAGCGTGCTCAGCCACGCCAGTGCAGATTTAGCCTGCCAAAATGCAGTGGTAAAGTTTCTATAGCTATTGCGACCATATATTCCGAAAAGATGGGGATTTGCCCATCCCTTGATGGTGTTGTTTTGCTCAAGTGCACTTCATCCCAGCCATGCTCTGTGTGATGGCCGTCCCAGGTAGGCCTGTAGGCCGGCAAATCTGCATTTAATAAAGGTCATGTGCAAGGCATAGACCGCGCGAGCATGGCGGTTCCCTGTGTCTAGCAACGCAGAGCACGGTGTCAAAGTGGGCGCTTCCCTGTGGCGCGCGCGCCGGCAATTGTGCTGGTCGACTGCATGGGACCTGTCGTACGCCTGAGTGGCGGCCACTCAGGCGTACGACAAGGCGCACTCGCACTAACGGATTTGTTTTGCTCGGCCTTGGTGCGTGATACTGTTTCCTTTGAACTTTCTTTGTCAGAACCATAACTTTCACTTTATTCGTTTTTCTTTGGCAATGTTAGGCGGTTGGCAATTGTGCTGGTCGACTGCATGGGACCTGTCGTACGCCTGAGTGGCGGCCACTCAGGCGTACGACAGGTCCCACTCGCACTAAAGGATTTGTTTTGCTCGGCCTTGGTGCGTGATACTGTTTCCTTTAAACTTTCTTGACACCGTAACTACGGTCATGACCGTGCTCGAGCACGGTCCCCAATAAATACCGCCACTACGGTCAAGACCGTGCTCAGCATGCTCGAGCGTGCTCAGCCACGCCAGTGCAGATTTAGCCTGCCAAAATGCAGTGGTAAAGTTTCTATAGCTAGTGCAACCATATATTCCGAAAAAAATGGGGATTTGCCCATCCCTTGCTGGTGTTGTTTTGCTCAAGTGCACTTCATCCCAGCCATGCTCTGTGTGATGGCCGGCTCAGCTAGGCCTGTAGGCCGGCAAATCTGCATTTAATAAAGGTCATGTGCAAGGCATAGACCGCGCGAGCATGGCGGTTCCCTGCGTCTAGCAACGCAGAGCACGGTGTCAAAGTGGGCGCTTCCCTGTGGCGCGCGCGCCGGCAATTGTGCTGGTCGACTGCATGGGACCTGTCGTAAGCCTGAGTGGCGGCCACTCAGGCGTACGACAAGGCGCACTCGCACTAACGGATTTGTTTTGCTCGGCCTTGGTGCGTGATACTGTTTCCTTTGAACTTTCTTTGACAGAACCATAACTTTTACCTTTTAATCGTTTTTCTTTGGCAATGTTAGGCGGTTGGCAATTGTGCTGGTCGACTGCATGGGACCTGTCGTGCGCCTGAGTGGCGGCCACTCAGGTGTACGACAGGTCCCACTCGCACTAAAGGATTTGTTTTGCCCGGCCTTGGTGCGTGATACTGTTTCCTTTAAACTTTCTTGACACCGTAACTACGGTCATGACCGTGCTCGAACACGGTCCCCAATAAATACCGCCACTACGGTCAAGACCGTGCTCAGCATGCTCGAGCGTGCTCAGCCACGCCAGTGCAGATTTAGCCTGCCAAAATGCAGTGGTAAAGTTTCTATAGCTAGTGCAACCATATATTCCGAAAAAAATGGGGATTTGCCCATCCCTTGCTGGTGTTGTTTTGCTCAAGTGCACTTCATCCCAGCCATGCTCTGTGTGATGGCCGGCTCAGCTAGGCCTGTAGGCCGGCAAATCTGCATTTAATAAAGGTCATGTGCAAGGCATAGACCGCGCGAGCATGGCGGTTCCCTGTGTCTAGCAACGCAGAGCACGGTGTCAAAGTGGGCGCTTCCCTGTGGCGCGCGCGCCGGCAATTGTGCTGGTCGACTGCATGGGACCTGTCGTAAGCCTGAGTGGCGGCCACTCAGGCGTACGACAAGGCGCACTCGCACTAACGGATTTGTTTTGCTCGGCCTTGGTGCGTGATACTGTTTCCTTTAAACTTTCTTGACACCGTAACTACGGTCATGACCGTGCTCGAGCACGGTCCCCAATAAATGCCGCCACTACGGTCAAGACCGTGCTCAGCATGCTCGAGCGTGCTCAGCCACGCCAGTGCAGATTTAGCCTGCCAAAATGCAGTGGTAAAGTTTCTATAGCTGTGTCTAGCAACGCAGAGCACGGTGTCAAAGTGGGCGCTTCCCTGTGGCGCGCGCGCCGGCAATTGTGCTGGTCGACTGCATGGGACCTGTCGCTCGTACGCCTGAGTGGCGGCCACTCAGGCGTACGACAGGTCCCACTCGCACTAAAGGATTTGTTTGCTCGTGATACTGTTTCCGTTGAACTTTCTTTGACAAAACCATAACTTTTACCTTTATTCGTTTTTCTTTGGCAATGTTAGGCGGTTGGCAATTGTGCTGGTCGACTGCATGGGACCTGTCGTACGCCTGAGTGGCGGCCACTCAGGCGTACGACAGGTCCCACTCACACTAAAGGATTTGTTTTGCTCGGCCTTGGTGTGTGATACTGTTTCCTTTGAACTTTCTTGACACCGTAACTACGGTCATGACCGTGCTCGAGCACGGTCCCCAATAAATACCGCCACTACGGTCAAGACCGTGCTCAGCATGCTCGAGCGTGCTCAGCCACGCCAGTGCAGATTCAGCCTGCCAAAATGCAGTGGTAAAGTTTCTATAGCTGTGTCTAGCAACGCAGAGCACGATGTCAAAGTGGGCGCTTCCCTGTGGCGCGCGCGCCGGCAATTGTGCTGGTCGACTGCATGGGACCTGTCGCTCGTACGCCTGAGTGGCGGCCACTCAGGCGTACGACAGGTCCCACTCGCACTAAAGGAGTTGTTTTGCTCGTGATACTGTTTCCGTTGAACTTTCTTTGACAAAACCATAACTTTTACCTTTATTCGTTTTTCTTTGGCAATGTTAGGCGGTTGGCAATTGTGCTGGTCGACTGCATGGGACCTGTCGTACGCCTGAGTGGCGGCCACTCAGGCGTACGACAGGTCCCACTCACACTAAAGGATTTGTTTTGCTCGGCCTTGGTGTGTGATACTGTTTCCTTTGAACTTTCTTGACACCGTAACTACGGTCATGATCGTGCTCGAGCACGGTCCCCAATAAATACCGCCACTACGGTCAAGACCGTGCTCAGCATGCTCGAGCGTGCTCAGCCACGCCAGTGCAGATTTAGCCTGCCAAAATGCAGTGGTAAAGTTTCTATAGCTGTGTCTAGCAACGCAGAGCACGGTGTCAAAGTGGGCGCTTCCCTGTGGCGCGCGCGCCGGCAATTGTGCAGGTCGACTGCATGGGACCTGTCGCTCGTACGCCTGAGTGGCGGCCACTCAGGCGTACGACAGGTCCCACTCGCACTAAAGGATTTGTTTTGCTCGTGATACTGTTTCCGTTGAACTTTCTTTGACAAAACCATAACTTTTACCTTTATTCGTTTTTCATTGGCAATGTTAGGCGGTTGGCTAGTGTGCTGGTCGACTGCATGGGACATGTCGTACGCCTGAGTGGCGGCCTCTCAGGCGTACGACGGGTCCCACTGGCACTAAAGGATTTGTTTTGCTCGGCCTTGGTGTGTGATACTGTTTCCTTTGAACTTTCTTGACACCGTAACTACGGTCATGACCGTGCTCGAGCACGGTCCCCAATAAATACCGCCACTACGGTCAAGACCGTGCTCAGCATGCTCGAGCGTGCTCAGCCACGCCAGTGCAGATTTAGCCTGCCAAAATGCAGTGGTAAAGCTTCTATAGCTGTGTCAAGCAACGCAGAGCACGGTGTCAAAGTGGGCGCTTCCCTGTGGCGCGCGCGCCGGCAATTGTGCTGGTCGACTGCATGGGACCTGTCACTCGTACGCCTGAGTGGCGGCCACTCAGGCGTACGACAGGTCCCACTCGCACTAAAGGATTTGTTTTGCTCGTGATACTGTTTCCGTTGAACTTTCTTTGACAAAACCATAACTTTTACCTTTATTCGTTTTTCTTTGGCAATGTTAGGCGGTTGGCTAGTGTGCTGGTCGACTGCATGGGACATGTCGTACGCCTGAGTGGCGGCCTCTCAGGCGTACGACGGGTCATACTCGCACTAAAGGATTTGTTTTGCTCGGCCTTGGTGTGTGATACTGTTTCCTTTGAACTTTCTTGACACCGTAACTACGGTCATGACCGTGCTCGAGCACGGTCCCCAATAAATACCGCCACTACGGTGAAGACCGTGCTCAGCATGCTCGAGCGTGCTCAGCCACGCCAGTGCAGATTTAGCCTGCCAAAATGCAGTGGTAAAGTTTCTATAGCTGTGTCTAGCAACGTAGAGCACGGTGTCAAAGTGGGCGCTTCCCTGTGGCGCGCGCGCCGGCAATTGTGCTGGTCGACTGCATGGGACCTGTCGCTCGTACGCCTGAGTGGCGGCCACTCAGGCGTACGACAGGTCCCACTCGCACTAAAGGATTTGTTTTGCTCGTGATACTGTTTCCGTTGAACTTTCTTTGACAAAACCATAACTTTTACCTTTATTCGTTTTTCTTTGGCAATGTTAGGCGGTTGGCTAGTGTGCTGGTCGACTGCATGGGACCTGTCGTACGCCTGAGTGGCGGCCACTCAGGTGTACGACAGGTCCCACTCGCACTAAAGGATTTGTTTTGCTCGGCCTTGGTGTGTGATACTGTTTCCTTTGAACTTTCTTGACACCGTAACTACGGTCATGATCGTGCTCGAGCACGGTCCCCAATAAATACCGCCACTACGGTCAAGACCGTGCTCAGCATGCTCGAGCGTGCTCAGCCACGCCAGTGCAGATTTAGCCTGCCAAAATGCAGTGGTAAAGTTTCTATAGCTGTGTCTAGCAACGCAGAGCACGGTGTCAAAGTGGGCGCTTCCCTGTGGCGCGCGCGCCGGCAATTGTGCAGGTCGACTGCATGGGACCTGTCGCTCGTACGCCTGAGTGGCGGCCACTCAGGCGTACGACAGGTCCCACTCGCACTAAAGGATTTGTTTTGCTCGTGATACTGTTTCCGTTGAACTTTCTTTGACAAAACCATAACTTTTACCTTTATTCGTTTTTCATTGGCAATGTTAGGCGGTTGGCTAGTGTGCTGGTCGACTGCATGGGACATGTCGTACGCCTGAGTGGCGGCCTCTCAGGCGTACGACGGGTCCCACTGGCACTAAAGGATTTGTTTTGCTCGGCCTTGGTGTGTGATACTGTTTCCTTTGAACTTTCTTGACACCGTAACTACGGTCATGACCGTGCTCGAGCACGGTCCCCAATAAATACCGCCACTACGGTCAAGACCGTGCTCAGCATGCTCGAGCGTGCTCAGCCACGCCAGTGCAGATTTAGCCTGCCAAAATGCAGTGGTAAAGTTTCTATAGCTGTGTCTAGCAACGCAGAGCACGGTGTCAAAGTGGGCGCTTCCCTGTGGCGCGCGCGCCGGCAATTGTGCTGGTCGACTGCATGGGTCCTGTCGCTCGTACGCCTGAGTGGCGGCCACTCAGGCGTACGACAGGTCCCACTCGCACTAAAGGATTTGTTTTGCTCGTGATACTGTTTCCGTTGAACTTTCTTTGACAAAACCATAACTTTTACCTTTATTCGTTTTTCATTGGCAATGTTAGGCGGTTGGCTAGTGTGCTGGTCGACTGCATGGGACATGTCGTACGCCTGAGTGGCGGCCTCTCAGGCGTACGACGGGTCCCACTGGCACTAAAGGATTTGTTTTGCTCGGCCTTGGTGTGTGATACTGTTTCCTTTGAACTTTCTTGACACCGTAACTACGGTCATGACCGTGCTCGAGCACGGTCCCCAATAAATACCGCCACTATGGTCAAGACCGTGCTCAGCATGCTCGAGCGTGCTCAGCCACGCCAGTGCAGATTTAGCCTGCCAAAATGCAGTGGTAAAGCTTCTATAGCTGTGTCTAGCAACGCAGAGCACGGTGTCAAAGTGGGCGCTTCCCTGTGGCGCGCGCGCCGGCAATTGTGCTGGTCGACTGCATGGGACCTGTCGCTCGTACGCCTGAGTGGCGGCCACTCAGGCGTACGACAGGTCCCACTCGCACTAAAGGATTTGTTTTGCTCGTGATACTGTTTCCGTTGAACTTTCTTTGACAAAGCCATAACTTTTACCTTTATTCGTTTTTCTTTGGCAATGTTAGGCGGTTGGCTAGTGTGCTGGTCGACTGCATGGGACCTGTCGTACGCCTGAGTGGCGGCCTCTCAGGCGTACGACGGGTCCCACTGGCACTAAAGGATTTGTTTTGCTCGGCCTTGGTGTGTGATACTGTTTCCTTTGAACTTTCTTGACACCGTAACTACGGTCATGACCGTGCTCGAGCACGGTCCCCAATAAATACCGCCACTACGGTCAAGACCGTGCTCAGCATGCTCGAGCGTGCTCAGCCACGCCAGTGCAGATTTAGCCTGCCAAAATGCAGTGGTAAAGCTTCTATAGCTGTGTCTAGCAACGCAGAGCACGGTGTCAAAGTGGGCGCTTCCCTGTGGCGCGCGCGCCGGCAATTGTGCTGGTCGACTGCATGGGACCTGTCGCTCGTACGCCTGAGTGGCGGCCACTCAGGCGTACGACAGGTCCCACTCGCACTAAAGGATTTGTTTTGCTCGTGATACTGTTTCCGTTGAACTTTCTTTGACAAAACCATAACTTTTACCTTTATTCGTTTTTCTTTGGCAATGTTAGGCGGTTGGCTAGTGTGCTGGTCGACTGCATGGGACATGTCGTACGCCTGAGTGGCGGCCTCTCAGGCGTACGACGGGTCCCACTCGCACTAAAGGATTTGTTTTGCTCGGCCTTGGTGTGGATACTGTTTCCTTTGAACTTTCTTGACACCGTAACTACGGTCATGACCGTGCTCGAGCACGGCCCCCAATAAATACCGCCACTACGGTCAAGACCGTGCTCAGCATGCTCGAGCGTGCTCAGCCACGCCAGTGCAGATTTAGCCTGCCAAAATGCAATGGTAAAGTTTCTATAGCTGTGTCTAGCAACGCAGAGCACGGTGTCAAAGTGGGCGCTTCCCTGTGGCGCGCGCGCCGGCAATTGTGCTGGTCGACTGCATGGGACCTGTCGCTCGTACGCCTGAGTGGCGGCCACTCAGGCGTACGACAGGTCCCACTCGCACTAAAGGATTTGTTTTGCTCGTGATACTGTTTCCGTTGAACTTTCTTTGACAAAACCATAACTTTTACCTTTATTCGTTTTTCTTTGGCAATGTTAGGCGGTTGGCTAGTGTGCTGGTCGACTGCATGGGACCTGTCGTACGCCTGAGTGGCGGCCTCTCAGGCGTACGACGGGTCCCACTGGCACTAAAGGATTTGTTTTGCTCGGCCTTGGTGTGTGATACTGTTTCCTTTGAACTTTCTTGACACCGTAACTACGGTCATGACCGTGCTCGAGCACGGTCCCCAATAAATACCGCCACTACGGTCAAGACCGTGCTCAGCATGCTCGAGCGTGCTCAGCCACGCCAGTGCAGATTTAGCCTGCCAAAATGCAGTGGTAAAGTTTCTATAGCTGTGTCTAGCAACGCAGAGCACGGTGTCAAAGTGGGCGCTTCCCTGTGGCGCGCGCGCCGGCAATTGTGCTGGTCGACTGCATGGGTCCTGTCGCTCGTACGCCTGAGTGGCGGCCACTCAGGCGTACGACAGGTCCCACTCGCACTAAAGGATTTGTTTTGCTCGTGATACTGTTTCCGTTGAACTTTCTTTGACAAAACCATAACTTTTACCTTTATTCGTTTTTCATTGGCAATGTTAGGCGGTTGGCTAGTGTGCTGGTCGACTGCATGGGACATGTCGTACGCCTGAGTGGCGGCCTCTCAGGCGTACGACGGGTCCCACTGGCACTAAAGGATTTGTTTTGCTCGGCCTTGGTGTGTGATACTGTTTCCTTTGAACTTTCTTGACACCGTAACTACGGTCATGACCGTGCTCGAGCACGGTCCCCAATAAATACCGCCACTATGGTCAAGACCGTGCTCAGCATGCTCGAGCGTGCTCAGCCACGCCAGTGCAGATTTAGCCTGCCAAAATGCAGTGGTAAAGCTTCTATAGCTGTGTCTAGCAACGCAGAGCACGGTGTCAAAGTGGGCGCTTCCCTGTGGCGCGCGCGCCGGCAATTGTGCTGGTCGACTGCATGGGACCTGTCGCTCGTACGCCTGAGTGGCGGCCACTCAGGCGTACGACAGGTCCCACTCGCACTAAAGGATTTGTTTTGCTCGTGATACTGTTTCCGTTGAACTTTCTTTGACAAAGCCATAACTTTTACCTTTATTCGTTTTTCTTTGGCAATGTTAGGCGGTTGGCTAGTGTGCTGGTCGACTGCATGGGACCTGTCGTACGCCTGAGTGGCGGCCTCTCAGGCGTACGACGGGTCCCACTGGCACTAAAGGATTTGTTTTGCTCGGCCTTGGTGTGTGATACTGTTTCCTTTGAACTTTCTTGACACCGTAACTACGGTCATGACCGTGCTCGAGCACGGTCCCCAATAAATACCGCCACTACGGTCAAGACCGTGCTCAGCATGCTCGAGCGTGCTCAGCCACGCCAGTGCAGATTTAGCCTGCCAAAATGCAGTGGTAAAGCTTCTATAGCTGTGTCTAGCAACGCAGAGCACGGTGTCAAAGTGGGCGCTTCCCTGTGGCGCGCGCGCCGGCAATTGTGCTGGTCGACTGCATGGGACCTGTCGCTCGTACGCCTGAGTGGCGGCCACTCAGGCGTACGACAGGTCCCACTCGCACTAAAGGATTTGTTTTGCTCGTGATACTGTTTCCGTTGAACTTTCTTTGACAAAACCATAACTTTTACCTTTATTCGTTTTTCTTTGGCAATGTTAGGCGGTTGGCTAGTGTGCTGGTCGACTGCATGGGACATGTCGTACGCCTGAGTGGCGGCCTCTCAGGCGTACGACGGGTCCCACTCGCACTAAAGGATTTGTTTTGCTCGGCCTTGGTGTGGATACTGTTTCCTTTGAACTTTCTTGACACCGTAACTACGGTCATGACCGTGCTCGAGCACGGCCCCCAATAAATACCGCCACTACGGTCAAGACCGTGCTCAGCATGCTCGAGCGTGCTCAGCCACGCCAGTGCAGATTTAGCCTGCCAAAATGCAATGGTAAAGTTTCTATAGCTGTGTCTAGCAACGCAGAGCACGGTGTCAAAGTGGGCGCTTCCCTGTGGCGCGCGCGCCGGCAATTGTGCTGGTCGACTGCATGGGACCTGTCGCTCGTACGCCTGAGTGGCGGCCACTCAGGCGTACGACAGGTCCCACTCGCACTAAAGGATTTGTTTTGCTCGTGATACTGTTTCCGTTGAACTTTCTTTGACAAAACCATAACTTTTACCTTTATTCGTTTTTCTTTGGCAATGTTAGGCGGTTGGCTAGTGTGCTGGTCGACTGCATGGGACCTGTCGTACGCCTGAGTGGCGGCCTCTCAGGCGTACGACGGGTCCCACTGGCACTAAAGGATTTGTTTTGCTCGGCCTTGGTGTGTGATACTGTTTCCTTTGAACTTTCTTGACACCGTAACTACGGTCATGACCGTGCTCGAGCACGGTCCCCAATAAATACCGCCACTACGGTCAAGACCGTGCTCAGCATGCTCGAGCGTGCTCAGCCACGCCAGTGCAGATTTAGCCTGCCAAAATGCAGTGGTAAAGTTTCTATAGCTAGTGCAACCATATACCGTACCGACGCAATCTGTTTGCGAATAAATATTAACTGTTTGGGGCCTCGCAAAGTGTCAAACAAAACTCGGAAGGGTCCCTCGCAAATATTTCAAGTTTCTAAAAAAAACTCCCAAGGCATCTCGCAAAATCTTCTCGCAAATATAAATTATTTGCCGCGAGCTGCGGGTGGTGGGGGCGCTGTGGGGGCCGGCGGGGAAGGGCAACCGGGGCTATGACGGGCACGGCCGGTCGGGGAGTAGAGGCGGCGACGGCGGTGGAGCCAACGGGGGCCGGCACGCCCCAGCCGGCAAGGGGCCGTGGCAGGCAGAGAGAAAGGGCAGCGGGGTGAGCGGGTGGAGGGGAGCCGGGAACGCGGGAAGGCCACTGCGAAAGGCAAGCAGCCCAAGGCCAAGCCCGTGGCTGTGGGGCGGATGGGTGGCGTGAAGCAGGTATGGCGCCCGGTATGTCCAATTCCTTCAGTAGAATGCGAATGATTTTGCGCTGACGATAAGATGCGAGTTCGCAAACTATTACATACGGCTCAAGAGCTCGCAAATTTCAAAGGTTTACAAATAAACTCCTACCGGCGCCTCGCAAAATAATAGCGTTTACATATCTAAATTTTAAATATTTTCTGGCCTCGCAAAATAACCGCGTCGCAAAAAGATTGCGTCGGTACGGTATTCCGAAAAAAATGGGGATTTGCCCATCCCTTGCTGGTGTTGTTTTGCTCAAGTGCACTTCATCCCAGCCATGCTCTGTGTGATGGCCGTCCCAGCTAGGCCTGTAGGCCGGCAATCCTGCATTTAAAGGTCATGTGCAAGGCATAGACCGCGCGAGCATGGCGGTTCCCTGTGTCTAGCAACGCAGAGCACGGTGTCAAAGTGGGCGCTTCCCTGTGGCGCGCGCGCCGGCAATTGTGCTGGTCGACTGCATGGGACCTGTCGCTCGTACGCCTGAGTGGCGGCCACTCAGGCGTACGACAGGTCCCACTCGCACTAAAGGATTTGTTTTGCTCGTGATACTGTTTCCGTTGAACTTTCTTTGACAAAACCATAACTTTTACCTTTATTCGTTTTTCTTTGGCAATGTTAGGCGGTTGGCAATTGTGCTGGTCGACTGCATGGGACCTGTCGTACGCCAGAGTGGCGGCCACTCAGGCGTACGACAGGTCCCACTCACACTAAAGGATTTGTTTTGCTCGGCCTTGGTGTGTGATACTGTTTCCTTTGAACTTTCTTGACACCGTAACTACGGTCATGACCGTGCTCGAGCACGGTCCCCAATAAATACCGCCACTACGGTCAAGACCGTGCTCAGCATGCTTGAGCGTGCTCAGCCACGCCAGTGCACATTTAGCCTGCCAAAATGCAGTGGTAAAGTTTCTATAGCTGTGTCTAGCAACGCAGAGCACGGTGTCAAAGTGGGCGCTTCCCTGTGGTGCGCGCGCCGGCAATTGTGCTGGTCGACTGCATGAGGCATGAGGCATGAGGCATTACATGTGTACGAGCCAAAATGGCTGGTAACATGCGTCCCCCCACAACGGCTATCCGTCAAGGGGCGCACTTTAAGACAACATAAGCCGTATGGTTAGCTACCAAGCAGCTCGGTACGCGCTTTCTGAATCTGGGATAAGAGACTGCCCAGTTTCGCCGGGTCAAAGGTCCCCATCACATCCACCATGCTACTACCCATAGGGAAGCCTATTGCCTCTCGTAATGGCGTATAGCCCGGACATTCCATCAATACGTGCAACTCGTCTTCTACCGACCCGCCGTGGCACACCCGACATATCCTCTCCGCGCGCGGTTTCCGACCCGGTCCCCGTGCAAACCTTGACACATCCAAGTCCCAACGTCCCAGCCGAAAACGCATCAGGGCCGTGTGGTGCTTTCTCGGCATACACACCCTCAAGTGATCCAATGTTCGCTTGTGGTCCGAGTACGAGTACGCCACACCCATCCATTTCAGGTACCGACACGCGGTAACCCCGGGTGCTCCCCGTCCCACACCCCCTTCCTCATACTCTGGAAAATTCCGCGGGTCCCTATCGAGGCTACCCGAGCTCCAATCCAACAAAAGGCGACGTCTGAACTCGGCCAGTAAATTGTCAAACGGGATCTCCAGGCCCAAGATCGCCTTTGCCTTCTCTTCATTGTTAAGACCCACGGGTACATGTTGCCTGTAGTCAAATCCGAGAGTCTCGAAAATCCGGAGCACCTTACCCGCCCAAAAATATTCGTGCGTGGCTGAATGATCTGTTTCCAACCACGATTTGATATCTTCCTCAAGCACTGCCCGTGCCAACGACGTGGATTGCCGCGCTACACGCTTCCAGAAGCCAAATACCTGGCGCGCCCAAAAGTAGTGCAATGGTAACTGCGACGTTTCCGCGAACAATTGTCGGTTAGGCGGCAGGCTAGCGCCTACCACCTTCCGCAAAAAGATCCTTTGGACCTCGACCATCGGGTCCGCCATACACCTCTCAAAGACGCCTGCCGCGCGCCCTACACTCTTCACCCATTTCCCCCACTTCTTTAGCAATACCCCATTCTCCCCAGCTGGCGCTGAGCCAGGGCTCTGTCCCCAACGGTGCCACTCTTTAATTCTTTGACGCCCCATGGTCCCCAGCGCCTCACGGATAGCGTCAGGGCCCCACACTTCAGCCCCGTACGACAGTAACGACCTGATTTGCACGTCAAAGCATCGCAACATAAGATCGGGGACCCATATTCGATTCCTATCCAGTTTTTGCATCAACGCAAACACCGCTCTTCGCCCCACATCGCACAGCTCCATACGGCACGAATCAAACGAAAAACTGGGTCCGTATCGCAAGCCGAGGTACTTCGCACGTTCCTTCACTGGGACAGGTTGCCCAGCGAATTTCAGTTGGCTTGCACCTTCCATCAACGTCGCTAGCGTATCTTGCCTGCCGGCGAAAACTAATAGCTCGCACTTGTTGACGTTCAGACTCATCCCGAAGCCCTCGCAGTATTCCACCAGTCTGTCCAACAGGAATTGCATGCGTGCGGGGTTCGTTGCGAATAACGTTAAGTCATCCGCATACAGGAGCTCCGGAACCCTTTTCCCCCCGACGATCGGGGACCCCCCCTGTGGCCACCGCCGATCGCGTTCGTCGACGTAGTTCGCAAACGTCTCGATGAACATTCCGAATAAGACCGGACTTAGGGGGCACCCTTGCTTCACCCCTTGATCCGACTTAAAAGGTGTGCCCCTCTGACCGTTCACCTTCACCCGAAGCTCCACGTTGTCGTACGCTCGCCTCAGAGCGTCCATCATTTGACCCCCCACGCCACGTTCTGCTAGCCGCGCCCAAAGCGTCTTCCTATCCACCCGATCGAACGCCTTCTCAAAATCTATTTGACACACCAGCAACCCACTCTGCCCCGGTCTTGCGTAACGGTTCAGGATATGACGCAACACAAAAAGATGGTGCTGCGTGCCTAGGCCCTGGCGAAAGCCTGCCTGGCACCAGTGACGCACAGGCAGCTCCACAGGGTCCGCTTCCGCGAATTTGGTGAGGCGGCGCTCAAGCACGGATGCGTAGCATTTTGCGAGTACGCCGCCAACCGCTATGCCCCGATAGTTACTACAGTCCGTTGGGTCACGTCCGTTTCGCTTATAAACAGGAACCAGGTCTGACACGGTGAACTGCTCCGGAAAATCGCCCTTGGAGCGGATGTGCTCCATGAGTGCCTGTAGCACCGGCGCCAACCGGTTGATTTCCGGCCTGTCGTCATCACTATTACGCAGCCGTCTAGCATACTTGTAACACTCCCCACACACCTTCTCTGGTCCACTGGATTTACCGTTAGGTAGATCCTCCAGGACACTGGCTACCTCTTCAACCGCGATGGGGATATTGAGTGCCGCATCCGCCGCCGCCTGCCTCCGGTTCCTCTCTTCCCATCCCATGACGTTCCACCATGCCCCGTTCCCATGCGCCCTGTTGATAAACGCCAGCATCTCAAACGCTTTCCTGTTGTCGGGCTCCCGCTGCCTCTCATTGTACAGCTTCTGGAAATGCTCCCGCCACACATCTCCCTCAGAGATCGGACATGGGCTGAGTACCCCTCCCGCCAACTTCTGCCATAGGGCCCTGGGGTCCCCGCGGCAGGAACTGATAAACTCGCGCCATTCCTTCTGCTCAAACGCCGCCATGGCGTGTCTCCGCGCTCTATTGTACACCTGCCTTGCCTCCTTGAACGCTAGCCATGCCGCAGATGACCTATCCTGCCCATGAGCAGTGATCAACCTCGCGTCCATGATCGCATGCTTCTGTGCACATTCCTCGTTCCACCACGGTGCGTGCCCTGAGCGGGGCTGAGGCCCTGGCTGCCCTACTCCGAACGTCCTTCTCATGGCCCCGTACAGAACATTTCCGATGCGGTCAACCGCTTGCGTGCTGTTCACTGAGCCCTCAGCGAGCCCTTTTACCACCCCATCGAGGGCGGCTAGAGTAGGGCTGTCATCGGGTGTGAACAGCGCCGCGTATTCCCGCCATCGCTTCACATCAAACCTCATGCGTTTACCCTTATTCCGTTGCGTTAGCATCCCCCCATCCGGACGTCGCAACTGCAGACCAACCTCTAGGCCAACCGGCCGGTGATCACTGAACGTTCGCGTCCCAGCCCCTTGCGTGCGCAGCCTGTTATGCAGGTTGTCGTAGACTATCAGGCTCCGACACTTCTGAAACAGGTTCGTGCTAGCCACAAACAGGTCAACTGTGCTCCCTCTTTCCGCCCCTGCTATCCCCGAATTGGCACTCAGAAACGTAAGAGCCCCTTCCTCATCTCCCCTTACCCTCCCATTTAACACACATAGCCCCTCCGAACGACACACATTTCCCAACTCCTCACCAGCATGATTAGTATCAGCGTCCTTGCAGTTCCGCACTCGCGGTACACCATACGCGTCCTCGTCATACCCAAAAGGTAACCGTAGCTGCTAAACCAACTCGTTGATGGTCACATCCGGTAGGTCTGATATCCCGTGTGCCCCTCCGCTAAGCCGACTGCATGGGACCTGTCGCTCGTACGCCTGAGTGGCGGCCTCTCAGGCGTACGACGGGTCCCACTCGCACTAAAGGATTTGTTTTGCTCGGCCTTGGTGTGTGATACTGTTTCCTTTGAACTTTCTTGACACCGTAACTACGGTCATGACCGTGCTCGAGCACGGTCCCCAATAAATACCGCCACTACGGTCAAGACCGTGCTCAGCATGCTTGAGCGTGCTCAGCCACGCCAGTGCAGATTTAGCCTGCCAAAATGCAGTGGTAAAGTTTCTATAGCTGTGTCTAGCAACGCAGAGCACGGTGTCAAAGTGGGCGCTTCCCTGTGGCGCGCGCGCCGGCAATTGTGCTGGTCGACTGCATGGGACCTGTCGCTCGTACGCCTGAGTGGCGGCCACTCAGGCGTACGACAGGTCCCACTCGCACTAAAGGATTTGTTTTGCTCGTGATACTGTTTCCGTTGAACTTTCTTTGACAAAACCATAACTTTTATCTTTATTCGTTTTTCTTTGGCAATGTTAGGCGGTTGGCAATTGTGCTGGTCGACTGCATGGGACCTGTCGTACGCCTGAGTGGCGGCCACTCAGGCGTACGACAGGTCCCACTCACACTAAAGGATTTGTTTTGCTCGGCCTTGGTGTGTGATACTGTTTCCTTTGAACTTTCTTGACACCGTAACTACGGTCATGACCGTGCTCGAGCACGGTCCCCAATAAATACCGCCACTACGGTCAAGACCGTGCTCAGCATGCTTGAGCGTGCTCAGCCACGCCAGTGCAGATTTAGCCTGCCAAAATGCAGTGGTAAAGTTTCTATAGCTAGTGCAACCATATACCGTACCGACGCAACCTGTTTGCGAATAAATATTAACTGTTTGGGGCCTCGCAAAGTGTCAAACAAAACTCGGAAGGGTCCCTCGCAAATATTTCAAGTTTCTAAAAAAAACTCCCAAGGCATCTCGCAAAATCTTCTCGCAAATATAAATTATTTGCCGCGAGCTGCGGGTGGTGGGGGCGCTGTGGGGGCCGGCGGGGAAGGGCAACCGGGGCTATGACGGGCACGGCCGGTCGGGGAGTAGAGGCGGCGACGGCGGTGGAGCCAACGGGGGCCGGCACGCCCCAGCCGGCAAGGGGCCGTGGCAGGCAGAGAGAAAGGGCAGCGGGGTGAGCGGGTGGAGGGGAGCCGGGAACGCGGGAAGGCCACTGCGAAAGGCAAGCAGCCCAAGGCCAAGCCCGTGGCTGTGGGGCGGATGGGTGGCGTGAAGCAGGTATGGCGCCCGGTATGTCCAATTCCTTCAGTAGAATGCAATGATTTTGCGCTGACGATAAGATGCGAGTTCGCAAACTATTACATACGGCTCAAGAGCTCGCAAATTTCAAAGGTTTACAAATAAACTCCTACCGGCGCCTCGCAAAATAATAGCGTTTACATATCTAAATTTTAAATATTTTCTGGCCTCGCAAAATAACCGCGTCGCAAAAAGATTGCGTCGGTACGGTATTCCGAAAAAAATGGGGATTTGCCCATCCCTTGCTGGTGTTGTTTTGCTCAAGTGCACTTCATCCCAGCCATGCTCTGTGTGATGGCCGTCCCAGCTAGGCCTGTAGGCCGGCAATCCTGCATTTAAAGGTCATGTGCAAGGCATAGACCGCGCGAGCATGGCGGTTCCCTGTGTCTAGCAACGCAGAGCACGGTGTCAAAGTGGGCGCTTCCCTGTGGCGCGCGCGCCGGCAATTGTGCTGGTCGACTGCATGGGACCTGTCGTACGCCTGAGTGGCGGCCTCTCAGGCGTACGACAGGTCCCACTCGCACTAAAGGATTTGTTTTGCTCGGCCTTGGTGCGTGATACTGTTTCCTTTGAACGTTCTTTGACAAAACCATAACTTTTACCTTTTAACGTTTTTCTTTGGCAATGTTAGGCGGTTGGCAATTGTGCTGGTCGACTGCATGGGACCTGTCGTACGCCTGAGTGGCGGCCGCTCAGGCGTACGATAGGTCCCACTCGCACTAAATCATTTGTTTTGCTCGGCCTTGGTGCGTGATACTGTTTCCTAAACAGCAGCATGCATAGAGCGAGGATCACACATATGTCATGATGGATGACAAATTTGCAAAAGACGATATCTATGCAGCAACGAAAGATACAGGAAGGCTAAAAGGGCCTTGGTCGGCAGTTTCGGGCGCGTCTGGCCGGGCTGGGGCGGCCTGCTTGGGCTGTGCCGCCACCGCCCTGCAATTCAGGCCCCGGTAGGAATACACCTATTCCTACCCGGGGCGGTCACTTCCGGGAGACGCGGGAGGGAGGGATTCCTATCCTCCGGAACCCCTGCCTCCTATTACTGTTCATGGCGTCTTGCGCGGCTCAATGCCCGCCCGATGGCGACGCCAGGTTGGAAAAACACGCATTTATGGGCGTTCGAATTACGTGTGTTGGTGGTCCAAGTATTCAGCTATTGGAATTCGAGCTATACGTAGAGCGTATTACAAGCCATAAAGCTTATAAAGCGTGAACGCCAAATTATTGGCGTTCACACTTTCTGTCCCGCAGCACCCGTTGCCACCAGAGAGCGGTAGGTACACCGCCAGTACAAGACCGCCTGCCTCTCCTATTCCGCGTTCCGACTGTCGCTCGACAACGCTCGGACCTTGCAACTTCCTCCAAACCCGACTCCCCAGTCAGAGCGTTCACGTTTTTTTAATCGCCAGTTCGGGTCACCACTGCAGCACCAACCTCCTTACCCGTGCCAAGCCGCGGTCCCTGCTAGCTCGTCTTCCTACCCGCGCCCCGGGTAGGTAATCATGTCCCAGGTTGGCCCGCGCTTCTTCACGCCTCCTCCTCCCACTCGCATGCCCTGCCCGCGTTCCGCCGCGTGTGGTTGTTCTTCCCCTTCTCCTTCGTCTTCTTCGATGCTGTACAGATCGGCGCGGCATAGCCTCAAGCTGGGGTCGAGTTGACTGCTGCAGACGCGGGTACCGGCAGTCAGCGACAGCGCAAGTCAGCAAGGCCTGATCTTACATTCCGCGCGAGGGTCCTTATAGATCTTGCTTACCGCACGAGCCGACAGACACACGACTGGGCCGGGATGGGAGCACGGCGACAACCATCCATGCACGCGTCCGCGTCCGTCGACAACATAGGCCTCAAGGCCACGGATTGGGCTTGGGCACCCGCACAAGCTGGTATGGGATGGCTATAGCTCATGCCACACCGCCAATACACGCCGGGATCGGTATACCGTGTAAGATTGGTGTATGACGCAGGGGATCAGACCCCAGCCCCAGAACACTCCGCTCGCCGCAAATACCGGTCAGCAGTAACGCTCGACAGAAATGGCGTCCCCCCAAAAACTCGCATGCGCATTCTTTCCATGCGCAACTCGAGCACCCAGGCCAGCACGCCCCAGAAGCGAACACGCGGGAGAAAGGCCAGCAGATGTCCGGACCACCACCACCGGCGGCGGGTAGTGCGCCGGGCGGGAGGGCCGGAGCGTCGAGACGGCACGAGCCGCCCCACAAGACAATCGTGCGCACATGACGAACCAGCTGCACATCGGCGCTACGGCGCGACATGGCAAGCTAGAAGCCGCCAGGCAGGACGCGGCAAGCCCGGCAGGAGGCGGCAAGAGGACGCGGCAAGCCAGCTAGCCAGGGCTGTAGCCCAGTTCCAGATGCCTTTCCACGGGACCCGTGCTTCCTCATCCGTGCATCTCACCCCATATCGCCTGTGCGGGGTTTGAAATTCGTCCGTGCCACCGCTTCCCCTAACGATTCAAAACCGCGCTCCGCACCTCGCTCGCTCGCTCGGCCCACATCTGGCACACCACACAGACACACAGGCTGGCTGCTTGATCCCGTGCCTGCCTGAGACCTGAGACCCCGGAAATATAGCCATACAAACCCGACAGCCATGCCGGCCTGGCGTGTTCGCGCAGTACGACATCCGCACTGACGCGCCGTACTCACGACCCGGAACCCACCGCGGCAGCCGCCAAGGGCGCCGTCACTGCATTTGCCCATCCACTCGCAGCACCCGCGCGCGCACGCAGAGCTCCATCACATCAGGAGAGTGGTGGTGATGGTCGCCTCGGGTGCGCCTGGACGCAGGCGCTGCGCAGGGACAGCAGGGCGGCCCCCGCACCTGGACGGCGTCTCAACGACCTTCGCGCACCACCGCTTGCGCCCCAGGAAGAGCTCAGGAATGATCGATCCATGCGGACAGACAGATACCACCTGCGTCTCAAAAGAGACAAGTGCACGCGCACTGCTTTGCGTGGGGGCCTGCACTCCGCCTCCAGCCTTGCGGAGAGCGACGCGGTAAGCAGACGCTATTGCGCAACACACAACACGAGATGAGATGCGCCACCGTTGACGCCACCGTTGACGACCTTCCTATCAGCCGACCGGTCCGACCGGGCTGCTCTGGACGGCATGAAGGACACAAGACCGGGTCGGCGCTGCCGCGCGGCCGCAGGCAACCAAACACACATGCCAAGAAACGAAACATGGCCGCAATTTGTGGCACAGGAATTGAAAACACGGCCGGGACAGGCAACCAATGCGCGGTACAATGCAGGCATGCGGGCGCGCGGGCGGGGGCCGACGCCGTTCGCCCTGTCTCCCACGCAAAGCACGCCACCTATCGACTAGAAGATTGGCACTGCCGGCACTGCAAACCCAACCTTCTTGGACTGCCGGTGCCGCCAACAATGCGCCCCCTGCTCCAACTCGCCGCCGCCGAGGCAGAGAAGGTACGGCAAAAAAGCCCGCGGTGCCGTATTTGCAGTCGCAGGTGCGGCACGACGCACGGCTGCAGCGCCCGCCGCCTCGCGCTGTCCCGCAGGGGCCACGTTGCCTCTCACCGCCACCCCCTTGCACTCTCGCCGAACCCAGCCTTCTACTAGGTAGATAGAAAGCGTGGGGCGGGGGCGGTATATCACTGGACTAGATACATTCGGCAGCGCAGCGCCAACAGCGGTCAATCGGCCTGGGAAGGCGCACGGACGACGACGTCACCAGATTGAGTTCGGGTCCATTAATCTTCTTCACGACACGCATGATCGCACGCACACACACATACACACCTCTACTTAGCAGGGCAGGACCCCATAGCCGTGGCCTCAGCACCCGGCTGCCGCCCCCGCACAGGCAGACAGCCGTTGCCTGCCGCGCGTATGCCCCGCGTCGCTCGCACAGCAGAGCAAAGCGCACGGGGTGAAGTGCGTGGCGGCCCGTATGGTATACGTATGTATGTCCAAGAAAGATAAGTACACGGCTTGACAACGCGCAGCAGCGTCCTCGCCCGAAGCGCCTCTTGCACGGCCGCGTCGAAAAAGGGCATCATGCAACACATGTCTAAATGGGCCCAAACACACGCATCGACGCACAGCAACACGCGCGTGAACGAAGAGAGCAAACGCTACGTACCGACCGACACCCAGCAGGCCGAAAAAGGCCGAGACAGGGCAAAAAAAGCCTCCTTCGGGCGATGTCCGATGTGCTATGGCCCGGTGTGCGGCATGTCGTCCCACCGTCGTTGGATATGTGCAAAAAAAGACTCTGCCTCGTGGCTTCCCCTCCCAATCCTCTCCTCCTCCTCCTCCTCTTTATCATCCTGGGAACCCCAAGACGCACCGCACCGCACGAACAGCACCGGAACCGCGAGGCCGCGGCGCCGCGCGGCGCCGCGCTGCACCGGGCCAAGGGCCCTCCCCACCCAACAAAGCGCGCGAGCGGATTGCGCCAAATCGCGGCAGGAGCAGCAGCCGCAGTGACGATGCAAGAGCCGCCGCGACGCAGGTCCGTCGGTCCGTCCATTCACGGAAAGGCTGGACACGAGGGCGTCGTGAGCCTGCGCGAGCGCGCATCGAGGCAGCGGCCCCCCGCGCGCGACGACAAGACATCAACCGCGCCGCTGCTCCGCTCCAGGTTTCCTACCAAACGCCGCCAAAACGCGCAGTGGACAGTGCTCTAGAGTGTACAAAAGAGACCCGATCAACGCCCCTCAGAAACACACTCCACTTTGAACCCGCGGAGCAGGAGGACCGCAAAAGGACCGCACGACTCTTAAGGCCGCGGCCGCATGATTTTGCGGGGTACCTGCACCCGGCACCCGGGCACACTGCGCGACAAACCACGCCAAGAGACAACACGCAACGGGGGCACATACACATATACACAGACAGAGAGACATCCGGCCGCTCAGCAACACGACGCGCAGATTTGATAAACAGGATGTTGCTTCTCGCAGGAAAAAGAACGCGAACAACGCCATGCGGGCGTTTCTCTGGCCCTGTGCCTCACTGATGGGGCTTGGACCTCCCTCCCTCCCTCTATTCCATTACCTCCCTCCCGAACATGCAATAACGGCCAACAGCGGATCAAACAAGACGTAAGCAAGCAAGCACGACGCGCAACGCGGCCAAGAAGACTGCGCGCAAACAAAAAATGCAGTTGCGCAGTGTTACGACTTCGAACCTGGCAGGAAAGGGCACGAGGAGAAAGGCGCGAGCGCACGCGTTCAGCCTCGATGGAATCCCCGGCCGACTCAAATCAGCTTTCGTCGCCTCGGAAGGTACCGTAGACGTGCGGGAGCGCATTTGTACGACCGATCCACGGCGGAGGATCAAACCAGCCCAAACACGTCCAAGAGCAGCGGACCGGCACCACCCAGCAGCAGCAGCAGCAGGGGTGCAAAGCACACACCACCACCCAGCAAAGGGTCGTCACCGGTCCGAGGAGCGCAGGAGAAAAGCTCGACCCGGCTGAGTGGCCGCGCAAAGCGACATCCCTGGAGACCTCTCCTCAAGCGTGCCCCCGGACGTGGGACGCGGGCTTGCCAACGCTTCAACATCGGCCGACGGTACACACCCGCACCACACCGTGCACAGCTGTCCTTCAGGAAATGGAGCTTGAAGTACAGCTGAGCGGAGCGACGGCTTCCCCCTCTCGTGCCTTCGTTGCCGAAATCGACCTGGGGCCAGCACAACAGCCGTCACAACGCCGCGCCGTGACCGTCCATGGACACTGTACGACCCAGTTGTACGACTGCTGTTCAGGACAATGCTCGTACTCAATTGCGAGTTACCATCGCAGCAGTCAGGACGGACAAAATGAAACACGTCATGCCCCAGTTTGTGGCGGGCATGTGTAGAGGCAGAACCAAACATACGAACAACCAGCCACTCGTACATTTTGGATTGTGTGGACGCGCACCGGTATGGGACACAAACAACCACCACTGAAACCACAACCATGAAGACCACTAACGATAAGACCACGACCACGACGATGACGACGGACAAATTGTGACGGAACGACGTAAAGAAACAAAACTAAACTCGGCAGGCACAACACACAAAATGCAAGCCACAATGTGCGCTTGAGAACGCGGACTTTTGCGTGTGCGTGATTTTGATTTTTCCAAGCGTGCGTGTGTCATCCATGCGCATTTCGACGAATGCGCAGCGTCAGCAGAAGCAGCAGCGTCCAGGTCAGTCCCACAGCAGAGCTCCGACGCGCGCGCCTTGCCACCCGGCCGGCGGCGAGTCGCACCCGCTTGGGAGCCATGCAAATCAACCGTCCTCGCTGCCATAGGTAGCAGGCAGGACATGCAAAACAGGCTACAGTTCCCAAAAGACAGCCTGCGCAATTCAACTGTCTTCCAGCAATCCACTTTCTTTTTTCCACTTTTTTGCACAACCGCGCATCATCATCAGCCTTGTCCGTTGCCCGCATCAGTCATCCCGGCAGCAACCGGCCCGCAGAAGGCCCGTAAAAAGGACGACGCCCAGAAGACCGCCTGCGCGCCCGAGCATGCAATCCACATCCACGAGGGCCGCAACCCTAGGCCGCACCCGGAGGGCCGCAACCATGAGGCGGGGCCCAACACACCAAGGCTGCAAGATTTGACTACGACGGGTGGTGTGTGTGTGGGGCCTCACGAGTCGCGGAGGGCGGAGCGGACCCATGTACGATATGCAAGCACGCCCTAAACCGTGTCGGGCATCTCAGGGACCTCCCTACCCCGGAAAAGCGTCCCGTTTGCCTATACCCCTTCAAAGCATACACACAGGCTTGCAGCGTGGCACGAGCCTCCTCTTCTCCTCTCTTCTCATCCTCCCCTCCACAAGCCATCGCGCGTGCTGTTCCGGGCCATCCGCTGACCTCCCAAGTTGCCGCCTTCTTTCGGCCCCACTCAAGGTCAACAAAGCACCGTTGCTGACCAACGACTGACGTCCCGGGAGGCGCGTAATGAGGCCCCAGATCCCTCGAACGCGAATGCGTTCCGCTGTCGACTCGCTCCACCGTCCCTTCTCTCCTCTCTCACCGCAGCGCGTCACGACTGCGGCTTCGGACGCTGCACATTACTGCCGTCCGCTCCTCCTCCGTCAGACCCTTCAGACTCTGCTGCCGTCAAATGATGCATCCGTACCCCTCCCTCCTCACCATGCCACCCACGCGCAGCCGACACGCACTTGTCCCTCCCTCCCTCCATCCATCCGCCTAACCGCCGCACCATCCAAGGACACACCGAGGCGGGGACTCGACCCAGCCAAAGGCTTTGGCTGCACAGCCTCCACAGCCCTTACCACCGCATGTCATGCACCGCGCCGACCCGGTTGCTGCGGGGGCTTCTCCCTTTCCCACAGCCAGCAGCAACGGCAGCAGCAGCAGGCTGCCGCCGCCGACACCTCACGAGTGGACCGCCACCCCCATGTCCGCGGCGTCGAAAGGGCAGCAGCAGCCCCCGGCAGCCATGCCGCCAACCAGGAGGCCACCGCCACCGCCACCGCCACCGGCGGCCACCAGGTCCTGCAGGTCGATCAGGTGACCGCCCATCTCCGCCACCGTCAGCGGGTCGCCGCCCGTGAGGGTGCTGATGCGGTCCTTAAGCCGGCCCAGATTGGCCGCCGCGGCCTCGCGGGCCTTGCGGGCGGCCTCCTGATGCGCCTCCAGCACCTGATGTGGGTTCGCGGGCCAAAGGCGGGGACACGCACACACACACACACACTTAGCACTACCCGCGGCATGACCCGGGTGTGCGTGCAAATCCGTGTGGGCCCGGGTTTGTGGGCCCAGGTTTGCGTGCAAACCCGTGTGGGCCCGGGGTCCACCTCAAAGAGTGCGATTCAGCCAAGTCCAGAATATCCCCATACAGGCTGTCGCCCTTTCGCAGCACGCCCACCCAGTTGTCCGAGTTTCGCACTCGGCCAGAAGATCACGACGGCAAGAAACAGCTGCAGTGTAACAGTTTTAACGCACTCGCAAGTCGCAACTCTCACCTGGCTGACCGCCTGGAGGGCAGCGTCCGCGGCCCTCGCCTCCGTCGCCGCGATGCTGGCCTGGCGACCGAGAGCCACAAGACGCGCCACCGCTTCGCCAGGCAGGGCAGCGCCACCAGGCTGCCCCGCGCCGCCCACAGCAGCGCTACCGCCCGCGGCGGCCGCGGCCGGCACCGCCTGCGTCGCGGCCACGTCGCCGCTCGCGCCGGCGAGGCCGACACCGGCGGTGGCAGTGCCTCCTCCCTGCGGCACCATGCAGGTCTGCACGAGCATGGGCAGCGAGTCCAGAACCTCGCGCGCGTGGGTGCCGGGCGCCAGCTCGGGACAGAAGGGCGAGACGCACGCGGCGACGGCGGGGAGGTCCTCCGGGCCCTCGACGCCCCCGTCGCTGTCCTGCTGCTGCGGCGGCGGCTGCTCGTGCTTGGCCTCCGGGGACTGCTGCTGCTGATGATGATGATGATGGTTGTAGGGCTCTGGCTCCGGGGGCTGCTGGAAAGGGAGGTCGTCGTCCTCGCACCCGAGAACACCGCCGTGGTGGAACTGCGGTGCCAGTGCGGCAGTGCGGTGCGGAATGGCGGGATGTGGCGATGGGTCGGTTCCCCAAGCAACAGACTGACGGAGCAAGGCCCTCGTCGGAAAATCGAAATGCACTGCCCAGCGGGCTGCTCTCTCTTAGAAGAGCGAAACAGAAACGGAATCGATGTGGGATGGACGCATCATAACGCGAAGACAACCCAGGTTAGGTACTTCATCCCGATTCGGTCACGCAGGTCGTAGTCTTTCCTCGTTCTGCCCTTGTTAAAATGTGGGTCCACTTCTGGAAGGGACACCCCTCAAACAATCCTTCATACCGAGAAGCCCCAAGTGGCCCCCAAAGCGCAAGACCCCTTTCCGCTTCCGGATCCAAACGGCGTGGTCCAGGCTTCGAGGTTCACTGGCGATAATAGCCAAACCCGTCATGAGCCCCGTCGCCATCGAGGCGCGCCGCGCGCCCCTCCCTATTCCCTCGTCAGTTCGCACATTTGGCCCTCTGCAGAAGCTCCCACCCACCCACCTCGCCAAACAGGCACCCGTCGTCCATCGCCGACGCAGGCCCCAGGCCAAAATCCACCTCCACCTCCACCAGCGGGCCGTACTCGTCGTCCAAGCCCACATCCAAGCCGCAGGCGAGCTGGTTGGGATATCCGCGGAGCCGCAGGTCGCCGTCCAGACCCACATCGCCGCAGCCGAAGTCGCAGCAGCCGAACCCGCCGCCGCCGCCGCCTCGCACGCTGGGCGATACCGGCGCCGAAATCACCTGCGCTGCAGAGCTCTCCACCACGCCCGACAGCCCGCCACCGCCGCTGCCGCCGCCGGCGCAGCCCGCCATCGCCGCGTCGCAGCAGCCGCCACTCAGGGCCGGAGCGCCAGCCTCAACGGCCGACTGCGAACACAGCTGCTGCTGCTGCTGGTTCTGCTGCTGCAACTGGGGCCCAGTGGCGAAGCATCCGTGCTCGGCGCCAAAGCCAGCGTCCGGCGCAGCCGCGAAGAATATGCCGGTGCCGTTGGCTCCGGAGCCGACTAGGCCAGCGGAGACGCCCAAAACCCCGCCCGCCATCGTGGCCGAAACAGGCAGCTGAGGGACCGAGGAGCCGCCCGGCAGCGCGTCACCGCCCATCACCAGCACCGGCGCCAAGGCCATCACCGACTGGTCAGCCGGGATCATGGCCCCCAGTGCGCCGCCGAACTGCGGCGGCTGCAGCAACGGCACAGCCGAGGACGCCAGCAGCGGGTACGGCTGGGCGGCCGCCGCCGCGGCAGCGGCAGCGGCTTCGCCGCCGCCGCCGCAGCACTCGGCGTCTCCGTCCGCAGGGCCAACCACCACCTCCACCGTAACGCCCTCATGAATGCTGCCGCACGAGTCGTACGACGAGCAGTTGGGCGTGCCCGGCCGGGCGATTGACCCCGTGGCAGTGGCAGCTGCCATCCCGCTGACGTCAGCGTCCTGATGCTGGAGCCGCTGGTCCAGCTGCTGCTGCTGCTGCATGGCACTGTGGCCATTTGCGCTGTCGAGCGGCGGCGGCTGAATGAGCTCCATTGCATCCACCGGAAACACGCCCGTGCGGGCGTACTGGGCTGTCCTGCTCGCCGCCATGAGTGCCGCCTGATGACGGTGCCATATGGGTATTCGACCGCGGAGGGCAGATAATGATCACATATGAGGTTTGCCGGGAGCGAAACGCAGATAACCATCACACATTGCCATGACGGGATGTTGTCGGGATGTTGTAGGTTGCACCCAAGAGCTGATGTGGGTTGATGGTCCCGGGGCGCCAACGGGCCCCCGCTCGGCGCAGCTCGCCAGGCAGCACCGCGCCGCGCCGTGAAGGTCGACGCCCCGCTCGTTGCAGTGCCCCGATAGCCCCCCGTGTCCGCCCTGCAAGATCCGTCCGACCCAAATCCAGATCACTCACCTGCCGCGTCGGGCGCTGTGGGGCCTCCTCGGTGGCAACAGCAGCGGCGGCGGCGGCGGCACGTGCAGCGCGAGCGGAGGCAGCCTCAGCCTTGGCAGCCTGTTGTCCATGTGGGTGCGTGGGCATCCCGGGAGGGAGGACCAAACACGCGAGGGCGGCGCAACAAGTGTCGAACACGTAAAGAAATTACTGCTGCCTGAATGCCCCCACGCAGGCCGACCGACCAACACCAAAGTACTCAAGAACCGACCTCTGGTTTGGAGGCCGACCAAGCCCGCGCCCCCGACCCGATCCCATCCCGAAGGCCCACCTTGGAGTTCCGCGACTGGCGTCCGCCCGCGCCGTACCCCGCCCGCGCCGCGCCAACGGCCACGGCGCGCTTGTTGGCCCGCTGCTGCGCACGGACGTATCGGACGCCGCAGGCGTTGCAGAGCGTCTTAGGCCCCGCCGGGCCCTCCCGCCACTGTAGAGGAAACATGGGTTCCAAAGATGTGCGGTTGGCGGGTTGGGAAACGGCATTCACGCCGGCACGGGTGTTTTTGCCTCAGCCGCGTTTTTCGGGTACGTTTTTGGGTCTGTTGAGCTTCCACTTGCGTCGGTTGTAGGGGTTCGCGTGCACCCCAGGCGGCCGACAGAGGCCCCATGAACGCCCCGCTACTCCCGCATGAGCCCTTCTCCCTTCTCCCATTCGACACAAACACAAACCTGGGGGGTCTGCGTCGCGCCGCACTCCACGCACGTGCGGCCGCTGACAAGCTTCCCGGTCCGCCGCAGGGGAGCCACCGGCTGCTCTTCAGCAAAACGCTGCCGTTTGACCTCGTCGCTGTCAGCCACCCCCTCGTCCTGACCCGACACGCCAACCTGGCTGCGCTTTCCATGACGCTTTCCCTCCGAAGCGTCGATGTGCTCGGCTGTAGAAACACGGAAAAGAGGGAAGAAGTTTAGCACTGATGTTGGCGTGAGTTGATGTGCACCTGTTATTGGCCAAAGCACACTTTCCGGAGACAGGAATGCACATCAAGCCCACAAAATAGTAGTCCACAAACGCTGTATCTGTCTCACCCATCTCCGGAAACGGAACGACGCAGTTCTCGGACTGCTTGTAGACGCCACGGCAATAGAGCCAGTCCTCGACAGCCAAGCTTTGCGCCATCCGACATGCCTACGACAGCGTAAGGAAGGTTATAAGCTCTCGACAGCCATGGACGGCCTTGCCCGCCAACCACCGGGCGCACCTCCTGGTAGTCTCCAGCCCGAAAGACAACCGCTTTGCCACTGATGCAACCGATGGGGTTGACATCAGTCTCCTCAAGGGCAACAACCTCACGCTCCCAGTTCCCGCCCAGAGGGTCGGGCTCCAGGTGCGCACGTCGCTCAAACCACGCCACCTAAGGCATAATGTACGTAGCAGGGGCCCGCAAACACCGTCATGAAGCATTTCCAAAACATTTTTGGAGATAAAGGTGACAAAAGCAAGCGACACGACCCCACAGCAAGAAGTCAGAGGCGCCATGTTGTCAAAAAAAAGCGCGCGTTTTGGACCTGCCGCTGCCGCAGGCAGCCGCGCCCACAGTCCGCTGTCGAAACATTTTATCCCATTATTTGACGCGTACCTCGACGCAATGCGGGTCGGCTGCAGCGCCGCTCCGGTCATGGAAACACTTGAGGATACGCCCCACGTAGGGCGGCACGCCCTCGTCTTCCGGGTACAGGAAGGCACAGTCCCCAATCCTGTACTCCACACCGTTCAGGTTGAATCCAACATAGTCCTGCCTAGTGTCAGCGCCAGCGTCTGCATTCAGGGGCGGCCCGCTGAAGAAGAACTCGACCTGCAAAGGGCCTGACATGCTGATAGTTTATGATGATGGGTGGGGGATGGAGGTGAGATGCGGACAAGAGGGAGATAGTGAAGACAAAACGACTCTTTTGCAAGCGCACGGGGAGCGTCGTACAGCCGTTTGTCCCGGAACGCCTAAGAAGGATGCATATAAGCTAGAAGAACGGCGCCTCAAACAACATTACAAAGCATTAAAAATTAGGCAGATTGATACCGCCCAAATTTGGCCGCCTACCGTATGTCGCGGCCCGACGACAACGTCGCATCGCCAAGCCTCTAAGTTTGCACGCTCAAGCAAGTCCCTGACAGATTCCTCCCCTCGTTCATATGGATATCAAAACGTCTTAAGGCTGCACTTGCGACAGCCCTTGCGCCTTGGACACGTCACACCACCACCGTCCGAAACGGACTTCGCGTCACTCGAGAGTCGAGAACACCCTCCCCCCAGAAAAGCCTTTGATCCCCCATCTCGCTCAGCTGAAGTATTACGCACCAGGCGAGCCACCACCACTCCACAATGGTACATAATGCACGGCCTGCATCACCCCCAAACTGTTCACTTTTGCCACCGCGCCTCCCCACGCACGTTGCTGGCTGGGTAACCACCCGCCGCCCACGCGATACAGCCTCCACTGCGGCAGCCCGCCTCTCCGACCTCAAACCCAACCCACATCTCTCCCCTGCAAATGCACACCAAAACTCCAAAGCGCCCGGACGCGCCACTCACAGGCCACCGCCAAAACGCTGAACACCCCAAGCGTCAAGCTCCGCTAGTACATGCAATGCAAGGCACCTTCCCCCAATCCCCTCCACACACCGCCAGCCTCCCCTTCGCCGCCACCACCGCCCGCTGCAGCTCCAGGGGCCCCCAAATAGGCGCCAACAGCAGCTGTGGCGCTTGCTACAGGAAGCACCCTGGCCCAAAGCCGTGGGCGCACCCGGTGCGGCCCTAGGCGACTGCCCGTGTGGGAACGCCGGACATGAACACTCAGCGCGGGGTCAAGATGTCGAAATGGGAATAAGTTCAGTCGCATGCCACCGCCGGTCCATCCAAAGAGGCGACCAGAGGCGCGGCGAGACGCCAGGGCGTTCGTCAGCCCGTCAGGTCGCCCGTGGTTCAAAAGTGGAGGGGCCGCATCAGGTAGCCGCACCAGCAGCAGCAGCCGTAGCAGCAGCGAAGAGCGGGTGGACAGGGGCGGCGGGGAAAATCAGGGTGAGACCGTAGCTGTGGAACGAAGGCGGCGTTGGCGGCGGGGTACGGGTGGTTTGGCGCGAGCGGATGAACTCCCGAATGCGCAGCCGCAGAGGCGCAGCACGGGCGACGCGCACTGGTCCAGGGCTTAGGTGGACGATAGCCGGCACGCATCACGCACCCGAACCTAACCCATGACAACGCCGTGCGTGGAGCGTCATGTGGAGGTGGGGGTGGTACATGCGCACATGATGATGTTTTGCGGAACGAAAACCGCGCCGACAGGGCGGCACCGCAAACCAGCTGTCCATCCCGAGCTCGCGCCTACCTTTTGACTTGAGCCCCGCTTTGTGACCCCTGCTTGCTGCTGCGCCCGCGGAGAGGTCAGGTCCTGCGGCAGCGGCAGCGAGAGCGCGCTGTTCAACCCATCGCGGCGGGGGAACATGCACCCGCAAGCAGCGACTGGGGCTGCACGCACGTGCTCAAGCCTGCGGCGATGCGCCAACCGTGAGGTGAGCCTGCTTCGCCAATGGGTTCGCAAAAAAGCCTACCCGCCGAGCCATCATGCGCTCTTATGCCTGGCCAGGTGCACGGTGCGCGACAGCTGGCGCTCTGAATCCGGCTTGCCAAACCGGCCCTTTCATGGTCACCCTTAGCAGTGCAGGGTAGTGCAGGATGGCAGATCGCCAGGCGGGTGATGCAAAGCACACGTGCCATGCGCATGCACATGCCACCTAAATGGACAGCACCGCAGCTGCGGGTACCTCACCTGCGGGCGGCCCTGCCCGTTTTTTTGCCCCGCGCCGGACCGCTTCTGCCCCGCCGCCTTCTGCTGCGAGCGCACGTACCGAACCCCACACGCGTTGCAAAGCGTCTTGGGACCTGCGCGCGCGGGCGGCGGGACGGTGGCGCGAAGGAGGCCACACACAAAATTCCAGGTTGGAAAGACAGCGCTGTCACCGTGTACAGCAGGAATGGCAGACTCGTTTCACAAGGCCCTGTCGGGCTGACATCGCGCCAGACGGGGTGACACGGACAGCGGCGGTTGCAGTGGAACGGCATGCTGTTCCCGATAGCCCTGCGCCTGGGTACCAGCCTCCATCACAGACCCCGCCTGGGCGCTTCGCTCCCTGCGGCTGCGCTGATGCAACCCCACACCAGCGCCCGCACCGCCAACGTACCCATGGGTCCCTCGCGCCACTGCATTTCCCAATCGCCGCCACGAAGAGCACAGGAGCGGGAGGCAGGGACAAGGGAAGGTGTGGGCGGGCGAGCAAAACGTGGGCTGGCGTCAGTGCACTGCAACTAGCAACTGGCGAACTGGAGGGTTGCACTGCGACAGGCAGACTGCAGGTAAACGTCCAGTCACAAACACCAGGCGAGGTCCCCCCTGCCCCGTTTTCCCGTTGAGGGGGTGTGTATTTGTGAAGCCCATAGCCCCGCGGCAGCAGGCACCTGCGGTGTCGTGGTCGCTCCGCACTCCACGCAGGTCCGCCCAGTCGCCTTCTGCCGCTTGCTGGCGGGCTGCTGCTGCGCCGGCGGGTGGTGCTGCTGCGCCTGCCGCCGCTGTTGCAGCTGCGAATGCGCCGTGGGCACCGGCATTTGCTCGTCCGACTCCTCGTCCACGTCGTACGGGCTGCCGCCCGCAGCACCAGCGGTGGCGGCGCCACCGCCGCCATTTGCATACGAGGACGGCAGCGCCTCGTGCGGTATGGCAGAGGCGTGCAAGGAGCCGCGAGCGGCGACGTCGGACCCCAACTGACGGGCCGACACCAATCCAAAGCCCCCAGCCGACATGCGCATGGCGAGGGAAGAACCGAAAGCGGAGTTCGTTTGGAAGCGGGCTTTGAAAACAAAAAAGAAAGCGAGTTGTCGCTTGATATCGACGCCGTGGTGGCGCGGGGCGCGCTCTTCGAGCACCCCCGTGTTGTGCGGCACCAGGCAGGTTAATTCGCACGCAGCACTTCTGGGGGGCAAATGGGGCAGACTGTGGCATTGGTGCATGGAGGAGCCGCTCGCAAACACGTATGGCGGAGGTCGCCAAGTGGAGGGAGAGCTTGGGAGCAGGCGGGGCGAGACTCCGGGGCTCACCTGGGGGTGGTTTCCAGGGGCACCTAGCCCATGACGCGGCGGCTGCTGCGGGTGCGGGTGCCCCGTCGTCGGCCCGTCCGCCCCTGGTTGGCGTGGTAGGTGCGTTACGGCGTCGTGCGCGTTGCCGACCGCTGCAGATACGGTCGGGTTCAACGGAGGGTGCGGGTCGCGCATGACGCCGTAAAGATTCTCTGGGGCCGCCGGGAATCACCTCAAGGACATTTCCGGGTCACTTCAGACTTAGCGGCAAATTGGTCACGTGTTTGGTTCCCAAGCTTCAGCTCCCCTTTGATCCACTTGCGGTCAGCTGCCGGATGAAGGCGATTCTGCGCCCGTCCAGCTGGTCGTCCCCTCCCTTTTCTGCCGTTATCACAACCTCCCCGCGGAAAGCTTACCCATTTCCGCTTACCCATTTCGGCGGGGGTGTACGCCACGAAAGAATTGCTGCTCTGGTGGAAGTAGCCCCGGCAGAAGAACCACCCTGGCGCGTTGCCGCGACGACTGTAAGCCTGCAGCCGCAAAGACAAGCGAGCGCAGCCTTGTAGCGCTTACGTGAGGGACACTGAGGGTCTGCAGAGCCTCTAGTGATCTAGTCGCCTTCACTTGTCGTCCGCTGCACGTTTCCCCGTCAGCACTTGCCAGCGTCCTTTTCGGCTTACCTCCTCATAGTTGGCCGCTTTGACAATGTGACATTTCCCCGAGATGCACCCTGCACGGGGGGGAAGAAGGCGGACGCGGAGACGCCGCGGCCAAGGCTCGAACATGTGCGAGTGCGAGGCCGCTGCATGCAGGGTGCTCTGGTGGTGTGCAAATCGCGTGCAAATCGCGAAGATGCCGCGATATTGCCCGTGTAAAGCACAACACGCAAGTCCACGCAGCGGAGCCGTGGCGAGGCAGCTGTAGCACGATCAACCTGTTCTCCCGCCGCCGCGACCAACCACCCACACCGATAAGAGGCACATACCGATAGGGTTCACGTCCGTGTCTTCGAGCTCGAACACCTCCCGCTCACTCTCCTCGATGCCTTTCGTGGAGGGCTCAAGGTTGACCCGTCGCTCAAACCATTTTACCTTCGACAAGGCACCACCAAGCATGTCAGCACATGCCGTCTGACGGACCGACACAGCCTTTCCGCACCTAAAACATCACGTCACACGCCATACCTCGATGCAGTGAGGATCAGAACCGGACTGCACGTCACGGTCGACGAACGCTGCCAATATGCGAGCGATGTAAGGCGGATACTGCTCGTCCTCCGGATATAAGTATACACAGTCCCCCACATGATATGTTTGGTCGTTCAAGGTGAAACTATGATAGTGGATTCGATTTTCTTGAACCTGTAGTAACACAGGGGAAGATGTTCTGAAACTGTTGCCCAACAACAGTCGCAGCTTGCAGACATAGCCAAAGAGTTCGAGCCAAGCCTTAAGTGTAGGCCGTTGTGCCGGGTGCTGGTGCTCGACAAGGTCAGTGTGCAAATGCTAGTCGCCCCGCAACGACCCTGGCAAGCCCTAACAAGGCCCACCCTGTTTTATACTCACTTCACCGTGACCGACCCAGACAAAGAGCTGCAACGTCATTTCTCTCCGCGGTCAGGACGCCATAATGAAAGCCCGATAGTAAGGGCCGATCCACAGCTCGCCACGGCCTCCACAGCTTGACGAGACTGCCAAATTTGAAAGAAGCTTTCCAGAGGATGTGAAGTAGAGGTCTCAACAGGCTCTTTGTGAAATGCTCAGAGCAAGTCAGGGCAATGGAAATTGTTGTGATCAGCGGGAGCAAAATGTGTCCGGCCCCCCTCAGAGGAATGCCTTGTGAGTATATGCTTCACACACGAACTTGGGTTGGGTTCGCCTGCGGTTTTACACAGAGCTGCACTCAAAGCAAGGCTTCGGAGCTAAAATGCCATGAGTGCTGACAGTGAACTGAAAGAGGCCGACTCATCTGCTATACAAGCGTAGTTGAAAACTTTTAACAATACGCGAATCATGGGCCAAATCCCATGTACGCATTCTGTGTAGGTGCCTACAGGTTCAACCGCTATTGGTTAGTTGCGATTATCTCTGACAGCGCCGCTGATATATGTACGTGCAATATTTGCATTTAAAGCAACCTGTCATCTTTATTGACGTTAATTCCCATGTTGAGCGCGGTACGTCTGCCAGACGCCGTCCGAAGCCGCCCGCCTCAGCCGTCCTCAGTTCGTCGCTTTTCATTTTCACTTTGCCCCGCGGCGCAATGCACAATAGGGCTTTAATATAATTGCTGCCGCTACCATCTGCGGCTGCGTCCCTGTCTCAGTGATAAACGGGGAGGGGCCACACTGGGCCACCTGCACACGCGGTCAGCCACAGGGAATGTGAACAAGCCATGATGATTCACCATGGCTAGACCTAATCATGCGTGTTATCATGAGATCCGCAGCAGATATAACCAACGCCGCCAGCCGATTCACGCCCGACGATGACCCGCGGGCCACCAAGCAGCCAGCACTGCTTTTCTATGTCCTTGCAGCACATGCGCCCTGGGCACG
This sequence comes from Pleodorina starrii, assembly GCA_030267565.1. Taxonomy (NCBI): domain Eukaryota; kingdom Viridiplantae; phylum Chlorophyta; class Chlorophyceae; order Chlamydomonadales; family Volvocaceae; genus Pleodorina; species Pleodorina starrii. The sequence continues at coordinate 85,382 of BRXU01000035.1, forward strand.
GACACCGCCCCTCCGTGCGAGGTGACCCCAATTACTGTCATTAACGTGAACGCGGGTTGGTGGGCGGTTGGCGCCAGACCCGGTTGGCGCCAGGCACTGTTCAGCTGCGCGCCTTTGTAGCGACTGGTGCAATTTTTGTAACCTACCGTTCTTATCCTAGATATGCGGGCGCCTGCTGTCCTTGGCATGCACCCAGGGTTTGGCTCTTCTGGGCAGCAACGCACCGGTAGGCTGTTGTGTCTGGGCCCTCGCTCCCTGCGCGGCGTGAGAATGAACCGTTTTGCAGTGGACCCAAAAGGAGTGCCAGCGCTTCCGGCCTTCGGCCGCTCAAGCTCCAAGTGTTCGATGCTTGCCGGCGACCAAACTTTGGGTCCACTGAAACACGCCCCAGCCAGACGCCGCCGACGCTGACGCCGCACCGCCAATGCCCATCATCATCATCAACATCATCACCAGCAGCAGCACTCCCGCAGCAATAGCAGCGGAGACAGCGCACGCCCGGCAGCAGCCCTACCGCTCAGCCTCTCCTTCCGCAACGGCGCACTCGGCCGCATATTCCCAACCGCCAACCTCGCCTCGGTAAGTTCGCTGCGGTTCGCATTCAGCACACACACCCCAACCATGCAGGCAACCGCGCACCGTCACAGCCACAGCCACTCACACACGAGCCACACGCACGAGCCAGTGCTCATCCGACACCCCTTGATCACCAACGCACCGGCCCAGGCCCCCAGGTGCGGAAAATCCCTGTGGATCCCGGTGTAGTACACCACGCGTGCCCCGGAGGCCCACGCGTTGGCCCCTCCTTCCGCCCCGCCTTCTTTTATTACTCCTCCGCTTACGGGTTCCGGCCTATACATGGATACCCCCCCGAAGACGTGCCGCCCAGCATCCGTCGCAGCCATCCCCCAAACACTTTTTACGCCACTGCAGCAGTGGTCAGGCCCCCACTGCAACACCGACACCCACACCAACACCAACACGTCTTGGGGCCAACGTCCATCCGAGCTGCACGCAAGTGCTAAGCCGCGGCCGCGGCCGCACCCGCGCCTGCAGTTGCGTGCGACAAAAGCTCTCGAAGCAGTCCAGCAGTCCAGCAGTCCAGGCTCTCCTGTGTCACGACACCTGCGTGTCCTTGCCGCTGGCCCGCTGGCTTTCCACTGGCTCCACGTCAGGGTACCGGTAACCAACGGCCATGGCGAAGCACGACGGACCCGCACCCGCACGACGCAGCCTGTAAAACGGTGCGTCGCGAACCGCACCCACACCCCGCCTGTAAAACGGTGCGTCGCGAACCGCACCCACACCCCGCGCCCTGGGCTGCCTCCGCCGCCTCCGTGCCTTCGCTGCGGCACCTTTTCCCTCACAGCCCGCGTCTCTCTCCCCACGCGCGCGCGCGCGCGCAGCACCGGCAGCCCGGGTCCCGCAGGCACGTCACATCCCGCCTGCCACCCGTCGCGTGTCGCAGCGACGTGGTGACCTCAAAGCGCCCCTGCGAGCACCACACCGCACCACATCGCACCACACCGCACCGCACCACACCACACGGCACCGCTATGACATCACCTCACCGCACCGTGCAGCTCTCCACACCGGCGGCCCCTCACCGCCTTCGCTGCCTGGGACCGCGCCGGCGGGGCGCTGCTTTACCCCCCCCCCCCGCGCCTGCCTCAGCCCGGGCGTGCGCTGCTGCTTGCGCCTCACTCGGCCTTGGCCTTGCGCTTGGGTCCCAGCAACTTGATCGCCCCCCGCAGGATCTTGGTGTACCAAAAGACGTTGAGCAGCGCCAGCACGGCGGGGAACACCAGCACTGCGGCGCACCAGCACGGAGGGGGAGTCAAAAGAAGATACCGCAGCGGAGACGGAGGGGGCGGGGGGGGGGCGGGGGAGGGGAACGGGACGTTAGGGTTTCATTGGCCCTGAGCGTCCTGTACTGCATGTTACTGATGCAGTGGGAGAGCTCTACAAAGGGGGAGCGGTAGACCGGGCCATACGCGAGGTCTACACGAGCTGAAGGCCCGCAGACCGGACCAGCTGTAAGCGCGCCACGGCACTGCCGGCAAGGAGGCCTGGCAGCAGGGGCAGCAAGGACGACTGACCCACGGGTCAGGCATGCGGGCACCGTATGGGTGCCGTACTCACGGAGGGTCTGGGTAAGGGGCTGCATGAGCGGGATCTCTTGGCGATGCTGCCAAACCATCCAGAAGAAGGGCGGGAAGGTGGCGAGGCGGGCCACGGTCCAGGATGCCAGGATGGCAATACCGTTGATGAGGTACAGTGGGTGGGACTTGAAACCCTGGGGTGTATAAAGAGGATTTCGCAGCGGAGAAGGAGACGGCATTAGCGAACGGACCCAGAACCGGGGGTGTGTGGGGTGGGATGGGATGGGATGGGGTGGGGGGGAGGGAGCGGGTGTGGTTGGGAGTAGGGGTTGAAGGAGGGGTTGAGGGAGAGGGGATGCAGAGGGCAGGGGGAGGGGGAGCGGCAGACGGGGCGGCGTGGGGTGTGGCGAGAGCAAGGCGCGGGGGACCCCTCAGCCCTCACCCGCCCCAGCCCACGCCATGCCAACCCTACCCAGGACAATCCCCCCCCCCCCCAAGCCTCGACCCCTTCCTGACATCCCCCAACCCCACGCCATCCCTACACCCAGCGCGCGCTCACCGTCTTGTCCAGCATCTCCCCCCCCCAAACCGCCCCCACACACGACCCCGCCCCCTCCATACGCCCACCCCAGCGCTCACCGCCTTCCTCGCATCCCCGCTCCCCCTCGCCCCCTTCCCACCCCCGCCCCACCCCCCTACGCCCCCACGCTCCCACCCCAGCGCTCACCGCCTTCTCCAACATCCCCGCCCCCTTCCCACCCCCACCCCACGCCCCTACGCCCCCACCCCTACGCGCTCACCGCCTTCTCCAGCATGTACCGGAAGGCGATGAAGGGCGTGGTGAACTCCGTGGACAGCATCCACATCGTCATCCAGTGCGCCTCCGCCCACCAGATGGCGCTCAGCACACTGGCCAGACTGCCCACGTGGTGCAACAACATGGCGCTGCCGCCCATCTGAGAAACGGGGGGTGGGGTGGGGTGGGTGGGGTAGGGTGGTGGGGTGCGGGCGTGTGTGTTTTGGGGGATTAAGAGTGCAGTGTTGGTAAAGGTTGCAGCAGGAGCGCAGTTATAGTGCAGTTAGTTACTGGATGTAGTTAGTTACTGGTTGCAGCAACCAACTCCCGACCCCAGCGCGAAGACATGATAAGCATCGCACCCCACCCCACCCCCACACACGCGCACCCACCCACATCCACACATCCCGGACCCCACCGGACCCACCGGACCCACCCACCCAGTACTTGATCGTAATGAACAGCTCATGGACGAAGAAGCCGGTGGACACGCCCAGGACGGCGAAGGTGTCGGGGGTGGTGCGCCTCACCATGGGCTGGGGTCCGGGCTGTGGAGGGGCAGGGGGGGGGGCGGGGGCGTGAGGGCGGCGGGTTGGGTGCATGGTTGAGTTTGGATTGGCATGGACGGTCATGGCTCGCAGAACCCCGTCGTCCGTCCGGGCACGCAGGCAATCCCGTCGCCTGCGAGGCACTCCATTCTCTACTCCTCCGGCCTCGCTGTGCACCACACGTGTGCATCCTCGGACGGTATCACCACCACACACGCGGGAGCAACCTCATGCTCACGTGTGCCAGCATGAGGGGATGCGTGCTGTCTTTGCGACGAAGGGCCTGTCGGAGCCCATTACCGGGGCCCAGGCTGACGGGTTCGCCGCGTGAGTTCGCGCTGCGCTCACCGCCCAAAAGGTGTCTTCCAATGCCAGAGTGCGAGCCGCCCAGTATACGATGTAGGCCGAGTAGATGATGTTGCCCAGGCTGGGGGCGGAGGGAGGGAGGGAGGGAGGGGGAGGGAGGGAGAGGGGGAAGACGTGAGCCAGGCCGAGGAGGCAGGCCGACGGGCTGGCTGACAGACAACGTGAGAAAGCCGTGAGTGGATGGGGTCCTAGTCCGACCATGAGGAGGGGAGGGGCCGAGTCAGGTGTTGGGGGCCCGGCGGGCGGGGGCGGTGGGAGCTGGTGACTTGCAACCTCCAGGCGGAATGCCCCGGCGGAAACACGTGATATCAGTTTGTCCCAGCAGTTTGCCCCAGCAGTTTGCCCCAGCAGTTTGAGGAGGTGGTCGGGCGGGTGGACAACCGCGGCGGGTGGGCCGAGGAGGCCCCAAATGAAAGGGTCGCGCGAGGTTTGTTGTGGGGGATGACCAAGGCCTGCGTGCGCGTGCGCCCCTGCCGCAGGGTCGTGACTCGTGTGCATGTGCCAGAGCGCAGCCCCCCCCACCCCCACCCCCCGGTGCGCAAGACGAACGCAAGCGTGTGTCGTACTGGCCGTACATACACGTGGCGCCGTACCCCTGCCGTACAGGCTATCGACCCGCAGCGGAGGCCCACCGTGTGTCCCAGTCGCGCTGCTCGTGGTTCGTAAGCTGCTTGTAGCCCTGCGGGTAGTGGCGGTGGAGGGCGATGGTGCAGTGGTTGCGGTGGGGGCGGGGGCGAGGGGTGAGGCAAACGGCTCCAGGGAGCCTTCCAACAGAAGCCGTTCCGAAAGCCGAAAGGTGGGACAGATGCGCAGGCTCCGACACTGGTACTTGGCATCCGAAGGCAAGGGTGACCTGAAACCATCCAAGCAGAAAAACACAACTATCCGGCAGGCGGGCCGCTCGGGTCGCTCACACGTGCGCAACAGGGACGAGCGAGTGATAAGAACAACTGCCTGTACACCCGCGCGTTGCCGTCCTAGATTCTCAGTACGGCAATCAGTACGGCAATAATCGTACCTTGAAATAAAGCGGGGTGTAGTATCGGGATAGCTTGTACACGAGCGTGAAGACGAGCGTGCTTGCAAGGGCTGCGGGGGCGTGTGTATGTGTGTATGTGTGTGCGTGTGTGGCGGCGGGGGGGCGGGACGACACACGGGCCGCAAGTTTTTAGAGGGCCAGCGGGGCGCCAGTGGGACCACTGAAAGAGAGCCAGGACAGTTGAGGGTGAGGGTGGGAGCGCGCACGGGCAGGGTGGAGGGGCACTAGGCCGCCACCAACTCCAGTGAGGGAAGAGCGTCCCTACATGCTGCAAGCACTGAGGACAGGCGGAGGCAGGGGTGCTGCTAGCCGCGATGCGGCTTTGATCTGGTTGCAGTGCTAGAAGCTCAGCAGATTGGGGTTCATAGCTCTCTTTTTGCAGTTGGGTGATGCACAGCAGGGCTCGCAACAGTTGCGGCTGCCTTCGAGGTCATTGCGGGCAGGCAAGATGGGGGGAGGGACGTGCCAGCAGCCTCCTGACATTTAGATGCGACCCGTCCTGCTCTGACCCGTTGAGCCGCGCCTGGGGCATCCGCCCGCGGCAAGCTAAGCTTACCCCAGTAGGCGCAGACACCAAGTGGCGTGAGCTTCCCGTCAGATGTGACGAGGGCTGCGTGGGGAGCAGGGAGGGATGCTGAGGTGGGGCTTCCAGCTGCACGACAGACGTGGCACGACCGGCTTACTTCTTTCCATAACTATCAATTCTCCCAGCCGCTCCAGCGCCCCATCAGGCAGGTATATAGGATGTGCCATAGTTGTGGCCTGACGAATGGATCGACCCTATGGACCCTGTCGTCGAAGCGTCCACCAAAGAAAGCCCTCGATGTGATATAAATGTGAGTTCAAAAATTACTTCTTGTGTGAAAGTATTATATCTACGCGAACGGGAGAAGGCGCTACACAAACTTCTAGTCAAGGAAGAGGCCTTTCCTTCGGTCAGCCCACAAGCAAGCCGCAATGCTAAATTATCACCCTCCTCGTTGTATGTAAGGGGATGAAATATCCGATGATGCTTAATGCGCAATTTCGTCTTGTCTGCTGTACGGCACATCGCGCAAACCCCCAAATCGGCAGTTGAGCTTATCACCGCAGAGACCACAGCTGCGCAAATGTTACGTAGGATTGGCGTCAGATACATCGGCAAAGGACAGCACCGAACGGGTGCAGCCTTGCAACTGCGGGCTGGCCACAATTGTGCTTGCGTGCTTTGAGCGCCGGCGCTTGGGGGCTTGGCGAAGCCCATCAGGCTTGCTAACACCTACAGTGCACGTAACTCCATGAGGCTGATCACGTACATTTCAGAAGTCTGAGTCTGTCGTTTGGAGGCCAGCGTGCTGACGGAGCTCAATGCACAGCTTCAGCAGAACCCTTACTTGGTTTGGAACTTTGGAGTAGGCGCTTATGGAGGCCAGGCGCGGATGGTCCTCAAACGCCGTCGGGCAGCACGCCGGCGGGTGGACAGCTCCGGGTCCGTCACAGTCGCTGGCACCACCCCTCTCTGGCCGGTCGGCCGCAGCCGCAGCCTCGGAATCCGCAACAACAATAACCCTAACCTTCTGGCCTCCAGCTCGGCATTCTCGGGCTGCGTCGGCGTTGCGCCGGGCATCAGCAGCCAGCAACGTGACAAGCCCTGTCGCCAGTGCCAACGCCACCTGCGCCTGCGGAATCAGCCGCGGCAGTGCGCTGTGGTGTCTTCCGCCTGCCGTAGGCTCGGTAGCTGACGGCTGGTTCTGGAGGCACCATCGCAGCGGCCGCCGCTGCCGCTACGCCGCGCCCGCCCCGGTAGCCGCTGCTGTCTCGTCCAACGGCGGCGGCGGCGGCGCCGGACCTGCCCTCCCTGCCACCGCCGCGCCCACCATGCTCCACTTGCAATCGGCGAGCAACATCCAGAACAGCCGCAGCCTCAGCGTTCGACCCGGTGGCAGCGAAGCGAGCATAACTAACAGCGGTTCTGGATCGTTCGGGGGATGGGCCTCCGGCGGCTGCGCAGGCGGTAGGGGCAGGGGCAGGGCCCTGGCGGCGGCGCCGGCGGTGGTCGCGGCCTCATCAGCGCTCTCTGCGGCGCCGCTGACCGGCGGCGCCCTCCCAAGCCCAAGCGGCGCAGTCCCGGCGGCGGCGGCGGCACCGCCGCAGCGGCGGCTCGCGCCGGCGAAGGCCGCCGCCGCTGAGGCCGGTGAGCCTCTGGTGCGGGAGCCGCCATCCGTCGCCGCGGACGCGGCGTTCTTGGAGCCATTGCAGGATGTATCGTTGGAGCTGCTTCGGGGCGCGCTGCAAAGCTCGCAGGCGTCGACGCAGCCGCCGCAGGCGCGGCACCACCCCGCGTTCGGCGATGCCGCGACGGGCAAAGTCGGCGACGCTCACCGCGAGGTGTTGGGATCGGGATTTGGGTCGCCTGGGGATGATCATGCCGCGGCGGCGGCGGCGCCCGGCAACGGAGGCGACAGGCGGTGGGTGCGAGCCGTGCGTCGACGGACTTCCGCCTTGGTCGGCGGCGCGGTTCAGGATCCAGATCTGCATTTGGGTCGTCCGCAGAATCTGGATCCAGGGCCGGAAGGTCCGGGCGAGCAGGGAGATGAGTACGGCAGGCCGCGCAAGCGGCCGGCGTTGGGACCGGAAACGGCGGCGTCGCTGGCCCGGGTCGCGGCGGAGGCGGCAGCGCGGCGGCGGGTCGGTCGAGGTGTCGTACACTGGACTGGCCGCGGCGGCGCCGCCGCCGCCGCTGGTAACGGTGGCGGCGGCGAGCTGCCTAGTCATCCGGCCAAACTCACCCGCGCCATCAAAGACTGTACGACACCCGAGCAGCTGCACGAGTTGTACCGCACCGCCACGGCGGCCCAGACGCACGTGGAGGCCCCCACGCGGACGGCGCCGTACGGCACGATACCTCCCACGGCCGCCGCTGCAACAGCGGCAGCTGCGACGCGGCTCGTCGGCTTTGGCGATCGGGCCGGCGCTGCGGCGACGGTTGGAAGCGGCGGCGGCGGCGGCTGCGCCGTCGCCGCCAGCGGCGGCGGCGCACTGAATGACCTACACCTCGTGGCCATGCTGACGCATCTGGCGCAGCTCGCGGCGGCGGAGCCGCCGCCGCCGCTGCCCGCCGCCGCCGGCACTCGCCGGCGCGGCGGCGGCAGCGGGGTTTCGGAGCGGTCGGCGGTTGACGTCGCGGCATTCGGCTGGGACATCGCAATGGCGATCGGGGTGCGCCTGGCGGCGGGATCGGAGGTCCTCTCCCAACCGCGCGCCGCCAGCAACGCCCTGTGGGCGGCGGCGAAACTCGGACTGAGGCTGCGAGCGACCTGGTGGGAGGCACTGGCGGCGCCGCTGCTGGCGGCGCCGCCGCCGCCGCCGCCGGAGTCTCGTATCCCCGCCAAGGCGACGCAGCCGCTGACTGGGCGGGACTTGTGCAACGCGGTGTATGCCCTGGGGCTCGCGGCGGCGGCCGTCACGGGTGGTGGCGGCGGTAGCGAGGAGGAGGTGGCGCGGGTCGGCGGCGCCGCGGCGCGCTTCGAGGGCCGGCTGCAGGCTGTTGGCAAGCGGTTGCTGGAGGCGTGTACCGCGAGCCGGCTGCGGGTGGGTGCGGGGCGGGGCGGGGTGGTGCAGGGCGGGGTGGGGCGGGGTTGTTGTTGCTGCTGCTGTCGTCCCCAGACAGCTCGTCCTGGCCTTGATGCCGCCGCGCATGTGTGTGTGTGTGTGTGTGTGTGCCTTCGCCCCGTTATCCATCCTTACGCTGCCTTACCCCTTACCCCTTACCCCCGCTGCCAAAATCTCGCCGCCTCAGGTCTGTAAGGCCCAGGAGCTGAGCTCCCTGCTGTACGGCGCCGGCCTGCTGCGGCTACAGCCGTCTGGGGAGTGGCTGGCGAAGAGCTACAGCCCGGCGCTGGTGGCGGTGATGGCTTCAGCGGGGCAGCAGGTGGGGCGCCTGGAGGGGTGTAGTTGAGGTTTTAGGGTTTTTAAGTGTAAGAGCCCGAATTGCTTGTCAGCCCGGCGATACGTCACCTTCACAAAGTCCCACCGACCAACGTGCGCTGGGTACCTCCTAAGTAAAAGCATCTGCCTCCCCCTTTTCGCATATCACTCCCTGACTCCCCTTCTTCGCCCACCCACCTACCCACCCGCTCCTAAATCCCCCAATGCCCATGCGGACCGGGCCTCCACCCCCTCAGGTGGTCGCCAATGTGCTGTGGGCGCTGCAGCGCTTCGCCGCCCCTCCCCCGACACAGCTGGCGGAGGCACTGCTGGCGGCAAGTCGGGGCATGCTGGAGCGGACGGCGGCGGTGGCGGTGGAGGAGGCAGGCGGGGTGGAGGTTGCGGCGGGGGTAGGCGAGCGGGGCGAGGAACACCAGCAGCACCAGCAGCAGTGGCCGCAGCAGCAGCAGCAGCAGCAGCATGCGGTTGTTACCGGTGACCCCGAACGGCTCGTCTTGCAGCAGGCGGCGCCAGCAGGCAAGCGCCCGCCGCCGCCGCCGCCGCCGGGCCCGCGGCCGCTGCCGCTGCCTCCCGACATGCTGGTCACGGTGGTGTGGTCCGTGGGTCGGTTGCGGAGCCGCGGGGCAATACGTCTGGACGACGACGACGACGAGGATGGCGACGACGCGGAAGCGCGGGCTCGGGTAGCGGGGAGGCCGATGGGTCGCGCCGATGGGTCGGCGGCGCCGCCTGCGGCGGCGACGGCGACGGCGGTTGCGGCTGACGTCTTCCGATCCGGTGCTGGCGGGGGCGGGAGAAACGCAGTGGGTGGCGCCACCGCCGCCGCCGCGTGTGCTGGCTGGAGGGCGGCGGCGGTTGGGGCGTCCGTCCGTCTGCTGCGGCGACAGCTACAGTTGGCGGGAGCGGATGGGCGGCAGCGGCCGTTGACCGTTGGTGGTTGGTGGCGGCGGGATTTGCGGGAGGGGCCGCTGCTGCTGGGGCCTCGCGCCCTGGCGACGCTTGGGAGCGGGCTGGCGCTGCTGCAGGTGACCGTGGGTCGGTGGGTTGGCGGGTCGGTGGGTAGATGACCCGTGGGTCGGCGGGTCTATGGGCCGGTCGCCGCGTGGGCATTGATACGAACACGTGAGGACCATGTATGCGGCTGTGTTGCGCTGCGCTGCGCTGCTTGTGTGTGCATTTATGGACAACGCGGGAACGTGCGGCAGTTCCCAATCGAATGTCATTGCCGTTACTGCTTCCGCCCGAGCACACGCGCGCAATGGCGTGCCTATCTATCTGAGAAGTCGCCCCTCAAAAACAAAACCCTAGAGCCCTGCAACCCACACACACACACCCCCTCGACGCGGCACTCCGTCGCGCGATGACACATCACATCTTTGCTGTACATCGTCATCGCCGTACCCACATTCCCCCACACAGGTAGCCCCAAGCACAACCGTTGGCGGCACCGCCTCCGCCGATGCATGGCGCCTCCTGTACGACACCGCCATCCTCCTGTGCAACCCCACCAACCGTTCCAGCGGCGGCGGCAACGGCCGATGGGACCCACGGGACGTTTTCGCGCTGCTCTCGGCGGCAGTGGCCAACACAGAGCTTTCTGCCTTTCATCAAAGCGCCGCCCTAGAGCCGCAGACGGCGGCGGCGGCGGCAGCGCCGCCGCCGCCCGCGGCGGCGGACCCGTCGCAGGCACCGCAGCCGTCGCGGCAGAGGTCGCCGCCGCCGCCGCAGCAGCAGCAGCAACAGCCGGCGGTCGGCGCCGCGCCGCGGCGCGGATTCGAATCCTCCGCCGCGCGGCCGCCGGCTGAGCTTGTGGAGGCGCTGCTGAGGCGGCTGCTGCCGTCGCTGCTGCTGCCGCCGCCGGCAGGCGGCGGTGGCGGTGGCGGCGGCGGGGCGGGGGAATCGTACATCGTTGGGCCTAGCGCGGCTGCAGGCCGTGTGGGAAGCGGCTTCGGCGGCGGTGGCGGCGGCTGTTCGAGTGCGGTGCTTGTGGGCTGTATGTGGGCGCTGGCGAAGCTGCAGTACTGGCCATCCAGGGTACGTGGTCGTGTCGTGTCAGGGGGCAATGGGGGCGGGCGCAGTGAGGCGGGGCGCTGGGGGGCGTCAAGGTTCGCGGGGGCCGTTCCGCCACCACCATCACCCCCTGCGTCACACCTTTCCTGCCCGTCGTCGTTTACCCGTTCTTGGCTACAGCACGGCATGTCCTTTGCTGCCCAACTCCCATTGCGCCCTGGACCGCGCCACATCGTCCTTGGCCCTGAAAAACCCTAAAACCCTAAAACCCTGAACTTCTAAAACCCGCGCCCGCAGCCCGTGATGGAGGCGCTACTGGTGGCCGTCCGCGGCCGCATCGCGCACCTGCAGCCGCCCGCCCTGGCGCAGCTGGTTTGGTCCCTGGCAGCCCTGCAGGGACTCAACCCGGACGGCGCGCCGCCGGGGGGAGTCCTGACGCTGGCGCGGCGGCTGCAGCGGCGGATCAGGGTCGTACTGCAAAGAACATGCGACGCCGCCGCCGCCGCCGGCGACGGCGGCGGCGGCGGAAGCGGCGATGTTGGGAAGGCTGCGGCGGCGCCGCTGCCGCCACGGACACTGACTCAGCTGCTGGTCTCGCTGCGGCGGCTGGGGGTCCCTCTGCCGGCGGGTCTGCGGAGCCGCGTGGCAGAGTGCCTTGTACGACCGTCTGTACGGCAGCTGCGGCGGGAGCTTCAGCGGTCGGCGGCGCGCAAGGCCGGCGGCCGCCGCCGTGGCGGGGAGTCCAGCGGCGCGGGCGCGTGGGGAGAGCTGGAGGCGGACGGGTCGTACAGCGCGTCGGCTGCTGGGCCGTACGACAGTGTACGGCTGTTGGGCGCGCTGGCGGCGGCGACGGCGGGCCTGTGCGCGGCCGGTCAAGGAAGGATGCGGCCCGTCAAGGGCAGGTTGGCGGCGCGGGGCAGCGGCGACGAGGGCGCCGGCGGCGGCGGCGGCGGCTCCGGAACCTCCTTGCGAGCGGTGGCACCGGGGTATGTACGGCGCAGCGGGCTACGACTGGCGCTGTGGGGCGCTGGCTGGGCGGCGGTCAGAGCCACGGCGGCGGCGGCGGCGGTGGAGGAGGAGGAGGAGGAGGAGCAGCAGCAAGCGTTGCGGCGGCGTCAGCCGCGAAAGCGCGGTGCGCCGGAAAGCGCCGCCGCCGCCGCCGCCGCCGCTGGCGCTGCCGCTGGCGCCTCAGGAGGTGCTCCAGGGGAGGCCCCGACGTTGCCGCGGTCGCCTCCCGCGTCTTTGCGGGACTGGTGCAGCTACCTGGCAGGTGAGGATGGGTGGGGGGGTGGGTGGGTGGGCGTGGAGGACTGCGCACCGCACCCGCGCATTCAGCCGCGTCCTCCCTGCCGTCTTTCTGGCATTCATCGATCCCTCTCTCTCTCTCTCTCTGACTCACTCTCTCGCTTACCTACCGCGCGTCCTCGCGTCTGTCCTCGTCTGGCCGCCTGCCGCTGCGGTATCTTCTTTTTTACCCACCCGCCTCCTCGCCTTCTCGCCACACGACCGCCTTTGAGCCTTTGCGTTTGAGCCCAGCGCACGACCTGCAACAAACCCAACCTGCCCTCGGTACCCAGCACCTCGGGGTAACCAAAAGCAAGCCGATCCGAACGTATTTCCAGCAAAAGGAAGACCGGCCGTGTCCTGTGTACGGCACCATCACCGCACCCTTTCCTGCCGTATTGTCCGTGCGCTGCCGCTGCCGCCATGCAGGCGTGCGGCGCCTGGGCTTCTGTCCGCCTCCGGCGCTGGCGGCTGCCCTGGTGGAGCTGATGGCTCGGCCCTGGCTGCTGGGGCAGCTGAGGAGATGCGGGGCGAGGTGGGAGGGCGGGACTGGGGTGTGGGGAGGAGGGGTGGGGTGGGAGATGGGGAGGGAGGCGGGGTGGGTTGGACGTGGGAGGGCGGGGGTTACGGTAGTGAAACCGATGAAAGGGGTCGACGGGAGGAGGCGGGGTTGGTGCATGAAGCGTTTTACTTTGGAGTGTTACTTTGGGACCGGATCCTGCTGTGGGAAGCTGAGGAAGGAGATGGGTCAGGGTAGGAGGAGGAGACGATGACGGAGGAGGCGGAGAAATAAGTGGAGGAGGGGGAGGAGGAGCAGGGGCGCCGCCTGGAAAGTTTCCTGCCTCACCTCACCTCATCTTCTTCCACCCTACCTTCTTCCACCTCCTTCCACCTCCTTCCACCGGGGCGCTGCACGGTGCCCGCAGGGAGGCGGTGGCGCTGGCTTGCGAGCTGTCGTACCTGGTCCAACCGCCTACGTCCTCGCGTTCTCGCGCGCCGGCGCTTCGCATTAAGAAGCGCCGGCGGGTGACGCCGGGGACTGGACGACGTAGCGGAAAACAACAACAACAGCAACAACAGCAGCAGCGGCAGCAGCACAGCACCGACGTGGGTCACGTCAGCGGCGCACAGGAGGTGCCAGAGAGCGGGGCCGTGGTGGAGGCGGCGGCGCTGCGGCCCGGCTCGCAGGCGCCGACCCATGGGTCAGAGGCCGGCGGCGGTGGCGGCGGCGGGAGCCGGCGGCAGCGGCGCGCGGCGCGGCTGTTGCGCTCCCGCGTGGTTCCGGAGCTTCTGCGCGCGGCGCAACGCGTTGCGGGAGCCGGTGGCGCTCTCGCGGCGGAAGCCGACGGCGCCGGAGGCGGCGGCCGGCACGGATCCGGTGCCGGCGCCGGCGCCGCCCGACAGTTGGTGGTGGTTTCGGAGCGACAGGCCGCGACGCTGCTGCGGGCGCTGCAGCGGCTGCGTGTGCAGCCGCCGCCGACGGTGGTCGGCGCGCTCTTGCGCGCCGCCGCCGCCAGCGGCAGCGGCGGCGCCGCCGGAGGCGGCGCGCCGTCAAGCCTGTCGGACGCCGTACGGATGGCGTCGGCGGCGGCGGAGGCCATGCCGACGCTGCCCGGCGCGTCGGCCGCCGGATCGTCTCGGCCCCGAGGCTCGGTGGCGGAGGTGGGGAGCTTGGCGGCGGTGACGAATGCGGCGGCGGCGGCGGATGCGGACGTGGCGGCGGCAGCGGCGGAGTGGCTTGCGCATGTGGTGGCGGCGGCGGCGGCGCACCTGGCGGCGGCGCCGCCGGAGGCGCTGCTGGCGACGTCGCTGCCGCTGGTGGCGGAGTTGGTGGAGGCGGCTCGGCGTGCGAGCTGGATGCATGGTGCGGTGCAGGTGTGTATTTGTGTGTGTATACGCGCGGGGGGAGGGAGGGAGAGGGGGAGGGGAAACGATGGGGCCACAGCGTTGGAACGGCGAAGAGAGGGAGGGAACAGGGAAGGGAGAGGAGACGGTTGGGTGGGGCCTTTGGGGTGCAAAGTCTCCGCGCGCCGCCGCGGCCGCCGCTGCCCCACCCGCCCGTCGCCGTTTAGGATCCCCCCTCCTGGCGGTGCCCCTGAGCCCTGGCCGCTGACCCCGTTTCCGTCCTTGTCCCCGCTCCTGACCCCGTCCTCCGCTTTCTCTTCCCTCCCGGCTGCTCCGTAGGGCCGCGTCCTGCCAGCCGCCTTCGCCGCATGCTCCCGCGCCCTCGGCGGCGGCGCCCCACTGCCGTACATCTCCAGCCTGCTAGACGCCCTGCTGCTGCTCACCGTCGCCCGGCGGCAGGACAACGACAGCGGCGACGGCGGCGCAGCCGCCGCTGGCGGGGGCGAAGCGGGCAAACGCCGTCGTCGGAGATACGCCGCAGCGGCAGCGGCGGCGGCGCCGCCGGAATCAGCCGAGGCGTCGGCGGCGGCGCCGGTTTCGGAGCCGTTTGCCGTTGATCTGCCTGACGGGCTGTGGCTGGCGGTGTACCGGGCGAGCTACCACCAAATGGCGGCGGCGCTGCCGGAGGCTGCCGCCGCCGCCGCCGCCGCCGCGACCGCGGCTGCCGCCGTGCCCGCCGTGGCGGTCGGTGCCGTCGGCGACGACAGCCCGCTGGCAGCGGCGGCGACGGCGGCTGCGGCTGGGGTTGTTGGTGTTGATGAAGGGGCAGGTCAAGGCCGGGTGGCGTCAGCGCCACCGCCGTCGGCTGCGGCCGCCGCGGGTCCGCAGCGGCAGCGGCAGATCCGCTCTGACGGCGGCGCTGTACGGCCGTACGGCCACAGGGCCGACGCGGTGCTGTACGACGACAGCAGGGCCGCTGCGGTGGCCCTGCCCGGGCAGCAGGTGGTGTCGCTGGCGTACTCTCTGGCCCGCCACCCGCCGCCGCGGCCGCCGCCGGATCGCTGGATGCGGCTGATGCTGCTGGTGGGTGAGGGGTTGAGGGGTGAAGGGAGAACGATGGGTAAGGGGAAGGACAGAAGGACAGAATTACAGAAGGAAGAAGGAAGAAAGAGCAGAAAAGGAGAGACGCGTAGTGGGTTGCAAGAGCGAGAGAGGAGGGCGTTGGAGGTTGGCGGTCGGAGCGGTTGTCACGGCGGCAGGAGGCTCTTGTGCCGACGAGGCAAAAGCCGCATGGCGGAGCGGGCAGCGGCTACGGCCTATCCGAGGACAACCCGCTCTCCCACCTCTCCCACGCTCACTCCTCTCCTCCTTCCCCTCCTCCTCCTGCTCCTCCTTCTCCTCCTGCCCCTGCTCCTTCCCTCCATCCCCGCAGGCAGTGGAATCCGACCTGCCCTCCCTGGGCGCCACCGACTGCGCCCACCTGTGTGTGTCGCTGGTGCGACTGGGCTGTGTGCCCGGGGATGGCTGGCTGGACAGGTTCGGACTGCAGGTGGGTGGGGGTGGTGGGGGTGGGCGGGATGGGGGAAGGGCTGGGCCCGGGGGTTAAGAAAGAAGCGGGCTGCAGCGGGCTGGGCCCCGGGTGGCCGGGGGCTGGGGCTGGCACTGCACTGCACTGCAACAACCCCCCCTTTCCCCCTTCCTCCCTCCCTCCCTCCCTCCCTCCCTCCCTCCCTCCCTCAGGTGGCGCTGACTCGCGCGCTGACGGAGAAGACGGAGCACTCGCTGCTGATCCGGGCTTGGCTGGGGCTGAGGCAGCTACGGGACCACCAACACCACCAGCAGCGCCAGCAGCAGCAGCAGCAGGAACAGGAACAGCAGGAGCAGCAGGAACAGCAACAATTGCAGCAGCGGGAGCAGGAACTGAGGAAGCAGGTGCGGGAACAGTAAAAGGAGCAACAACAGCAACGGAAGCAGGGGTGCCACTAGCAGCAGCTCGATCTACAGCAACAACAACCGGAGTGGCAGCAGCGGCTTCAGGTGCCTACGAGGGGCTGTGGCGGCCTGTGGGGGGCGAGGGGGGGGGGTGGCGGATGAGCGGGCCGGCTGTTGTCACCGCTGCTGTTGTTGCTATCGCTGCTGTTGTTGTTCCTGTGCTGCGAAGAGGAGGAAGAAGGTTGCGGTGCCAATGTGCCCGGGAGGTTGCTCGGGAAGTTGCTCGGTACCCTGCGCCACGTGGTTGGTGGGAGGTTGCGGGGAGGCGGGCGGAGAGGCGGGTGGTGCCGCAACCGGGTTGCGGAGCAGGCCGTCGGGAACGACGTCGAGGTTCGGTCCGGGCGGCAGATGGGGCGTTTTGGCTACCGTAGCGCCCTGCAGCCGCCGTATTTTAAATTTTTGCATCATCAGGTCATCGTGCCATGTTGCCATCCCAGATCCCACCGCTGCCGCCAGCGGCTGCCCCCCCCCTCCCGCCCGCCCCCTTGCATATAAAGGAGCACATCACTCCCTGACACTGACACTCCCCCTCCCTTCCGCGGGCCTCTCTGCCACGATAATGCGGTGCCACCACGCCTCAAAAGGGAGGGGAGGCAGCGCACTGTCGAGACGCCGTGTGTACGGCTGCCCAGGCCTCGCCCACCTGGCCCACCACCCGCCCGTCCCCTTTCGCTGCCGTACTGACTCTGGGCCAGCCCTCCTGGACCTTTTTGTTTCAGCGAGGAAAACCGGAGAAAGCCCCCAAAGGCCGCATCGTCGCAAACCTCTTGATGTCGTTGTACCAAAACAGGGCGGCGGTTCGATCGGCGCTTTTACATCTCGGCCAGGCCAGGCCAGGCCTGACCAGGCCAACTCGTCATGCAATCGCGTGGAGCGTGGGGCCATGCGTGCGGGTGCGGGATTGGAGGGTGCGTTCGTGAGTGCGTGCATGGGTGGGTGCGCAATTGCCCTGGGGCACCCGCAGGACCATAAAAAGGTCGGCACGTGTCGTGACGTTCACGTGGGGTGATGAGGAGGTAAAGGCGGGTTTCGGAGCAGCTGCTGCAGAACCCGGCACGACGGCGGTCTGAGGCCTGGCGCCTGTGCTGTGACCGAATGCCTGAGAGCAGCGTTGCTCAATCGCGCCCACGGCGACTGCTAGGATCGCGGGGCGCGCCATGCCGGGAAACATCGCAGACCTGGGATGCAGCTGAACGAAATCGTAATTATTTACAGAGGAGCTGGAAAACAGCTACATAGAGTTAGCGCGATCGCACGACTCTGTGGGCCTAATGTGAAGGAAGACTGGGATGCAGACCTGGGAACGAAGGCTGGCGCACCGCGGAAGATGTCGCCGGACGTCATTGCGGGCGCGAAAAAAACAGAAGACTTTAAGTTGGCACATAAACATAAGATGCTTAATCTCGTGACAGACCTTTGGTGAGGTTTGATGCAGGGTCGGAAGAACAAAACGTGACGAGCCGTTCGGTTCCCTATGAACTTACAACGCGCAGAAAATAACAGAATACCGCAACATGACGACACGAGCTAAAATTGCATTGCCGCTGCCATTCCAGAAATGCAATTAATGCAATTAGTCACACACGCACACGAAGGGCGGGCGGCGCACGGGCAATGCACCCACCTTCAACACGACTTCCTGCAGTTGATTTACTAGGTACAGCCTAGTCATGCTTATCAACTAAATGCTTATTGCCGCTTATTAAGGGGAACGGTGGTTTCAGCGGCGGTCAGCGGCGATAGCGTTCGGTCCTCGCTGCGGTCATTTTCCCTTGATAGCATTGATGCAGATGACAAAGGCTACTTTACAATCCCACACGGTCTCAGCCATGCGCAAAAGCCGGTGGATTGTATCTGGGTTGCTTCTCACAGGTGCGTAACTGGCTAGGGACTCGCGTGCAGCTCAACCATTCTTCGGTCGGTGTAAAGGCAGTTATCTACGTACATGGCTTTCTGAAATCTCCACCTCTTCGGATTATTCCAGATGCCCTTCCGGTCTTGGGGTGAACCTCGCCAGGCGCCGCGACTGTAACAGAGCGCGCGGCTGTAATCTCTGTAATCTCTGTAATCGATGTATGACCTCTAGGCTTTATCTGGCCTCCAGTGCGTGCGGCCAAAAAGCGCTAGCTGCAACCATGAACGCAATATGTCACCAACAAAGCTCCCATACAGACCACCGGATCCCGCCCTCGCGCCCTCGCGCCCTCTCCCCGCAGTGCTGCTACTTGCCGCGGGGTTGCCCCCGGCCACGGCAGCGGCCTCACCCACCGTCAAGAAGTCCTATCCCCGCTCGCCGCCGCCCGCGAGGAACATCAGGCTCCCCAAACCGCCGCCGCCGGCCCCGCTCTCCCCGCCGCCGGCCGCCTCTGGTCGCTGCCTCTTCTGCGCCAACATCACTGTCTTGCGCCCATATAATGCAGAAATGAAAGCACAGGCCTGTTCCCTCCTCGCCGACCGCATGATCTCGGACCTCAGGGACCTGTACACGCCCGTGGGCGGCAAGCTGGGTGCATTCACAACCACCAACGTCTCCAACTGTCAGATCGTCCGGGTCTGTGGCTCGGTGCGCCGCGCAGCGCTTGCGTCGGTGCCGCAATCCGCCCTCGACTCGCGGGTGTACGGCTGGGCTCAGGCGGGGTCGGGTCAGATTCGGACGTCCTGCGTGCCGCAGTTGAGTGTGGTGGCTCAGATTGGCAGCAGCGTTAGCGGCGGCAGGTCGTCGGCGGCCTCCGCCTCCGCCTGCATGACCAGCCAACGGAGCTACACTCTGTTCTGTGATGCATGGCCTAGCTGGAAGCCACCACCGCCGCGCCCACCTCCCGTGGCGCAGTGACCCCATGAGGGAAAATGGAAAACTGCGTGGTAATAAACGTGAAATGCGGAGGAATATATATGCGAAGCTGGCCCCACAGCCGGCGCAGTGATGGAGGGGGGGGGACTCCCAGGGCTGGAAGCAGGCCCCCGCCGCCCCCGCCTCCGCGGCGTGATGTATGCATGAATGAATTGGTGTATGGTCGACCCAGAGGATTGATCGCCGGTAACATGATGGGTGGAAGAATGCAGAACTGGAAGCCGCCGCGTGGTTCATCGACTGATAAGGTGGCCGCGCGGGGGGTGTTGTGGTCCTCGATCGGCGCGGCGGCGAAGGAAGCGAATAGAACACGCGGGCTGAGCGGGTGTTATCAGGTGTGATAACACACATACAGCAATGAGTGCTGTCTGTGTGGGGCTCGTTATATGTTGAGATGGAGTGAGTATGAATCAATTCAAGTGGCCCCCCACCCACAGCTATGTGGGTGGCTTGAGGCACGGCGGTTGGTTGAAACGTTCGGATGTTGCGCTCGTTTAGGACTGACGTTGGGTGTGTGTGTGTGTGTGTGAGTGGTGTGTGAGAGAGTGTGTGGTGTGTGAGAGTGGGATGTGAGAGTGGGGTGTGTGTGTGTGTGTGTGCTCTCGGGGCCAAACCTCTGAACCGACTTTCGCAAAAGCTCGCGCCACCTGTCAAACACTGCACTGCTCTTACTGTGTGTTATCGTTGCATCTCGAGGCCCGGCGGATAGCAGTAGGTAGCGGGCTTGGTGCCTCTATATGACAGTTCCGTGTAAGCGGTTGGTGGGGTCGGGACCGCATTTCGAGGGCCAACGTGGAGCAGCGTTTGTGATGTACGATAATTAAGCGATTGAAGGACGAGCGACCGAGCGAGCTAGGCGGGGAACGAGGTGGAGCACATGGCAGGCACCAGCACCAGCCGCAGCGCGCGGCCTCCACCCGCCACCTTACCCACGTCTTGCAACGATACAACCTGCGCCGCATCTGAAGCCGACAGGTCCGCGGATCGTCCAAGGGTCATTATGACTAGACTAGACAGTGGGACTGACTCCCAAGGCCGGGGCAGGGGCATGCCGGTTCTGAGGTGACGGCGAAGACGACGGTAATGACGGCGTGAACATTCCCTCGCCCCTGCTTCTGGCGCGGCCTACCCCATCCAGCCACCTCACCGTATACACACTACACGCTGTCGTACACAACCCCGTCGAGCCCCTGAAGAAAAATAGAGAGTGGTACGCCCGGTGAGGTTCGAACTCACGCAGCTTTCGCTATGGGAAAGCTCTTTTCTCAAAGCTTGAGACCCACCCGTTAGACCACTCCGGCACAGGCGCAAACCCAGATAACAGGGAAGCAAGGAGATGCCCAACATCACAACCAAAGTGTCCAAGACTCATAATCACGGGACTAGACAGTGGGATGACGCCCAAGACCGGGGCAGGGGCGTGCCGCAGAACGATGGATACGACGGTGATGAATGGCGAGAACATTCCCTCGCTCCTGGAAGAAGCAAGCAAGAAAGAACCCGGCGGCCTCGGCCGGCCTTTTGCTGATTGAACTTGTACGTGTCTAATAAAGCGGCTTGCCAGGTTTGCGGGGAGCGAGGACTGCACTCCTCTCCGGTTTTGTCATTTCGGGAATGACGGACCACGTCACGACGGTCACGACAGCCGCAGCGCCCATGGCGTCGGGCCCGAAACGTCAACTGCAACCACGATACCCTTTCGAAACCTGCATGCGCACTTCGCAAACAAACGTTTTCATCAAACTTTTCGACACCTAGCTGACCCAAAAGGGAACTCAAACTCTTATCGCATCGCACATCCAGTCCCCCTTCCGGCGGACATGGGCAACGGCGTCCTCAGCAAGCCACTATCCATTCAGCTGCAGCAACAGGAGGCGGCGGGGCCGCTCGCGGCTGCTGCAGGAAGGCGCTCCTCGGGCGCTGCTGCGTCATCAACGGAAGCTTCTGCTGCTGCCGGCGGCCGCGACATCAACCCGGCCGCGGCAGCCGCAACCTCACTTCCAGAAACGGAACTAGCAGGAGAAGAAGAAGATCTGCAAACAGATCAGGGCCTGTTTACCGAGCAGCAGGCCGAGGAGGGCGCGGGCGCGGGCTTCGAGGACCTTGAAACGACGACCTCAGAACGCAAACCGGAGTCCGGAAGCTTCGCCGCGCGAAGAGACGAGATGAATCTGGAAGGAAGGACGACGGGTCAGGACCTTTCGCCGCGCGGGCCGGACGCGGCTGCCGCGGGCGGCGACGCGAACGTGTCGACCGCGGCCGCGGCCACCGACCCGCGGGTCACTAGCGATCGCGCCGCCGCCGCCGCCGCCGCCGACGACGACGACGACGTCGACGACGACGCGGTGCAGCAGCAACCCGTGCCGCTCGATGAGTCTGCTCTACGAAGGCACTTGCAGCAACAGCAGCAAGAAGAGGAGGAGCAGCAACTGCAGCTGCAGCAGCAAGGGCAGCAGCAGCAGCAGCAGCAGCAGCAGGAGCAGCAGGAGCGCGCGGATGAGGTGCAAGGCGGGCCGGCGGCTCCAGCAACGCCACCGGCGCAAGAGGGAGACGAAGAGGAGGAGTCGGCGGCGGGCGAGGAGGAGGACCAGCCGCTCGGCTATTTCCAGACCATGCCTGCCGCCGCCGCAGCTGCCAAGAACCATGCCGGCGGCGGCGCCTCGGCGCTCTCCAGCGGCGCCGAAGGCGCCGGCGCCCCTTGGTCTGTGCAGTCTGACTTCGGCTCCACCGCCCAAAACGCTGAACTGCTGGACCTGTACAGCGCGAGCGTGTACGGCGGCGGAAGCGTGTTTAGCGAGTACGGCGGCAGTGGCGGCGGCGCCGCCGCGCCCGCCGCCCCCGGCAGCAGCGTCGGCCTTCCGGCGGTGGGTTCGGAGCTCGTGGGGACACTGGAGGAGGAGGGCGACTGCGAGGAGGGCGAGGAGGGGCACGGGGGCGGAGACCAGGCGGCGGCGGGTGCGGAGGCGGCGGAGGCCGATGCGCCGCCGGCGGCGGACTCGCCCACTGCCGCCGGCGGCGGCAACCCTTTCAACATCCCCGACCAGCTGCGTCTAGCACGGGAGCACGCCGCGCGGCTGCAGCAGGCGCGCGCGGCGGCCGCCGCCGCCGCAGGCAACGGCGGCGGCGACGGCGCCGCCGGCGCCGCCGGCGCCGCCGGCAGCGGACGGCGCAGCGCATCCGAGGCGCGTGCCCTGCTGGACCCGCCCACTCAGGAGCTGTCGGCGGAGCAGCTGGAGGCGATGAGGCCGCTGCCGGCGGCGGCGGCGGCGGCGGCGCCGCCAGCGCCAGTAGTGCCGCTGTCGCCGTCGGTGGCTGCTGGTAGCCACGTGGCCGTCCCTGGGATGGAGGAGAGAGCGAGCGAGGAGGAGGTACGGATTTTGGGCGATTGGGGGATCTATCGGGGCGGGGCAATAGGCTTGGAAGAGCCGTGAACGGACGACTGGTGCGGGATGCGAACGAACCATGCGATTTATCGTTACGTGGCCTGCCTCCTGTCTCCTTGTCCGACCGCCATCCATGATGGATGCACCGCAGCGCGCGTCCCACTGTCTAGTCTAGTCATCATGTGTTATGTACAATTTGATTTTTCATTTGCATCTCCTTGCTTCCCTGTTCTCGGAGTTTGCGCCTGTGCCGGAGTGGTCTAACGGGTGGGTCTCAAGCTTTGAGAAAAGAGATTTCCCATAGCGAAAGCTGCGTGAGTTCGAACCTCACCGGGCGTATCACTCTTACCTTTTCTTCAGGGGCTCGACGGGGTGGTGTACGACATTGTGTAGGTGTAGACGAAAAGGTGGCTGGATGGGGTAGGCCGCGTCAGAAGATTAAGCAGGGGCGAGGGTTAGTTGTCCGGGTGACCTCTACCGTATCAGCAGCAGATGCATTAGATGCTTCGTTTCCTTCCTTCTTCGGCTGCTGCGTCGATTGGAACCGCCCCTCGCCTGCTGGAACATCGATCTCCACACGCACGTGCCTTTTGACGGAGGATGCTGCTCCGATGTCGTCCCGAACGCTGCAGCTCAGGATTGGGCAATTAACCATCCATCCATCCATCCATCCATCCATCCATCCATCCATCGGTCCTGCGCGTCCTCTTCCGTGACCTCCTTCCGTGCACCTCCCCCTCGGGGCCCAGGGCTCCGTTGACCTCGAGCCCGCCTCGGATCATTTCGCCTTGATTTGGGTGTCGGTTTCACCAAAATCCACTAAAACCCGAAAACCGCTAAAACCGCTAAAACCCAAAAACCGCTAAAACCCAAAAAACCGCTAAAACCCTAAAACCTCAGGTCAAGGAGCTGGTGGAGGCGCTGAGGCGGCACTCCGAGGGACATCCCCCTGGGGGCGGAGGAGGAGGAGCAGCAGGGGGAGATGCCGGTAGTTTGGTGGAGTCTGGCGCCGCCGCGGCGGCGGCTGCGGGAGCGGCGCCCCAGTCGGGTCAGTGATGACAGATATAGACTGGACGATCTCCGACCTGCGACCCACATTGTGTTCAACTGTCCATTCGACCCACATTTGAAAACCGCGGACCCACATTTGAAAACCCTAAGGATTGAGAGGCATTGAATGAACCCATGTTCGCGTTACAGATGAGGTGCTGGAGGCGGCGCTCGAGGCGGTCCGAGACGACGAGCAGCGCTACCAGCACGAGCGTTGTGAGGCGGCGGCGGCGGCGGCGGCGGAGGCGACGGCGACGCTGCCAGGCATGGCGGAACGCGCGACGGAGGAGGAGGTGAGGTCGCGCGCGTGGGGCGTGGTGCAGCGCGGCGCGGCGCGGCACGGCGTGGCAGGCGTGGGTCAGGTGCTGCGCTCTTTTGCGTGTGTGGCGCGGTTCCGGAGCGGCGGACGTGGGCTGGGGACGAAGAACGAAGAAGAGGGAACCTATCTATGTGAGAGCGCTCTGCAGCGGTAGTACGAC
Organism: Pleodorina starrii; assembly: GCA_030267565.1. Taxonomy (NCBI): domain Eukaryota; kingdom Viridiplantae; phylum Chlorophyta; class Chlorophyceae; order Chlamydomonadales; family Volvocaceae; genus Pleodorina; species Pleodorina starrii. Next base: position 109,054 of record BRXU01000035.1, read on the forward strand.
AACCGGATGACTTCCGTTGGGTCCAGGGATGACTTCCGGGACTTTAAGTTTCCGTTGGGTCCCGGCTGGAGCAGATTGAGAACGGAGCAACGGACACCCAAGACCGTGCAGCAGCCAGCAGGGCTGTCCATTCCGAACTACAGCCGCCATCTTCAGCGCAACGCAACTTAACTAACGGGCATCCAGCAATCCGCACCTCTCCGCCGTGTATCGGTCCGCCGCCATCTGTATGCCGTACCATCTGTATGTCGTACCATCTGCCGTACCTTCAGGTCCAGCAGCTGGACGAGGCGGTGGCGCTTGTACGGCAGGCATCTTCCGGCAGCGCCGCAGCTGGCGAGGGCCTCGGCGGTGGCGGCGGCGGCATCGAGGCGGCCCACCGGGCACCTTTATCTGGTAATAAGTCGGTGGATGGGCCATTACTGAGGATTGATGGGATTGGTGGAGAACTGGAGATGGCTGGCCTTGAATTGGACTTATTGGGCTCTGAGTGTCCCCTCTGCCCCCGAACCTCGGAATGTCCCTCCCTATCTGATGCTCGCCGTCTAGTTGGGCACCGTTCCTCCATTGCATTGGGCACCGTTCCTCCATTGCACCTGGCGGCGTCCGTCTGCCCCGCCCACCATCCCGCATTGCCCACCGTCCATTGGCGGCGTATCTCCACCAGGGCCTCACAATTTGCCCCGCCCGCCATCCATCCCGGTCCATGCGTGCCCCAATGCCGCCAACCGCTTTTGTATGTATGTGGTTCCGGAGCAGTTGAGGTCCTCCGGGAGGCGCGTAAGGCCCGGGAGGAGGATCAGCGCGCGTTCGCAGAGGCAGTCGGCGAGAGCGGCGAGGGTGCCACCGACAGTGGCCAGAGCGGCGGCGGCGGCGGCGGTGCGGTTGATGCCGTACGGCGCCTGGCGGGCTCCGTGTTCGGGAAGCTTCTGTCGACGACGGCGACTGAGACGGTCCGGGGTGGCGACGGAGCCGGAGGCGGCGCCGGCGGCGGAAGCGCTTTCGCTGTTGCCACCGGCGAGAAAGCCGCCGGTGGTGGCGGCGGCGGCGGCGAGGGGGGTGAGGGGAGGGGCGCAGAGGCGCCGGTGGACCTGACGCACCGCCATCCCTCCCTGGAGGACATTGAGGTGCGGCGTCTAGAGCCCGTTACGTTCCGTTCCCTTCTGCTCCCTTCCGCTCCCTTCCGCTCCGGCACGCGTGCTCGGGCACGCACGCAAGTATACGGCACGGCGACGGGTGTGTGTATTTTGGGAGCTCCCAACCCGCTGCGCTTCGTGTGTCCTTTCGTTGGGCGGCGCTGTATCAATGACCCATGGGTCGTTCAGTGCTGTTGTGTTGCTGTTGTGTTTGTGCGTTGAGTGTCAAAAGAGTCAGGTGGTTGGGGAGTGCTAACGACGTAACCCCAAGCAAACCTGAACAACACCACTAACACAACCGCCCATGGGAGCCGGCGGCTCGATGGGGTCATATCATGGAGGGGACTGGCGGGTGGTGGAGAACTGGAGATGGCCGCGGCTTGCGGGTTGCGGCTTGCGGGCCTCGCTTCGGTATGGGGCTAGCTCATCAGCCATCTATGACATACCGCTACACCCGACTGCACCCAGACAGACTCCACTTCGCGGCCCCGAATGAACCCGCGGCTGCATGCCCTGCTGCCCCCTTGCTTGCTTGCTTGCTGCCCCCTTAACCGTCCAGAGACCGCTGCCCGAGCCCGAGCCACCTTCCGCTGAGACCGCGACTGAGACCGCGACTGAGACCGCGACTGAGACTGCTGCGGCTGCTGCTGCTGGTATCGGTGGGGAGCAGCAGCCCGAGCGCGGCGGCGCGGCGGTGGAGACCGCTGCTGCCGCGGCCGGGCCCGCGGCCGGCTGGGGCCTGGACCAGGTGGGTGCAATGTGTGCGGCAGTGCGGCAGTGCGGCAGTGCGGCAGTACGGCAGTACGGCAGTGCGGCAGTGCGGCAGTGCAGTGCAGTGGGGCAGTGCATTGCAGTGCGGCAGTGCGGCAGTACGGGGCGGGTTGACACTCTTGCTTAACACAGCCCCGGAGCCCGGACCCGGCGGACGAGGAAGCTAAGGGAAGCACCGGCGCGCGACGAGAGGGTTGATGGTTGGCTTGGGGGCGTGGGCGATTTGGGGCCCGCCGTAATGGAGAAGAATAGTACCGATATCGATCCGTAATAGTACAGCCGCCTGAAATGTGTGCGGCGTCCGTCCGTCTTGTGTCGTCGGTCCGCCGGCAGGTCTTCTCCCTCTCCGGCGCCGCCGCCGCCGCCGCCAGCGCCGCCGCCGCCGCGGCCCAGCAGCGCCTGACTGCGGCCCGCGCGGTGGCGACTCATGCTCTGGAGGGCGCGGCGCTGCAAGTGGCCAACGCCGCCATCGGCGCAGCGTGCAAGGTGGGTGGGTGGGTCGGCGGGTGGGTTGAGGCACCGTCTCGTCACCGGCCACGTTTCGTCACATTCCGTCGTTTCCGCACACAGCACGCTTCCGTCTGTGTTACTTGCTTGAAAGTGCGCTTACCGGTACTTCCATTCATGCTCCCGCCACGCACAAATGAACTGTGGCGGCGGTGCTGCAACTAACTAAAGCTAGCACACATGCTATGGATGCCGTACATACACGTGCAGGTCCTGGGAGTGGAGGAAGAGGAGGCGAGGCCGTCCGGCGGCGCCGACGTCGGCGGCGTCACTGAGATTCCCGCCACCGCCGTCGCCGCCGGCGGCGGCGGCGGAGTGCGCAAGGAGGGCGACGCGGCGGCGGCGGCCGGCGTGGCGGAGCCGCCCGCCGGTCCGGAGGCGGGCGAGGCGGCGGAGCCGTCGTATCCGCTGACATCAGGCGGCGGAGGCGACCGCGCCGGCGGAGGCGACCGCGCCGGCGGCGGCGCCGGCGGCGGTGGCGGCGGTGTTCGATCCGTGGTATCGGACGCCAAGCACGTGCTGCACGATGCGCTGCGCGTTCTTGACTAGATAGAGAGCGATGGAGGTATTGTAGACGGAGGCCGATGGATGGATTGCTCGCTGCTGGCTGGGTAATTCAAGTAATAAGGTCTTACGTAAGTCTTTAGGTGCTGGGTAGCCCTAGATCTGCCGTTCCGTTCCTACGCGTGCGACGGATCTCAGTCAGTCAGTCGGCTGCTAGCTTACTTCCGCGGAAGTTCCTCGCTCGCTCGATCTCAGGCCTCTCAACCACTCGCTGGCCGCATACACACGTACGTAGCGTACGGCACGATGCGCTGCGCGTTTTGGGGTGACGGAGAGAGACGCACATGCGTGGAATAATAATAATAATAATAATGATACGCCCGGCCGGTAGCCGAGGCGTGGGTTATGGGAGCAGAGGGGGTGGGGTGACGGGTTTCCCCGGTCCCAGCCCCCCCCCACCACCGCAAGGAACTTAAGACTTGTCCCACGTTGGTTACGTGCCGGCCGGTGTCGGTTCCGCATGGGGGTTGCGTTCCATTTGTCTGCGGGTTATAACGATAGTGTTGAGTGTCCTAACTGCATGGTCGTGGAGGTCGTTGCAGCATGCTCGGGCTTCCTTGCTGCCCGTGCCTAGGGTGTGGAGTAGAGGGCGTAGGTCCTTCCTGATAGTACCCGCAAAGCCGAGGCTGATGGCTTCCTGTGTTGTGTAGCGGACCTTCCATCCGGCTTCCGTGAGGAGTTTGGCCAGTTCTGCGTGTTGTACGGCCTTGTCGTGCTGTTTCTGTGTGTGGTTGGTGTCGGCGGTGTAGCCGACCTCAACAATGTGTACGGTGTGCTGGCTAGGGTCCTGAGGTCCCTTGTACCCTTGCGCTTGCGTTTCATGGAGGGGGATGTCGGGTATAAGGAGTATATCGGGCCTGAGTTTGAGGCGTTTCTCATCCTCAATACTCGGGAGCAGCCATTTGGGCAGGCGTGTGCCGGCCACGTAGTCTGGTCGGGTGTCCGCGGGGCCGGCGTCCATTACAATGTAACAGCCTCCATTGGACCCACGGGCTAGCGTACTGGTAATGTTTTGGACCGCCTTGTTGTGCCGCTGTATGTATAGGGCTCGCATGCGGGGGTGAAGGCAGCCTCCGAGGATGTGCGCCCCTGAGTCGAGTTGGTTGCATAGGGGGCAATGTCCCGACGAGGCAGGGCGGCCAGGTGCCACTGGTTTTTTAAATCGCCTCGCAAGCTTGGCGCTCCATAGCTGGCCGTATAGGTAGTCGAAGCACCGTTTAACGTGCTTGTGTCGGCCCGCCTTGCGCTGTAGAGTCCGAGTGCTGGTGCTTATGTCGAGGTCGGGCAGAGTGTTGGCGACGTATTTCATGTAATCTGTTTCGTTCGTGTATCCCGAGTGCGTTTCCGGGCTGACCAAGGACTCGATACCGCGGTTAAGGTCGTTTGCATAGTGCCCAGCGTTCTTCTCAGGCCCAGCCATTTTCCGCAGCCACCAGTGTTGACTTCGAGGATTATTGTCTGAGGTCTCGGTTGCGCTCAGCGCGTCGGGGTCTAGCTTGGAGAGTCCTCGCGCGGCTCGTACGGCTGCTTTGTCCGCTTTCTCGTTGTAAGTTACCCCAGTGTGGGCTTTCACTTTAAGCAAAGATGTCTTCAGGTTACAAGCCGCTCGTCGTTTAAGGATTAATACGATTTCCTCAAGCAGCGCCTTGTGCTTACTAAGCTGAAGCTTATGTGGGTTGTTTATCATCTTTTTAATAAGATGTAGCGACGCGGCAGAGTCTGTCCATATAGTTAGGTGAGCTTCGTCGTGCAGCGTGCCTCTGCGCATCTGGAGTCCTTGATGGATGGCACTCAGTTCGCACCGTGTAATAGTTTGGCAGCCCTGGTGGCCTGCGTTCACATTGATGTGGAGCGTTGTGTTGGTAAGTGCGTCGACGGCCGCGGCCCCCAGGAGATGTCTTTCCTCGTCGCCATCTTTGATTTTTTGCACTGACCCGTCTGTGTATATGGCGTCTTGGGCGTTGTATCGCAGAGCATATTTGGCAGGAAATGCCAGGAACGCGGCGCTTCCCTCTTCCGTGGAGAGGTTGTCGCACGTGCGGGAGGGAGCTGCCGCGGCGGGTGGCTTCTCGGTCATACTACGCAGCCGCTTGCGCACCCATTGGGGTGGCTTCCAAGAGAGGGCGGGGCCAGTGGCGACGTGGCGGGCTGCCGTCATAGCAAGCGCTCTGCGGAGGCTGGTACCGTACGCGCGGCCGGATTCATTGCTAACCAGGAGTAGGGTGAGTCCGTTTGGGTAGGGTTTTGGAGCGTCTACGCTCACTTCGCTGTAAAGGTCCCCCGTTCCTGAAAATGCGTCTATTGTACCGATCATGGTGACCAGCGGGTGGGTGAGGTAGCGGGTGTAGGGCGCCGTTTGTGACGTGGGCAGCAGGAGTAGGGTAGCGATGGGGTTATCTGTGCTCCGTGTCGCGTCGGCCCAGCCTAGTGCCCATCGCAGTGCATGATGCCCCTCGTCCGGCTTAGGTTCAGGGTGCGCGACGGATACGCCCGTGCACGGTTGCGAATACGCGTCGTGGTTGGCTCCGAAGAGCTGATCTTCTGGGTACCGCGAGTAGTAGATGGCGGTGCTGTCTGCTACGTTGAGGGGGGATGCAAAGCGCTCTGTTGCGGCGCCCAGCGCGGTCATGAGGCGTTTCATCAGCCGTTCAGATATCCTCCGCTCATGGGCCTCTCGAATGGGGTGTGCTTTGGTGCCCCCTCCGTCCCGATACCGCAGGAGGAGGCGTGCGACATCCTCCGCGAAGCCACCCGCGGCCGCGATCTGTGCGTGCTCTTCTGGGCGTTTCTGTTGGGCGTCGCTGTACCGGAGCCACAGGCTGCGGAGGCGGCTTGCCGACACCTGGCCGACGCAGCGCCCTTGGGGATCGTACACGAATGCCATCCCAATGGCTTGCAGTCCATCGGGTATGTCCCCGCTGCCGTCCCATGGTACATGCCTGTGTGTGCCGTTACGATTGCCAATTTGGACCGTATACCGCCCCGGCGGGTGGATGTCCCGGTCCGGGTTACCCGGGTGTACGTTGATTTCGACAAACTGCCGTAGGAGACGTTGGCCTCGGGTCACGTTGAGGCATTCAGTCTCCCATCTACCTTGCTGTTGCCATTCCGTCAGGTGGTGGTCGCGTGCATTTTCCATCCGACCGGGGTCCTGTTCGGCCTCAACGGCGCGCCGATGCCGGAATGCATTCAGCAGCTCTGTCCAGTTGTCTTGCGAGGCCAGTCGCGACTCCTCATCTTCGGTGGGGGCCCATTCTACCTCGACTATCATTTCGGGGTGAGTGGGGGCGGTGGGGGTTTCGTACCGGTGCACTGCCTTCGGGTGGTAGCCATTCTCGGTGTACAGTGCTATTGCCCCTTTAGTGATGACAGTACGTTCCCATTCAACCTGGTAGTACGTTCGGTGTGTGTGTTGGGTAGCCGAGTCGGTTGTGCGTTGTCGCTTGGGGTTCGGAGCGCTGACGGCGACCCGTTTCCGGATTTCCGCCTTGATACATGCTACCCTCTCTTGGTCCCCGAAGAGAAGCTGTGTGATGCTAAGGCCATGCTGGGTTGGTGTCCCCGCAGGCCACGCCGTCTCCCCATGGAGCATGTGGAGTAGCCGTTCGGCGGAGCCTACTTGGGACGTGAGGCCCCGGTGGAGCGGGTGGCGCAGGATTCGTTCGCAGTGCTGAAGGGTAAGTGGGGTTTGCCGGGGGTCCCACCCAATGGCCTCGGCATCTGTGATACCGTCGACTGGTTTCAGGTTCTGCCGAAGGAGGTATGCTTTGAGCAGCTCACTATCGGTCTTTCGCTGCGGCTGGTGGCGCCTGGCGGCTGGCCGGGCGGCCGGGCGTCGTGCCTCGAGGGTTGTTGCGGTGCCGGACGACGCTGCCGCGGTTTGGGTTGCCGTCGCCACACGAGGGGTTGTTGGGCCTGGGCGAGGGGGTGGGTTTTCAGCTGGGGCGGCCGGAACGGTGTCGGCCGGGTCGCGGGGTTTGGCCAGTACGTACTTCCTTAGGGTTCCGTGGGGGATGGGGGTGGGTCTTGTCGCTTCCATCGCAAGATCGGTTAGATGTGGGCCGTCCGGGAGGAGTCGTAGTTCGGGGGGTAAGGGTGCTACACCTCTGTGGCGCGGCGCCCGGGCGCGAACACTGGGGTCAGCATTCAGGGCGAGGCTGAGCTGGTTTAGGGCTATCTGATGGCGTGGGCCCACCTTCCTGCCACCGATGCGTTGCAGCTGGTCGGTGGTGATGAGATGCGCTCCCGTGTTTTTGTCTTTCAGGGCCCTGAGGTCCAGGCCAAGTTCCAGCAGGGGCTGTATGCATCGGAAGAGGAGCGCGAGATCCTTGGGCTCGGCCGTCGGGTTGTGCGCCCCGATCAGGTGAATGAGGCTGCCTGCTGCCGGCTCATAGGTGCTGCCTTTGTCCGTGAGTTCGATACCGGCTTCATGCACGAGAACAAGTTGTTTGAGTGTGGTATAGTGCCGGCATTCGCGTTTGAATGTGTGCACTGGTATGGTGCCCATGTATCGGCTCTGCAGGTGCAGGAGGGCTCGGGTTACTGCCCCAAGGCGTCCCTTGTCGTTGAGGGACAGGACAAGCGTCTTCGCCGCTCTGACCGCATAAAGGGTACGTAGGGTGCCCACCCCCAGACCTAGTCGCGATATGGGACCGAGGATGGCGCGGGTTGGGAAGCCCATTTTTAGTCCGTAGCTGCGTTTGGCTATGCCGGCGATTTGGGCGTCGAGGCTGGCGATGTCGTGCGGGGTGTACGCCATAGTGGGCAGGCTGTACGCCACAAAGGGGTGAATGAGGGTTTTGATCATGTTTATGCGTTGATCTGGGGTCGCGAGAGAGTTTTGTATGCTTTGCCCCCGTCGGTCGATTTCGGCGCGAGTGTAGGCCACCTGTGTCGTCCAATCCAGAGTAGGGGTGATGTGTACGCCGAGGTATTTATACGATCCTGTTGGGGGTTCGTACGGGATGGGTACGCCATCGATCCGAATTTGGTTTTTCAGGAGACGTTCTACGACGGCCCTGTATTTTTGCGTACCGGGGCCCCTACTCAGATCAGTATCGGAACGCGCGCGGCCGTGCAGAATGCCCTGCAGTTGGCACTTGCCTACGTTGACCTTGAGTGCTCCCCAGCGGGCGTAGCGCTCTATTTTTGTGCTCTGTGTGCGCATGTCAGACACGGTGTTCGTGAGGATCACTAGGTCGTCCGCAAAGGCCCCCGAGCTAAAGTGGTGTCGGTCATTTTCGTCCGCTTGGAGGCAGCCGTAGCGGTATCCTCGGCCTCCGCTGTGTAGCCATCTTAGGAGTGGCTCCATGTAAATGATGAACAGTACGGGTGATAGTGTATCGCCCTGAATTGTGCCGCGTTCGATTGCAATCTCCGCGGTGCAGCCATGTTCGGTGCGTATGCGTGTGGTGGCGCGCGAGGCGGGCGAGGCGGCGGAGCCGTCGTATCCGCTGACATCAGGCGGCGGAGGCGACCGCGCCGGCGGAGGCGACCGCGCCGGCGGCGGCGCCGGCGGCGGTGGCGGCGGTGTTCGATCCGTGGTATCGGACGCCAAGCACGTGCTGCACGATGCGCTGCGCGTTCTTGACTAGATAGAGAGCGATGGAGGTATTGTAGACGGAGGCCGATGGATGGATTGCTCGCTGCTGGCTGGGTAATTCAAGTAATAAGGTCTTACGTAAGTCTTTAGGTGCTGGGTAGCCCTAGATCTGCCGTTCCGTTCCTACGCGTGCGACGGATCTCAGTCAGTCAGTCGGCTGCTAGCTTACTTCCGCGGAAGTTCCTCGCTCGCTCGATCTCAGGCCTCTCAACCACTCGCTGGCCGCATACACACGTACGTAGCGTACGGCAGGATGCGCTGCGCGTTTTGGGGTGACGGAGAGAGACGCACATGCGTGGATATATCTGTCTGTCGCTGGTTGGGTATATGTACGACTTGCGTACGTACGACACCCTACCTACCTGAGGGGGTACCAGACTCCCGCCATCCGGCCCTACAGATAGAGCTAATAAGGAGCCTGGGAGTACGGCGTTTGGTTAGATAGTTCTGGTTATCACGGTTGGCAGGTTGCAGCCGGCGACGGCAGTGCACGACTAGGCAGCTATATGCTAGCTGCGTGCTGGGTGCTGCTGTGCCTGTCAATTGAATTGTATTGGAGGCGGGATGGATCCTACCTCGACCCCATATATAGAAGCCGAACGAATAGAGCTAACCTAGCTACCATACCTGCCTCGACAGATCGAGCGTTACGTACGTAGTGTCGGGTCGTCGTTGTTAGTTGGTAGGTATTACGTACGTTCCTGCAGACGACGGAATGGTTGGAAGTAAGTTCCTGCTGCGAGGTCCATGCATCCATACATGCCATCCACCCCCTGACGGACTGACGGGATGGACGGAGCAAGTATGCAGAAGTATGTATGGTATGTAGATAGTTGGGCCGACGCGTTAGTTGTTCGCTGGTTAGCTAGCTAGTTGATTTGACGATCGAGTTGCCTGCCATGCTTTGTTTGTTTGCAATTCAACTAACACCGTTGGCTGTAACAAACGATCGACCAAATGAACGAATCTAACAAACGAAACGAGGCTGATGAGTGATAGATGACGCACGAGCGATCGATCGCGAGATGGCGGCGGCGGCGGCGCTGACTTTTAGCTAGATGTAGAGCTAGATAGATAGATAGGGGTTATTACCATACCGAATGAAGGCAGGTAAAGAGTCATCAGTTGCCCAGCAGGAGCAGCAGCAGTATGAGTATGTAAGTACGTACATAAATTATATTAAATCGGGAGCTCCGTATGGTAAGCCGAGATAGAGAACGCAAAACCATATCTACGTACGTAATCCCAATATTTAGAAGGGAATAGCAAGGGGCAATATATATTGTGAGTCGAGCGACATCGGGTGGGTGCGTGGGTGCGTGGGGCCTGTCCTGATCGGGCGTGAAGAGGCGCAGTCGCGCGAGTTGGTAACAGAAATAAGCGCTACGGTATCCGCCGACAGGATCGATAATTGATGGCGGCATACATGCTTGCCTTGATAGTGCATCAATGAAGATACCAACTCGTGCGACTGCGCCTCTTCACGCCCAACAATCAGGACAGCAGGACGGGACAGGCCCCACCCACCCACCCACCCAGACCCACGCACCCGCCCGATGTCGCTCGACTCTCGACTCCAACACAATATCGATATATGGCCCTTTGCTATTCCCTTCTGTATTTGGGGATTACGTAGGTTTATATATATACATATATGTACCTCCGCTTACGCAAGAAAAGAAACCGTCCATGCATCTCGTTGGTCCATGCATCTTCTGCTGCTGGCGCACGCACGCACGCACACACGCGCGCACGCACCTGGCAATGCTGAGAGCGAAGCGGCCCAACGAAAAGGCGCCAGCCACCCGCCCCGCGCGCCTTGCTTGGGCGGTTCTGAACCCACTGGAACAACCACGCACACAACAAACGAAAGACCCGCCGCCACATTATTCGCCGTCAAGATGAAACTTCTCGTGTGAAATAAACGTGTCGCGTGAAATAAACGTGTCGCGTTAATAATCTGCTGCGTGTGTGCTTTCCCGCCAGCTCGCTCCCCAATCAATCTAAACGAACATACCCCGTGTAGCGAACCTCCGTGCGTGCGTGGCATCCATCCATCCGCCTGCTGCTGCTGCTGCTGCTGCTGCTGCTGTGTCCATCATTTGCATTGGCCGATCGGCATACATGAGTACGGATGGCTGGAATGTGTGATGAGCAGTGAAACTGACACGAATTCCATCCAGAATAGGCGCGTGCCAGCAGACCCGCCCCTACCTAATTAGGCAATGCATGCAGCTAACCGTCCGCTCAGCTCCCATCCCAGATAAGCTGCACACACCGGTCCGCCGTGTGTCGTACAAAGCCGTCCGACTCGATCTGCATTTAAGGCCCCAAGTAGTTCCAAGGTTTATCCCATATACAGCTTCATTACTTCGAGTTCCTGCTTGGGGCCTCCACGCATCGATGTTTCCTTGATTCAAGCGCTGCCTGCCTCTACCGCTGCGGTGCGCACTCGGTGCACGAGCGAGGTCCCTGCTGCGGCTGATCCGTCCCTGCTGACGTGCTGACGACGACGACGACGCCCACATATCACATTTGCGGCCCGCTCGACTTGCTGACCTGCCATACATTGCTTGACGACTGCGTGCGTGATCTGCCGAACCAAGCTTTTATCAGCTAGCCATACAGCTAGCTGAGCTGAGCTGCCGTGCTAGACGATGACGATCTTTTTCGGCAGCAGCTCTAGGCCGCCAGCAGGCGGCGGCGCCAAGGTCAAGGCCAATGTGGCCAAGGTGGCTCCCCCGTGGGCAACCCTGCTGGTCATGATGACGTGCGCTGGTGGGTGGGTGCGTTTCGTTTTCGTCAGGATTCGTCAGTGGTTTGTTTGCTTGCTTTGTGGTTTGCTATGATGACAGCTAGCTAGCCGCACACTCACAAAACGCACGGCGCCGTACTTTCGTTACGTATTCGCGATCGATAAATAGGAGCCTTGATTGAGGTAGCCGGCTACGTAGTAACGATTCGATGCTGCGAGCGTTGCATGCGCGATAGGATCTCCAAGAGCCCGTTTTGAGTTTATGCGTAAAAACCAATACGTAACTATTTTTTACGTATTTACGTGTTGCGTGACTGTGCCGCGCGCCGTCGTCAGCTCAGTTGCTAGATAGGCAAACGAATTCTCGCTCCTGTAAACTTGCTGCTGTACTTTGAACACGCACACGAACGACAAGGGGTTGGTGTCGGCTTCCTTGAAGCCGGAAAAAGGGCGGGGCCCCGTTCAATCCGTACGGGTTAAGTTGAGTGCTAGGGCGAAAGTGTGGACAGTCCTGCTGATATATAGCCAGAGCTTTATCCCCGAAATGCCTGCTTGCGGAGTCGTCAGCAAGGCCTGCCGGCGCCGCGCGAATCACGTCATCCCGCCGGGTGCATGAGCGCATCGATGGATACGGCATCATTTCCAAAGCGAGCGGCGAGGGCGTCAAGTGTGAGAGTGTCCTGACAGTCCTGCTGATAGACAGCCAGAGCTTTATATCCGAAATGCCTGCGGCTTGAGCAATCCACCCCATGTTCAGCATCGCGCTCCGTCTCGGCACTGTGCAACTCTTCCCGCGAGCGCATTGGCTTAAGTAACATGACAGTAGACGTGGATTGTATCATTCACATATCACGCAGGCTGACTTGCCAATAGAAGGACAGCGGAACTGTTTGCGAGGGTCGCGACGACGTGCAGTTGCCGACGAGAGTGCACAGCAGGCTTCGCTACCGAGGTATCCGCCGTATCGTAGAGCAGGCTTGACAACTTTAACATTAGGACAGGACTGTAGAAGTCCCCTAGGTTGCCGACTGGACTTGTCGGGCGGCCCGCAGAAGAGCGCCGCATCGTGCGTGCATCGGCGGCTTGGCGTCCAACAACCAGCATTTTGCCCCTCATGGTTTGCATCTTGCAACCTTTGTAATAGCAATATGCGTCAAGACGATCGGACCGGCTAGCAGAGCTGCTGTGGTGTGGTCGCGGGAAGAATGTTTGCAATGCAAACATAGTTTGTTTCCGAAACGAAGATTCATTTCACGCCGTCATGTCAGAATTCCACCTTAAGGAACGATGACTCTTCTGGAATTAATTATAGGCCGAGAGGTGATGGTTTGACCTCGGCCTCGGTCCATGGAGACTGCCAAACTGGTTTGTACTCATGCGATGTTGGGTTCCAATAATAAATTTACCGTGCAATAAAGAATGTAATCTTTTACTTATGCAGCCTTTCCGTTGGCCGAAAGTCTGCACTTGTCCAATTACCCAGAACCCAGAACCCAGAACCCAGACACGGACATGGGCAATCCTACAGGGCGGGGCCCCCCTGGGCGCTTCGCGCTGGGGCCCCGCCCAAAAATGGTGGAGCCTGGTGACCGGCGGGCATCGCCGGTGACGAGCTAGAATTATTTACTCGCACGTCCAGAAGTTTAACCGTCCCTCCGTTTCCGTCGTCCGCTTGCGCCCGCTCCTATGGTGTATGTTGCTTGCACGCAGCAGCGCTCGTTTCGGTGGAGGTCGTGTCGGCTGCTCCTGCTGCTGCTGCACCTGCTGCTGCTGCTGCACCTGCTGCTGTTGCTGGCGGCGGCTCCCCCACAGCAAGCGGCGGCGGGCCACCGCCGCCCCATGGAAACAACCCCACTCCCAAGCCGCCCCCACGGCGGCCTCCACCATCGCCCCATGCCCCAATCACGAGCAAGAAATCGCCGCCGCCGCCATCGCCGCCGCCACCCAACCTCCTCCCACCTCAAATTCCTCTGATCGTGGAACCCTTCCGATGCACCTTCTGCACGGAACTTCAATTCAGAAGCAGCGCCGCCGCCAGCATCGTCAACACCAGCAGCAGCCAACAGCAGCAGCAGCAGCAGGGTCCGCCGCCGCCGGCCCTCCCGTTTCTCATCAACGCATCGCTCTGCGCGAAGCTGTCCGACAGGGTTGCTGCCAACCTCACCACCATCTTGAACGCAATCGACAAGACCGCACAAGTGTATGTCAGCATGGCCGCCGACTGCCAGCCGCCCTCCGGCGTCTTTTCCTTGCGCATCTGCAATCAGGTAACGGCCGGCAGACCCAGCTTGCAGCCGTCGGCGGGCGTGCTGAAGAAGATCACCGCCGAGTGGCTGGAGTACCTGCTGTTGCTTTCGTCGTCACCATCATCACCATCGTCGTCATCAGGAGTATCACCACCACCATCACCACCATCAGGATTATCATTATCAGCAGCAGCAGCAGCAGCAGCAGCAAACGAGTCGGGCGTCGTCTGCGTTGGGGAGCTTCAGGGCAAGTCGGTTGCCCTGACGGCCACATTCGGCAAGGAGTACGGCTACCGTACATGTATGGAGGGCTCATACACCGCGCATCACGACTGCCCCGCCGCAGCAACCCCCCCGCCGCCGCTTCCACGCCCCCCGCCGCCGCGGGCTGCGTCCCGCAAATGGCCGCCGCCGCCGCCGACGCCGCTCCGGCCGCCCGTTATTGTGAGCTACATCCCTTGCCACTTCTGCTTGGAGCTCAATGCCTCAGTCCGGTTATTAATTACAAGCAATAACGGCAGCACCGGCCAGCAGCAGCAGGCGCAGCAGCAGCAGCAGGTGCAGCAGCCCTTCAACACAACTGAGGCGGCGTGTCAGCAGCTGGGTGGCCGGGTGGTCGATGATTTGACGGCCGCGTTGAGCGCCAGCAACCGCGTGGAGCGCGCCCAGCTCGACTACTACTTGGCCGACTCCTGTTCCTCCAACTTCTCGGTGCGAGTCTGCGGCCAAGCAGCTACTTGGGCACCTTACCTGAAGCTGGCGAACGGTACCTTGGAGTCCCTGACGGCCGACTGGCTGAAGCTACTGCTGCAGCTGCGGCGGCCCACGTCATCATCATCCGCAACCGGAACCGCCGGAGCCGCCCCCAACCAGACGGCGGCGGACGCCTGTACCGCCGCCGCCGGGTCGCTCGAAGGCAAGTCGGTTGCCCTGACGGCCACGTTCACCAGGCACCCAGGCTACGGAACCTGCATTGAAGGCTCAGCCGCCGCGCATCAGGACTGCTTTCCAGCACTCGCAGCAGCAGCAGCAGGCCCCCCGCCGCCCAGGCGGCCACCTCCTCCGCAGCCTGTGGCAAACAAGACCCGGTCGCCGCCGCCGCCGGCCGGCCGGCCGCCGACTGCTGTGATGAGCCCGAAGCCGCCGCCGCGATCGCCGCCCCGCCCCAAGCAGCCACCGCTGGTTCCCAGCAGCTTCCGCCGCGGGCCGCCGCCGCTGCAGCCGCCGCTGCAGCCGGAACTCCCCCTTAGTGTTGGTCCTCTGCGTTGCTCCGTATGCACTGAGCTGAATGCCACGATAATCTCGAGCATCCGCAACGGCACACAGCAGCAGCAGCAGCAGCAGCTGTCGATCAGCGGCAACTCGACGTGCCAGCTGCTGGGGGAGAGGGTCAAGGCCGACTGGCAGGTCGCGCTGCCAAAGGCCATCAACGCCGCCTATTTCAGCGTGGACGACAGCGTGGACTGCGTCGTCTCCGGCGGCGGCCTGCTGGTGCGCGTCTGCGGCAGGGGCTTGGCGCGGGTATGGAGCAACTTCAAGGTCTTGGAGGCGGCGGAGAACAAACAGCTGCTGGAGTCATGGGTGGCGGGCTGGCTGTCGGTCGTGATGGGCGGGTCGGGAGACGACGACGTCTGCGACGGGGCGGCGGCGGCGGCGACGGAGGGCGCGCGGATTTCCCTCACGGCCACATTTGATAGAGGCGCAAGCTCCGGCCGCGGCTACGGGCCCGCCTGCATTGCAGGCTCGGCCACTGCGCAAGACAAATGTGCCCCGCCCCCGCCGCCCGCAACTCTGCCCTCACCTGCCCCCCCAACCCCGCGCTTGTGTTCCTTCTGCGCCGACCTCAACGCCACATACATCGTCAACAGCACTCGCAACACCACCAGCAGCAAGCCGATCCGGTTACCAGATCAGCAGGGCTGCTGGACGTTGCTCGACATGGTCGTCTCCAACTTGACGCTGGCCCTACACGAGGAGGGCTCCTTGTACTCCGAAATCCGCCGAATCGACTGTCCGACCGGCCCTTCTGGGCCCTCTGCGCACGTCTGCGTGGATGCGCGCGCCTACAACAAGTCCAGTTTGCAGCCGCCTGCCGCCACGCTGCAGTCGTTTGCGGCGGGCTGGCTGCGGCTCATCTGCGACAGCTATCGGCAGGTGCTGAGGGGCCGGCTGCTTGAACTGACGGTTGCGTTTGGCGATGGGAGCGGCGGCCACGTCTACCCGCAGTGCATCACAGGCGCTGCAGGCGCTGCACATGCAAGCCATATGTGCACTTGAATGTACGCGCGCGCGCCCCGTGTGCCTCGATAGATAGATAGATAGATAGATAGATAGATAGATAGATAGATAGATAGATAGATAGATAGATAGATAGATAGATAGATAGATAGATAGATAGATAGATAGATAGATAGATAGATAGATAGATAGATAGATAGATCGAAGGTTGCAAGCAAGCATGCAGCACCAATATTGGATTCAGGAACAAAGGCTGTCGTCGTCAGGCATGCATACATAGTATGTGGCATCGGCGTGCATGTGTAGCTAGCTATGCAGTCCACGCGCGACCGAGTAGCTAGTACTCGTACGTGGTACGTACTTAACCGCAAATGTGCGCTCGCTCGATCGATCGCTTGTATTCATGCATACGTGCGCGACGTCATGATCGCGGCGATTATTAATGCGTGCGTGCGGGTGGCGGGGTGCTACGCTCTGTCAAGAGCGACGGAGCCGCCGCCGGGATGGACGAGCCATGCACGTACACACGTCGGTGTACATACATTGCAGCCCTTCTCTTTCCACGTATGCTTGAAATAATGAATGAATGGAGGCCGGGAGTGAGGGGTATGTATGTAGGTGCGCTGTTCTGGATGCACGGCATGGGGCAGGCACGTGAGTACGTATGTATCGTACGTCGTCTGCGTGATGAGCCCTGCCTGCCTGCTGTCTGCATGCTATGGGAAGTAGGGCATGCGTGGTGGTCGGTCATCTTTAGATAATATAGATAGATAGGTACGACAGGCGTACGAATTAGCCCGCCCGCGCGCGCCGCCATCGCTCGCTTGATTGCCTGGCTGGAGAGCAAGCCTGCCTGCGTCTACGTACGTGCTGCCGAGCAGCCAGTTGTCTGCGGCATGGGCACATCAATAATAATAATACGATATTTATTATAATGCCAGAATATAGTACGTTATAATAAGAATAATTCATACGGTATACGTACCGCATTTATCCAGGCACGCACGCATCGTACGCACACGCACAGCAGCAGGTGCGTGCATGCGTGCGTGCCATGCGCGCGCCGTCGGTTAGTTAGAACGATAGATAGATGGATACTATATTGATTGCGTGCGTGGCAGCAGGTTGCGTGGTTTGGCGTACGTGTCCGCATGCAGATGATCGTATGCAGGCATGAGGATGCATGGATTCGTTTTGTCAAGGTTCGTTGGGGACCGCTGCCGCCGCCATTGGGGACCGCCGGGCGCCGGGCGGCGTGATGAGGTCGATGTTGATAATAATGATTCTGGAGTTTCGTTTTGCTTTGGTAGTTTGTGCGGCGGGAGTTAGTAGTACGGCTAGGTGCCGGGTAGGTGAGTGACGAGGAACGAAGCAAGCGCCGGTAGGGTATATGCGCGCGCTTAATAAAAAGCCGCACCTCCCCTCCAAGCCGACATCATACGTGTAAGCAAGTATATTTTGTCTGACTGAGTCAATGAAGTCACAATAATCACGAAGGTGGATGATGAGTGGTTTATAATAAGTGGTGGGTCACCTCGTCTTGGCGTCGCGTCGACTGAAATTTAAGACTGGACAAATAGTAAGAACGCTGAGATACTATTGCTGATAATTTATCTGCTATATGCATGGTAAAATAAAACATTGACTAGCTCATTGGTAGGTAACTGGTAGGTAGGAGTTATCAGGCCTGGGATCGGAACCCCCTTAGACCCCGATGGCTCGTCATCATCAAGGTCCCGGCGATGTCCAAAGAGGTCCCATCCTTTTACCTATTATACTGGTGCGTGACAAGGATGCGCGGCTCAGTCAAGTGGCGGGCGCGAACTTATAGCGCAACGGCCATCCTCACTGACGCTCTGCCTCACCATTCAGGACAAATTTACGTATGCGACACATCTAAAATTTTACTTTATCTTAAAAGGGACGCAAATCACATTTGTATCGGTTAATCCCTCCTGGAGTGACCTGTCCCGATCCTGGACCCAACACATTAAATTGTCTGGCTAAACGCTATAATGCATGTGCAAGTGTAATAGCTCATACTTTATAGGAACTAAAGGCCCTCACTCTGAGCAGAGCATAGCACATACACTTGCGCCAACATCTGTTTTTCGGGTGCGAATCCTTCCGCGCTAAGGCCATCTGCAAGTAAGCAGGAAGCTTAAATTGTTATACACTCATGTGATAATGGAGTCCGTCAGCAGCGTGAAGCTGCGCCGAAAGGCCCTCCACATCGGGAGCAGGACACTTCTGCTTGCAGCGATGTTGGCATGTGCAGGTGAGCCAAGAATATTGTATGTTTTATGTTCTTGCTTGGTCTTGAATGCGAGGTGGTTACACTTTTGCTTCAACTCTAAAAGCTGGTTAGCAGCGTGAGCCCTTTGTTGCAATAAGCAGGTGGTAACATGTCACTCCAGCCGCACGTGTGTCTTAACGCTCTTGGCCCCTTGCTTGATCCTCTTCAACAACCTCTGCGCGCGTGACATTTCGTCGCGTTTTGGCTGAGCGCGCAAGGAACTACGTAGACACCTGTCAACAATCCAATATATACATATCCCTGAATCGCCCCGCAGCGCTTATCACCGTGGAGGCCGCGCCAGTCCGCTCGTCACCGTCTCCAGCCAAGAAGAAGTCCCCGCCCAAGCCTGTCGCGCGCAAGCCCCCGCCCAAGCCTATCGTGCGCAAGCCCCCGCCCAAGCCTATCGCGAGCAAGCCCCCGCCCAAGATCCGCGGCAACCCCAACCCCACCCCTCCGATGCACGTCGACCCCTTCTTCTGCCGCCCCTGCGTTGACATTTACGGTACTGTCGCCTTCAGCAGCCAGATCTTGGACTTCAGCGAGTCGACTTGCCAGAATGCCACCGACGTCATTGTCGCCAACCTCACCTCCGCCCTTACCGGGGCAAATGCCACCGTGCTCTATTTTGACCCTGACTGCTCCTCGGGCGCTCTGATCAGGGTTTGCGGAAACTATTACGCCTTTAGGCAGTTACTGACTGAGGATGCGGGCAGCACTCTGGCTCAGGGCTGGCTGTGGTACCTGACTTCGTCTGGGCTCCTCCAAGGCGCCTGCGGCAACAAACCCGCCGGAACTCTCATGTCGCTATCGGCCACGATCAGCAGCAGCAGTATGGCTTGGGCGTGCGTGGGCGGCTCTGCGAGCATCACTTCGACCTGTTCATAAGAGTGCTGGCGTCGCGGCGCGTCGCAGCCTTGCGCTGCGGCTTCCGGGTACGACGGTTCTGCCGTACTCGTAACGCCGGGTACGAGCGAGGGTTCTGCCGTCTGCATAGTGCTACGGTTGAGGGTTTTGGTTGTCATTCGCGTAATGCCGAGCTTGAGGTTGTTGTCATACGGGTAGTGCCGAGCTCGCTCGAGGGTTCCTTCGTACAACTAGAATGAACTGAAGAGTATCGTCAGTTGCGTCTTGGGCCGCCCTGCGTGCCCCGGCTGTTCTCGCGTGAGTGGTGCAACCACAAGTCCAACGAATACACTTGCGGAAGGACGTGAATGCTGACAGCGATGATGAGCGATGGGCTGTGCAAAGGACGAGACCCATGCTGCGCGCGCAGGACAAAGGTGGTTGGGGCTGTCGCGCTCTGCCCAAAACCGTGCGTTGGCGTGCGTGGGCGTGGGCGTGAACTACAGGACGACGTCATTGCCTCCGCCTCTCATCATTGGTGGAGGTCAGGATCGTGTGTGTCATGTATTGGCGAACGAGTTGTTGGAAACGAGCGCGGCGAACGAACATGCGCATTTGTACTGAATCAAAGGTTGGGTTGGTCGGTTGTCGTACGAGGTGCGTGGACCCGCCCGCCAGGGAGATATACCGTACAGGGAGTCCGTTCGGGCTCCCGGTTGTGTATTCACTTGCTTTACGAATGCCACTTTGAACCAAACATCCGGACGCTTTAGTTCCTTTCCATGTTCGTGTATGGACAGCATTTGGTGCGTGGGACGTGGCGGGCTGGCCTGCAAAGGGCTGCCCTTGGCCGAATCCAACCCTGACGGCACTACACTGCCGTAACCAACACTCTGTTTCGTTTATCATAATCATGTCAATGCGCGCGTGCAAATGGCTTCTGCCTGGTATTCTTGTGCGATGCTCGGGTATTTTTTAGCAGGGCCGTTACTGCAAGGCGTGCGGATGGAACGAAAGGCCAGTGATGCTCACCACGTCGCATCATCACCAGAAGCCAGGGCAACCAACCAACCATACATGGATGGGGCACCGCCGGACGAGGTGGTTAACCCTGCTTTCACCGTATTTATTGCTAGGCAGTAGGTGCGACGGTGGGCTTACTGCTGCTCCTGGCTGCTTCTGCTGTCGTGACACAGATATACCCGCTGTATGTAAGAAGTAAGGGATTCTTCATTCATTCTTTCTCCTCGCCCAAGCCCAGTTGTCAGCACGCTCCCACCATCCCCTGTCAAGCTCAAGCCCCCTTCGTCGCGTTCTTTCCTGAACCCGTGTCAGGGCGCGCGTGTTTCCTTCTCATGTGCCCCACAGCGGCGCAAAGGTCGCATTACCTACGTGTGCCCGTTATGCGCAGAGCCCTAGGTTAGTTGTCGGGTTGTCGGGCACCACCGCAGTCGGCACTGCCGTATGGCTAGGGAGGAGTGGATGCACGCGCAGGACCAGGAGGGGCTTTGATTGGTCCCCCCACGTCCCCCGTCGGTGGAAATTGAGACATGCGATAAGAGGTCGGTGGTGCACGGCCTCCACGGCAGTACGGCAGTACGGCTGGAAGGGGAGGCACCCGGACTTTGGGAGGCAAGGCGCCAGTGATTCTAGGCCTAGCATGTTTGCGGCGGGGTTCTTGCAGCGTATTGGACGGTGCCATTGGTGCAAAAGGTACTCTTGCAGGTCCGGTGGAACCATGGGTCAGGCAGCCAGGCGCTGGTGACTCCTTTAGCCCATAGTTCAGTTTTTCTGAGGTTTTCACAGAATGATAGATAGATGATCATTGAAATGAAGCCGTGCATTTATGGGTATCAATTATTGCAACGATTGCCTTCCGAGCCCCGGCCTGCACGTACAACAACCGCAACAACCGAACAGAGCGCTCCAAGGAAACCAAGTGGCAGCATCATAGTCATTCTGTATAAACATCGCGATGGCCAGCAGCGCAAATATTGTTGCCACGTAGGGCGCTAACTGCAACTCGAAGTACTGCCGACGCCTGCGCTTGAAGGCTGCCTGCGCTCGCGCTTTAGGACCACATGCCAATCTGCAATTAGTTTAACCAATAATCGTTACCCAACTGCTGAACATAGTTGCGAAATGACTTGACGTCAAGTTGCGAACGGGTTATTTATTTCGTTTGTAGTCTGGTCCTATAAGAAATGCCTCCAAAGAAAAAAGAGGAAAAGAAGAAGGATGCGAAAGAGGAAACCAAGAATGAGGTTGAGGAGGAGCGGGAGCTGGTGGAGAAGGAGCTGGTTATTGGTTACTTGCGATCAAAGCTGAACAGGTATGCTTGGATTGGTCGTCATGGTGTCGCGGCCTCGGGTCGTGTGCCGCGCATGCCGCTGCCCCTTGGTGCATCGGGCGCCAGCAAGCCCATATTGGTCGCCCTGGCATTTGGGACTTCCGCATCGACACCTGTACGAATATCCGGTCTGGATTCTAGTCCGGCTACGCTTCTGCCGACCTCATAGCGGCAATTCGTGTTGCGAGCGGACGTCGATGTCGCTCACGGGCTGAGCGACATCGACGGCGCTGCTTGCACCCGGGGCCTGGGTCAAACGTCATCTCTTCGGGACGCATGCCTGTTCCCGGATACACGGCGCGGAACTGCTGTAGCGCCTCACCCGCAGCCAAGCGCCCCGCTGTCGCCTACCTCCATCCTAAGCTTCCCGCACAAAATAAGCCGACTGCCACCCGCCGGCTTCGGCTCCTGCTCAGAGCCATCCCCGCTTCCCGCTTCCCGCTTCAGCAGAGTCGATTCCTGGTTTCCTGGTTTCCAATCAGCAGCAGCAGCAGCAGCAGAGCTGAAGCAGCGGCAGCGTCACCGCCTGGCTCCGCTCCGGCCTCCCCACGCATCGCTTCGACCCCACAATCCCGGCGCGTCATCCCCCTCACCCTCGTCTGTTATCATCAACCATGAGGAGCCCTCCGCACTGCACGCACTGCACACCGCAGCACGCACCGCACACCTCATCAACAGGCGCTCGGCGCTGGCGTCGCGGCTTGACGGCCCAGTGGCCCAGTGGCGCCAAGCGGTGCAACAGGGCGTGGGTGAACCGCCACTACCACCACCACTAACCACCAACCACCGCCGCGCCTGCTCCCGTTTCACCCCTGACCCCGCGTTACCCCGCCAGAAAAAAGGGCCCCGACCAAACCCGTGCATGGGACCTAATCCCCACCCCGATCCCCCACCCGGGTCCTGGTTTGCTTGCGTCGCCTCCCTCCCTCCCTCCCATCGCTGCGGTATCCACCACCTCAACCAACCACCCAACCACCTACCTAACCAACCAACCAACCAACCAACCATTGCACTCTTCACCCCGATTCCCACCCATCACGCTCTCATCCCCCCATCCCCAAATCTCCCGCCGCGGTTTCGTCCTGATTACCCCACCCCCAGCTTGTCTCTTTGGACTCTCATGCTGTCATGCCTCATGCGGTATCTCCGCCCCCAACCCCTCCCATACCCCCAACCTCCCCCCACTCCCCCCCATCCCCACCCCCCAATCCCCAGGTACCAGGAGCACGGCGACCGCCTTCAGGTGGATGTGCTCAAACTGACCGATGAGCTGGAGACCCAGAAGCTGAACCTGAGGGACATCAACGAGTTCCTCACAAATGAACTCAAGGTACGGCATGACGATACGACACAATACGGCACGATACGATACGATAAGGATACGGTGCCGTACTCAGGGCCGCGGGGGGGGGGGAGATACGGCACCGCATGGCTTTTTGGGGGGGAGAGATGGAGTTGGGGGAAGGTGGTGGTGAAGGTGGGGGACACCGGTACTTGACCGCACCGGGTTCGGAGGTCGGGCAGGTCAGGGTTGTGGGAAAGGGGGGACGTGGGGATGCTGCCCCCGGGCCCCCCCTCCCCGGCTCCCTCAGGCCCCCTCAGGTCTCTCATTCGAAGTGTGTGAGGGGGTGGAGGTGGGGCGGCGGCATCGGGTTCCGTGGGAGGGAGGGGAGGGGCTGCGACCCATCCATCCATCGCCCACCCTCACTCGGGTCTCGGGCCCGCATGAAGACAGCTTTGGACTCTTGAGCTGCGGCGAGAGCGCACCGCACCGCTCCGCTCCGCAACCCCTTCCCCCTCACCTCTTCGCGGCGGCGGTATAAGTTTTCTCCCCCGCCCCCCCTCGCACTGACTCATTTCACTCCAACTGGTCCGGTTGCTGCGTCCAGAGTACACACCCCGACAGCCGACACCGCCCCCCCGCAGATCGCTCCCTGACCCCCCCCCCCGCTTCTCTCTCCATCCCCCCTCTTTCTCCAAACCCCCCGCTTCTCTCTCCACCCCCTCTCTCCACCCCCTGCCTCCCTTTGCCTGCAGGCCCGCTCGCTGACCACTTCGGCGTTGGAGTCCAAAGTGGCGGAACTGAATGGTCTGATGGAGGAGGTGCGGAAGAGCCACGAGGTGAGCAGGGAGAGAGAGCGGGAGGAAGGGAGGGGGAGGGGTTTGGGAGGAGAAGGGAGGGGGAGGGGAAGAGGGGGAATGGAGAGGCCAGGGGGCAAACGGACAGACGCACAGACGAGCCGCGATGTGCAGGGTGGGATTTGGGTGGTAGCAGAGACATGGAGGGAAGGTAGGCTTGATGTGCGGACAGATAGACAGACGGACAGGACAAGCGGGCCGACGGGCAGACGGACGGAAGAGGAGGCGGAAGGAGAGGCGGATGGGCGGACCGATAGTCAGTGGGACAGGGAGTGGGTCAGAGGGTGGCGCCCCTCCCCCCTCGCCCTCCCCCATACACACACATACTCATGCCCCCCACCCCCGGTATCCCTTGAGTACCCCCCACCATCACTGCCCCTCACCTCCCTCTCGCCCCCCATCTCCTCCCCCCCGTCCTCCCCTCCTCTCCCCTCCCTCTCCCTCCCCTCCCACCCCCAAAGTCCGTGTTGTCCAAGCTGCGCACCGACAAGGACCGCGACATCGAGCGGCTGGAGGCCATTGTTCGGGAGCACGAGCGCAAGTCCCGGATCACGCAGGAGTTCCTGGACCGGAAGGAGGCCATGGAGTCGGAGCTGCAGGTGGGGGGGGGAGGGAGGGGAGGGGAGGGGAGGGGAGGGGAGGGGAGGGGAGGGGAGGGGAGGGGAGGGGAGGGGAGGGGAGGGGAGGGGAGGGGAGGGGAGGGCAAGTTACAAGCTGCGCACACGTAGGGTAGGGGGTGGGCAATGTCCGTAAAAGCTGGGAGGGGGGCCATGGATGGGACATGGGAGAGGAGGAGAGGATGCGGCGGGAGAGTGTGGTGGGCTGTGGTGGGGAGCTGATTGCGATCCAGAAGGGGGAGGGGGTCGGACTGAACGGCAACACGGGGTGGGGGATGGAGAGGACGGCCGTGCCGTGCACCCGCACCCGCACCCGCACCCGCGCCCGCGCCCGCGCCCGGGATCGGGGCCGTTTTTTGCGTGCCAGACGTGCCGGGGAGAGGCGGGAGGAGGGATATGGGGGGGAGGTCGGGTGAACCCACCAGCAGCGGCAGAGGCAGCGGGATCCCGGGGGGTGCCTGTGGGGACTGTTGGGACGGGGGTGGGGGCTGCGGCGCCGTGTTCCGCGCGACTCACGCATCGCTGCCGCAGCCGCACCCCAGCCGCACCCCAGCCGCACCCCAGTCGCAGCCGCACCGATGCAGCCCGTGGTGGTTACTGTGGGGGGGAAGGGGCTCTCCAGACTCTTGAAAGGATAGAGCCAAGGGTCCAGCAAGCAAGCTGGGGCCGTGTGTCACAGCCATTCCGATTGCCTGTACGGGCCTTTCCCTCTACCCACCCAACCACCGCCATCACCATCACACTCCCTCATCCCACCCCACCCCCTCGCCCACCCCACCCACCGCCACCGGGCGCCCTCGCTGCCCTGCGGTGTGCTGCCCTGTGCTGCGCAACCAACCTGAGAGAGCAGAACCTGAAGGAGACGTTGGCTCGCAAGACCAAGGAGTCCGAACAGCAGATGACGTGAGTGCTGCCCAGGGGGGGGGGAGGGAGGGAGGGAGGGAGGGAGGGAGGGAGCGGGATAGGGAGGGAGGGAGCGGGATAGGGGGGGAGCGGGATTGCGAGCGGGAGGGAGAGAGCGGGAATGGGAAGGACAGCGGGCGAGGGAGCGGGATATGGAGGCGGTGTCAATCGTCTGCTGCTTCCGCTGTTGCTTCCGCTGTTGTTGCTGCTTGGTCCCTCCCTGGAGGGCGAGGGGGCAGACTGGGGGCCGGTGCCGGGAAGGGGGATGGCTGAGAGGGGTCTTTCTCCGGTCCCTTCTCCGGTGCCTTCCTTCAATGTTCCTTCCGTCCTTCCTTCCTTGGGATCGAGCACCTCCTTCCCTTCCTCCGCGGATAGACTGGCCCGGCTCCGCTCGGCTCATTCGGACCCACGCCGGCTCGACCCGGCCCTTTTCGGACTTGGGCCTATCCGGACTTGGCCCTACACAGCCTTTCGGACTCCGCCCCATTCGTACTCCTAACCCCACCCACCTTCACACCCACCCTCACACCCCCCCCCTGCTGATCCCCTCCCCTCCCCTGCCCCTCCTTCAGCGACATGGACCGACAGCACATCCAGGACCGAGAGAAGTGGAAGCGGGAGATGGCGCAGAAGATCAAGGAGACCAAGCTGCAGGTACGGACATTGTACAGCAGGACGAGGGGTACGGCAGTACGGCGGCACGGTAGTGTTTCCGTACTGGGCGCAGCGCGCCCACCGCGCCGCGCGGCGGCCATTTTTATTTTCCATCTCCATGTCCGTGTTTTTCCACGTCGCCCGCATCCCCTTCCCCCCTCCCCCGCCTCCCTCCCCCGCCTCCCTCACCTCACCTTCCCCGGGTCCGTTCGCTCACGCCGTCTCCGACCCTCCGCTGCGGTATCTTCCTTCTTCCCTCCCTCCCCCTCCCTCCCCTCCCTCTCAGATGATGAAGCTGACCGACAACCAGTTGGAGATGACCACCAAACGGACCATCATGGAGAACGAACAGATGTCCATTGAACTGAGCTACCAGTCCCGACAGACGGAGAAGCTGCTCAATAAGAACTCCAAGTGAGGAGGGAGAGGGGGAGGTGGAGGGAGGGAGGGAGGGGAGGGAGGGAGGGAGGGGAGGGAGGGGAGAGAGGGTGGCAGGGAGGGGAAGGAGGATGGAGGGGGAGGGCAGGGAGGGGAGGGAAGCGTGGAAGAAGACGAGTGGTAGCGACGCAACGGGCTCGACGTTGGGGAACGGGCCCAGCAGTGCTTTCTGACCATGTGCCCGTGTCCCCCCCTCCAACCCTGCCCCCTCCGGCTGCCCCCTCCGGCTGCCTCCCCCTCCCCCTCCGGCTGCTCCCGCAGGCTTACGGAGGAGAATGCGGAGCTGCGGCGGCAGTTGGAGTTGTCCAAGCAGACGGAGGAGGAGCTGGCTCGCAGGAACAACCTGTACCAGAAGACAATCAAGACGCTGGTAAGGGGGGGAAGGGGGGGTGTGAAGGGTGTGAGAGAGAGCGGGTGTGTGTGAAATTGTGTGTGTGTGTGTATGAGAGGGTGTGTGAGGGTGTGAGAGGGTGCGCGTGTGTGAAGGGTGTGGGGGGTGGAGGTAGGGGGAAGGGAAGTGGGGGCCACGCTGGGGGGATTGGTGGGGTGAGGGACTCTGTCCGTGGGTCAAGGTGCGGGTGGTGGGGTGTGTGGCGGGATGATTGGTTGGTTGCTTGGGTTTCACGACGTGTGTGACTGGGTGTGACTGGGTGACTGTGTACCGGTATGTGTGGTTGTGGGTACAGTGGGCTCCAGACGCGTTGTTGCCCATCTGACGGACGCGCTCATCTGAAGCCAGCCAGGGGGTACTTTGCCAAACGCCGCCTCCGTTCCCCCGCTGCAGCTCTTGATCCTTGCCCTCGAACCCCCTTCCCCCCCTCTTTTTACCCCCCTTCCCAAACACACACTCTCCCTCATCCCTCCCCTCCCCTCGCCCCCTTGTTTCTCCCCCCTCAGCTGTCCAAGCTGCAGGAGCAGGGCTACGCCGCCGCTGAGAGCGACGAGGTGGTTGGGGCTCTGGACCAGCGGCTGGCTGACCTGGCGCAGCACCTGCACCTGGCCCAGCTGCAACTGGAGGAGAAGAGCGCAGAGGCGGAACAGGTGGGGGGCAGGGGGGGACAGGGGGGACCCCCGCCAGCACACACGCGGAACTGACTGGCGGACGGATTGCCGGGCGGAGGTGGAGGGCTGGAGGGGGCGGGGCCTTGGGAGGGGAGGGAGGGAGGGTTGCCTGGACGGGGGCCTGGACGGGGGGACTGACTGACTGACGTGCGTGCGTGGCATGGCTTGGCGTGGCAAATCCACTGGATGGTCGTTCATTCATTCATTCATTCATTCATTCATTCATTCATTCATTCATGACCAACGGTGTCGTAACGGTGTCGTAACGGTTCTCTCTTTCACACCAAACCCAAACAAACGCCCGCCCGGGGTCCTCTCCTCTTCGCCCGCTGCCCCTTCCCTCCCCCTCCTTCGCTGTCGCCGTCTACGTCGCTAACGCTGCGGTGTCTTTTTCCTTTTCCCTTTGCGCCCTTTGCACCCCACCTCAACCCGTCCCGCACCTCCACCTACCCACCCACCCACTCACCCACCCAACCACACACTCCCCCTGTCGCCCCCCTCGCAGCTGCGCGAGCGGCTAGACGCCAAGACGGCGGAGGCGGACGCCGTGTCCGCATCGTACGACGAGACGGCCAGGTTCCTGTTGCAGTGCATTGCGGACGTGCGGGAGAAGGTAGTGACGGTGGTGCGGGAGGAGAGGCTGCTGCCGCCGGCGGCCGAGGGATCGGGCGGCAGCGCGGGAGGAGGGGGCGGCGCGGTGGCTGACATCACGGTCCTGCCAGGTGGGAAGCGGCTCTATGAGAAAGGGTGGGAAAGGGCGGGAAGGGCGGAAAGATGGTGGGGGAAGGGGAGGAAGATGGGGAGAACGAAAAGCGGGTCGAATGGGCTGGCTGGCTGGCTGGCTGGCTGGCTGGCTGGCGGGAAAAAAGGAGGTACCGCAGCGGAGGGACGAGGGCGACGTTGGACAGGGCGCGTTCCCGGGGGGCGGGCGGGCGGGCGGGCGCGAAGGAGGGGGCGTTGTACTGGCACATGCAGCAGAGTACAGCTTCAGCACTCGCGTTGCTTGATCCCCGCCCCCCTGATCCGCGCTGCCGTCACGCTCCCCTGGTTCTGATCCCACCCTCCTCCGCCCCCCGTCGCCTCCGGTGCACCGCTGCTGCGGTCTCACCCTACTGGTAATCTCACCCCGGCCCTCGAGCCATCAGCCGCCCTTGCCTGCCCAAACCGCTGATTCGCCGCCAGGGGCGGGCCCCACAGCCCCCTCCAAACCCCAACCAACACAACCCAATCCCAAACTCAATCCGTACCCCCAATCTGAAGTCCCAAGTTGCCGAGAAATGCTCCCACTTGCGAGAGTATCAGCCAAGCCGGCTTTGCCTTTTTAGACCGTCTTTCTCTGCCCCAACCCAAAGCCAGCAAGCATGCTCCCAGCAGCCATAACCCACCCATCCCCTCCTCATCCCTCCCCCTCCCCGTCCCCGACCTCATCCGTCCCCCGTCCCCGACCTCCTCCGTCCCCCCTTAATCAGGCCGGCTCGAGGAGCTGAGTCTGGAGCAGCGGGAGCGGGTGCTCGCCTGGCTGTTGGAACGACTGCACGTCTACACAGTCAATCGGGGACTCACCGGCCCCGGCCTGGGACTGGGCCTGGGCTCGGAGCCCTTTGCCGCCGCCGCCGCCGGCATCGTTGGCAGCCTGGGCGCCGGCGGCGGCATCGGCGGCATCGGCAGCGTCAGCGGCGGCTCCAGCGCTGCGGCGGCGGCGGCGGCCGCCGCCGCCGCGCAAGCGGCGGCGGCCGCGGGCCGCGGCGGCGAGGCGTCCAGCTCGGGCGTGACGCTGCCGCCGATCCCGTCGTTCAACCGGCGGCAGTATGCCGTACATGCGCACGGGCCGCTGTCGCAGAGCGCCCCGATGCCGCTGTCGGCGGGGACAATGGGGCTGGCGGCGGCGGGGGAGTGGGGGCCAGGCGGCGGCGGCGGCGGCCTTGTCGGCGCCGGCGGCAGCGTCGGCGGCGGGCTGGGGCTGGGTCTGGTAGGAGTTCCGCGGAATGTTCGAGGGCCGACACGCGACGTGGACGGCATCGGGCACGGCGGCGGGCAGGGGGGTCTGGTGAGCGTGTCTGCCAGCGGCGGGAGCCTGGAAGCGGCGGGGTACGCCAGCGGCGGCAGCGGGGTAGGCATGGTGGGGGCTTACAGCGCATCGGCGGGCGACGTCATGTCGCAGCAGCCGCAGGCGGCGGCGGCGGCGGCGGGGTACCTCGCCGGCGGCGGGAGTAGTGACGTGGATGAGGCGCTTGCAAAGGTGCTGAGTGATGTGCGACCGTGGGGCAAGCGGTCGCAGGAGCAGCCGCTGACGACCACCAAGCACGCGGGGACGTTCTTGCGCAGGGGGCAGGGCAAGGCCGCGGTCAAGGCGTGATGGTGGGGATGATGATGGTGGAGGAAGGAAGGGGAATGGGCGGGACTGGGCGGCGGGGGAAAGTGTTTGTTGGGCGCGCGGTGGGTGTATCGGGGGTCGGCGCTGAGTAATTGGGGTGGGTGCGGTGCTGCAGGACTGAATGACACAGCTTTGTGTGAGCTGGGGCGGGACCCGGGGGCGGCTGCGGCTGCGGCTAGGGGTGAGAGGGGCGCTGACTGCACCAGGACTGGGAGAGGTGTAAAGTACAAGTTCAGAGTACGAGTATCCGTACAAGCTCCGCTGCGTTAGAGCGGGGGCGTCCGTTAAGGCTGGAAACGGTAGAGTTCGGACGGGCTTGTGACTTGTGCAGATGCGGCTGCGGATTTGCGCGTTTTTACCCTCCCTCGACCGCTTAGTCGTGAGATGTGTAAGCGGCGCTTGCCTGGTATCGTCGCTAGAGACAACCGGCCGTCACATTCGGGGGCTTCACTAGTGTTAGTGTGCATGTTATGCCCTTCTCTTCCACCATCTCGCTTTCAGAGTCTGATCCATACTCATGCGACCAGTACGATGTAAGCATTTGCATTCATAAACAAATTTCGATTACCCAGTACGAGGCTATGCAGACGCAGGGGTAAAATCGCGTGTGTATAAGTGCACCCACAGTGGTGACAGGTTCAGTACTTGAGGTACGATGAGCTTGACTTCTCGCGCGGCGCAAGCTGCATATTTGTCTTGCTTCACTGCTGTTGCCTTAACCTGCATCTTGATACGGGTCGCTGTTGCCCGGCAGTTGCTCCCTATTCGAGGTACGGGAGAAGAGCACCTTTAACTGGTGCCTGATACTGCATATACGTTCTCAACAGTTTCGACGGGACATGTGCATGTTATGCAGAAATGGTGAAGGGGGTATTGCACACGACAGAAGGGTCACGGCAGGTAACAAAGAATACTTAGCAGCCTGGATTTTACTTGGGAGTCAGACCAAGGCCAGTTCCGGACGTCAAGGGTCACATGGGTGAAAGTAAATAGGCAGTCATGTGAGTTCGAGAGCGGCGCCTGCGCCAATACTGCGCCTAACCAGCCCCGGCTGCTCAACCAGCGCACGACGCCCCTCAGTCATGGTTGTATCTTCTCAGGTGGCCCCGCCACCAAAAATCGAACCAAAAATCAGACCTGCGCAACTCCGGTCAAGAGTGCATCGTTAAAGAATACGGGGAAGCTTGCACACTCAACCCCAGGCGTCGCCACCACAGCGCGGCAAAACGGATGCAGCACCCGACAGAGGTGCGTCGCAACCGGCGGGAGCCCCCCGACAAGGACGAAAGGAATAACATTCACCGGCGGCAAACACCGCCGGCTAGCGTCAGACCAACCCGTCGGGCCACTGACCCCCGCATGCAAACCTCTCGCGCATTCAGTCCCTGCCTTCATCAGGTAATAAATCCAGTGCATCCAGCCGCAAGCCTATGTAACAAAGACGCTGCCCGCCGGTAGCCAGGTCGGAAGCATGCATGACCACGGGTATTTGACCCTAGCTACAATACACGCCTGCCCGGAACTTGTTAGGCAATGGCAAACCCTGATGCAAGGCCGCGCTGCTCAATCCCAAATGAACCTGTACTCTCCGCTCAGCCCACGACGCAGCGCAGCTCATCACAACCCCGAATAGCCGCCACAGTCCACAACGGGTTTCACGATTTTCCCATACAGCTGCCGCTGCGAAAACAATGGATACGCCCTACACTTGGTCCGCAACCAGTGGTGCAATTTACTGCGAGGGCTTGTCCGACTTGGTCTCCGCCGACTTGGGCTTCTCGCCTGCAATACGGAACAGCAGAACATGAAATGTCAGTGATAAAAGTGGCAAGGCTCATGTACCATCAACCCTTTTCACATGCCTCAACCGCATTGATCCCTTACATCTCACGACACGCATTCCACGTCTACCTCGGTGACCAGTCAGTCCCAACCTATTCCCCAACCTCGTGCCCCTCTCGCCCTCACTACTCACCGGTGATGTACATGCCGGTCTCCTCCTGCAGCGCCGTGAACTGCTTGCTCAGCGAGGCAGCGGCGTTGATCCAGGCCACGATGATGACGCACAGGATGGCGCCCAGGTACGGGGTGGAGGCGGCCAGCGAGCCCAGACCGATAATCATGAACTGCTGAATCAGCGCACCGCCCGACTTGCCGAGCGGGTTGCAGATCACGTCAATGGCGGCCTTGCCCTTGGTCTTGACCTCATCGTCCAGGGGAATGTAGGCCATCTCCTTGCAGGGGTCGAACAGCGAGTACTTGGACGACTTGGAGAAGACGTTCTGGGCGGCACCCACCAGCACGGCGGCGTACAGCGGGGTCATGCCCATGCCGGCCAGGGCGGGCTTGACGGTGTCGCCAGCCAGCACCAGGGTGAAGAACAGCAGGCCGGTGACCAGGAGCATGATGGGGGTGATGAGCGCGGCAACGCCCCAGCCGAACTGCTTGAAGATCCAGCGCGACAGGATCATCATAGTGAAGGTGACCGTGCCGGTGGCGGTCGAGAACTCGCCCATGAACGACGAGTAGTCGTTGGGGTTGGGGAACTGAGCCTTGAGCTTGCCCTTCCAGGTGACCTCGACCAGGTTGATCGAAATGCCGTACGCGACGACCAGGGTGGCCATGTCGCGAATGTACGACGACTGGGCCAGGAACTTGAACGACTCGCCGACGCTCATCTTGGCCTTGCTCTTCTTCTTCTTGCCCTCACGCAGGGTCTTGATCTTGGGCACCACCAGGCGCTGCAGCGAGAAGTAGATGGCGGCAATGAGCACGCCGCCGATGACGACCATGCCCATCAGGCCGTTCAGGGACACACCCCAGCCGTCAACGCCCGGCGGCAGGCCGGCGCGGACCTGCAGAGAAATGGCGGCAAGGGCAGTCGGGGCGACGAGGGTGTCAGTGTTTGCATGAGTACGCCGGCAAGGGCAGCCACATCACCAGTACATCGAGATTTCCTAAACGCTCACTCTTGCCGCCAAACGCTTTGCACATCTACATCCCACTTACCCTATTTACCCCATTGCCACAAGCCCTACTAACCCCTTGACCCACACTTAGACCTCCCTAATAAGTAGACCTTCCCAACTAGTAATGCGTTGTCCCAGGCCGGATACCCTGAACACATCCTGAAGCCATTCCCTCACATACCTGGGAGAAGTACTTCACGGCCTGGCCCGAGAAGATCAGGGCAATGTTAGCGCCCAGACCGAACAGCGGGTAGAACTGCGAGGCCTCCTCCACGGTGGTGATCTGGTTAGCGAAGCCCCAGAACAGCACCGACACCACGACGGAGCCCCACAGCTCGGCCATGACGTAGAACAGGCAGAAAGTCCAGTTGCGCAGAATGGCGATCGGGCCGGCGAAGCGGGGGCCCATGGTCTCCAGCAGGTTCTCGCAGAACGCTGCGGTTCGCGGTGAAAGGAATCGGGAAGGGGGGCCAAAGCTTGGTGTTTCCGAAGGTGACAAGGGGGACAGCACGAAATCCATGTCTGAAAGCCAGCACTCGGCCAATACACAAGGCTTTGTCCCAATTGAGAGCGCCACTGATCGACGCCTGCTTGCAATGGCGTGACGACAACTCCATTACACGGCTCAGCCCCAACAAGGGCGCCAGCTTTCACCAGTAGCTCACCAGTTGGGTGCAGGGCGTCGCGCATCGGGTAGAGGATGGCCGCGAACGAGCCGAAGAAGGCAATGAACGGGATGATGCAGGTGTAGAACAGCGCCTCGCTGCTCAGGCGGTTTGACAGCTGCGCGCAAAGAGCAGGGACAAGGACTTATAGCTTTACAGAATGCCCTCCAGTCTCAGCTTCAAGGCGCAGTGCGTCGCGTTTGCAATTGAGGGCTGCAATGCATTGCTAACCTACCCACGAGTACAGCACGGTGAAGCCGATGGCCATGGGCAGGTTGACCCAGGTCTTCAGGAAGGGAATGATCTCCGCGCCCGAGCCCGGAGCGGTGACGACCAGCACATCCTGTGGATACAGATAAAAGCAATGTTAGACATGACAGAAACCGGCTATTTGCAGAGGCATTCTAGCATGAAGCGTAGGCTCTCCTGATTGCGGAGCGTGATTGTGATGCCGACGGGCGACGACGCACCTTGGTGTCACGCAGAATGGTGTAGTTGAACAGAATGCAGAAGAACATGGCACCCAGGGGCAGAATCTTAGCCCAGGTCAGCGGCTCGAAGCCCAGGATCTTCTTGGGCTCAGGCGCGGGCGCGTCCGAGGCGGCGGACTGAGGCGCGGGCGCCAGCACCTTCTTCTCCACCGGCTTGGGAGCGAACGGACGGCCAGCCAGGTCGCCCAGGCCACCCTGCATGCACACAAGGACACCAAGCTTAGAAGCTGCAAGGGAGGCGAGCAGTCGCTCCATCTTCAGAAACATCAATCATCGAAAAGGGCGCGCACCTTCGGCGCCACACGGGCAGCCACTCCAACGCGAGGCGCCACGGTCGGCATGGCCAGCTTGGCCGGCTGCTGGCGCTGGAGCTTCATGGCGCCCATCAGGGGCTTGCCGGCGAGGAGCGACGCCATTGCGAAGTAGTGATCGACACCGAAACTAGAGCTTGGGCACGATGACCCAGCGGTAGTGATGTGACCAACAAATGCAATGCAGCCCGCTACTTATTCCCTTGTTGCAATAGTGGGAGCTTTGGAGCGTGGGGCCAAAAAGTCACCGGGCACCGCCGGCTACCCTGGAGCGTCGCGTCCGCCGCACAACGCATAACATAACACTCAAATATACTACTCCAACCGACATGATTACGCACACATAAAAGCGTGCATATGCCCATTAATTTCTTTTAATGCATGGTGGTGCTGCCTACTGTTCGCGCCTTTCTGCCGGCGCGCGCGCAAAGATGCCGAACTGATTGGTCGGGACCGGGGACGAGGCACTGTCTCTATCAGTATCTGCTTTGGCAAGGACGTTAATGTTCATGCCTGCTTCGTTCGTTCTGCGACGAAGCAAGCCTTCCGGCCTTCCGACACTTTATGGGTCGTCCAGCCGTCGCGAGAAGGCGCTTCCGCTCCTGCAGGCAACAGCGCCGGGGCGCCAATGCGCAATGCCGCACACTGCATCTTTCGACCGACTATGGCGCTGTTCTAACGCACTTCATGTTTTTACACCAAGAGGTTAATGATGCCCCGCCTCGCGGCACAACGTTAACCGAACGTAACCCACATGTCATATGACTGCACTCGCACTGTATGCCTCCTGTAATGCGGTCGCTCAAGGTAGTATATTTTTGTGCCCAATTGCTTTTAAACAAGCCCTTTCAGCGGTACCTGCAACTCGGATGCTGGTGCACGCGCGGAAGCCCGCGGACGGTCCATATCCCTAGATTGGACTTTCCTTGTTATGTTAGAGGCCGCCTCCGCATATTTCAGTACTGACCGAGGCCCTGCAAAGCTGACGGTTCTGGCGTTGGCTCCATTCTAGTCGAGGCGTTTCGTTTCTCGAAGATGCGCCCGCTTTCTTCAAATGGGTTTACCTGCTAGAGCGAAGATTGCATATATGCATGCAACTTTAGCTTTGTTTTGCGATTTTAGACCTATGGAAACGCGACGGCAGCCGAAGGGACAGCGACGACGAAGCACACAGGGGCACACCCGCGCGATCGATATAATTGATACGTATAATTAGATATGAAGTTGCGCAGAGCCGGCGCGGACTAGTCCTGCCTTGTTGGCACAAGAGGCACCGTACAGCACCGTTTTCGGAGCTGCGGTCCTCCGGGCTGCCGCTGGTTGTGCAGAAGCGCAGAAAGTGTGTGGCATCTCCGCAGCAGATGTCCCTTCAGCTCGGATTCAGGTACGGCGGCAGCAACACGCACGGGGCGGCCGTGTGCCAAGCCGTTTTGGAGGGCGGGTGCTGGACGCAACCGGCGGCCTCCTTCGTTCCCACCCTCCCTACCACTTTCCTTCCTGCCGGCCCGTGCCTTTCTCAGGTGATGCACTGCTTGCATTACGCCTCTATTTTGAGCTGGGCTGTTTTGTCCCGGGCGCGGCTCCCCGGATGGGCACCGCGGCAGGGACTGATCCGGAGTCTTGTCGGGCGGCGCACACCCTGTTTGGAAAGGAAGCGCTGGGCTCGCCTGAAGTGCACGCTGGGGGCCCTTTTCCACTTTGCTGCGGGCCACTTCCGGGCAAAAGAGCAGCGGCTCGAGCGGCTGCTGCTGCTGCTGCCGGAGACGGATGAGCTGCGCCCACATCAGCAACTCGATTGTTTAGAGGCAGTGCCGGGGCCAGGGGCCCAGGGCTTGTTCCGGCCTCCAAGTCGGAGTTCAATTCGGCCGTGGGTTCAGGCGCCGATCCCGATGCGCATCAGGTGGATTAGGACGCGTGCTGACAAGCAATGGGGTCCCCAGAGGGGATTCAGGCAGTGAGCGCAGGGTACCGTAGGGGCTCCTTCGACGCCGTCGCCTCGGAGTGCTCCTGGCCGATTCGGGGAGGGGCTGTGGACCGTTTGATATCGGGGAAGGGCAGACGGGGACGCGCGGACGTGCCCGCTCGCATACTTGGGTTAGCAAACACGGAGGTAGCTGCGCTTTCGGAGAGGACTGTCGGACAGGCCGCGGTGCCGCGCCACCGCTACATTTTGGAGTT
Organism: Pleodorina starrii; assembly: GCA_030267565.1. Lineage (NCBI taxonomy): Eukaryota > Viridiplantae > Chlorophyta > Chlorophyceae > Chlamydomonadales > Volvocaceae > Pleodorina > Pleodorina starrii. The sequence goes on from BRXU01000035.1 coordinate 145,166, forward strand.
CGCAGAGGCCGGATTAGGAATCCAGCATGGGGACGTAATTACAAACGAAACCAGCCAGACGCAGCCAGCTGTTGGCCTGTCGGCGACGCAAGTGATTCCACCAGATTCCACTTCTGGCATTACAGTGGGTGGCTCCAGGCCCGCGGAAGGAAGGCTGCAGCCAGCGGGCCAGCGCACCCTGCCGCCAGTCCCTTTGTTAACCGTGGCAACCCACCGCAGAGCCCACTGCGGCCCTTGTCGGGGACTCTCCTTCTCCTTCTCCTTCTCAAACGATCTGTCAGCGCAGCACACCGACGCCACAACAACGCGACACGCCTCGCCAGACGTGCCGGATACGCACGGCAAAAGATGAAACGATCCCTGTCAGCTCGGTACGCGGCCGAGCGGCATGTAAGCGCCCCAGGTCAATCACTTGGCCTAAGAGGTTCGTACATAAAGAATTAAAAAAATCTCCCCTCAAAAGAGTAAGGGGTACAGATCGTCGCCGCTGCGTCCGCTCAAGAGGCCGGGGGTGTTCTGCCCCCACGCGACTTGCCCGACCACGACCCCCCCCCCCATCCCGAGCCATTGCGCACTCAGCCCGCGCTCATCCTGCCACGCCCCGACCCGCCCCACCTTTACGATTTACGTCAGCTTAAGGTGCCAGATACGGTGCACGTCCCGCCAGATAAACCGCACCTACATAACAAAAGATACTAGCCTTATTTATGTAGGCCCCCGACGCGGCTCCCAGCGCCAAGCCATATATCCCTCCCGCGGATCGTACCCCTGTACCCCAAATCTGCACCAAAGCGCCCAAACGCGGGCAGGGCACTGCGGTGTCCCGCATGCTCACCGCCAAGCGCCATCTGCCACTGCAGCAACCAAAGCAACATGCCCGCGGCTTGCTTGCAGGTGGGATGGGGCCGACTGTCCGGACTGTCGGCCGCCGGCCGCCGGCGAAAAGATCCGACCACGAGTCGCACAGCTGTGGTCGCCGCTACGTCTCTAGCCCCTTGTACGTGGAATTGCACGGAATCACGCAAAAATCAGGAAATGCTAGGTAAGGGAAATTGAAAAACCCTGGCGCTAAAGCCTTCCCCTTACGTACCGGTGCAATGCTGCACTGGGATTATCAGGGGAAGGCAGCTTGAAAGCGATGGCTGCAGATGCACAATGCATAACAAAGAGCCCGCTAGAAAATTTTGGGCAAAAAGCCATGTGGCAAGCGCACCAAGCCATTCAAGGGATGACAGCCTTTCCGGACCCGGCGCTGCGCCCTTCTTTCCGTCCTGCACGGACCGTCCTGCGCCATACACGGCCCCAATCGATATTTGCCCGCCCACGCGCCCACGCGCCCAGGCAGCCGCTGGACAACAAAACGACAGAGCGTTCGCCCTGGGCGATACGATACCTTGGCGATATTGCCAATAGCGGCGAGTGAGTGTGAGCTAGGTGTTCCGGCTCCGGAACCAGCTCCGGAACCAGACCGGAGTTCAGCGCGCATGTCGCCGCAGTCACGGGCCAGACCCTACTCGCACACCGCCCTTTGCTCACGTGACCCTCGCTCCTTGACCCTCCCTCCTCGTTGCGCACATAAATAAGTATAAACTATCGGCGGATCCGGTACCGCATCACTGCCAATGCACCTCTCCAGACGAGGGATGTCATTGCGGAAGAATGACAGGCCGCCACCGCAGCCGCCACCGCAGCCACAGCCGCCGCAGCCGCAGCCACAGCCGCCGCCGCCGCCAGCGGTATCACTTCACGAGGATGAACCACGCATAGCACGCATGCGTTCAGCCGTCGCCCTTGTATGCGCTCTCTGACAAGGCCTGAGACACCCCCCCACACAAGCACGTCTCGCTCTCATACACGCGCGTCCGTCTTCATTCTCCTCTCGATGTGGGTTCCTGGCCCCTAGCTATGCACGAGTTCGGTCCAGACTGCCCGGGGGGGGGAGTTGCTCCGTCCGGTCGCTGGGCCCCGCGCCAGGATCCGTCCCATCAATTGCTGCGCTGTCAGTCTGAACCTGTCTCACAGATTGACGCACACACGGGTGGTATGCGAACCCTCACACATAAGAAACTGCTCCTCGCCGAGCCCAACCAACGACTAACAGCCAACGGCCAACCGAATTGCGCAAGTTAACAACGAGCGAAAGACCCCGCCGAGCCCAAGCCGCCGACCGCATTATAGCGGGCGCAGAACAAAGTACCTGCCTCACTCCTCTCTCTGCTACAGTCTCAAACACCGTGGCTACGTCTTAAGCCCTGTCCCGGTGTACGACTAGTCCTTTTCCCGTATATGGCACCACGCACACCCCCTTATGCGCGCGCCTGCCAAACCTTCTCTCTGTTAAAATATCCGGCAACCAATTGGCCTCATATACGAGTCAACGTGTGACCATTGAATTTTCCGTACCTGATACGACAACCCTACAGCACGAACGCTAGGCTCCCAGCACAGTACGCGGCGCGGCAATGCGGGCCTCCCCACGTCCTGAACGAGGCCGTTAAATTGCAGTTCTCTCACAAACGCTGCAGCGGCGGCAGTTCACGGCACATCCGACGCCAGCCGGCTTTAGGTACAAGCTCCCACCGCCAAGACCTGACTAGGGCCAAGAACAAAATAAATTTCGAATATGATATGCAGACCGGATTGATGAGGGGTCTAAGGAGTTCTGGTTGGAGCACGCGTTTACGCATTTACGCGCGGCAAAATGGTGTCTGGCAAGCCGGCCCAATCGCCGAAAGCCGTCACGGAGGGAAGGCGCTGATGATAGCAGGACCCAAAGCGGCACACTAAGGCAGTTAGGAAGGGGAGACAATAAAGAAGAGAGTAAGGACCAGGGTCGGCGCGCTTTCAGGCGCCGACGGGGGGCCCTTGCCCCAACACGCTGAGAAAGTGCTATGCCGGTGCTAAACCTAATTTGCCGCCCGAAGGATAGCCGTACACAACTCATCACTTGGGCGATCACGCGGACAATGGCGGGCGCCCACCACCTGCTGTGTCCCGCAGGCTGCGCAAGTGGGCCGTCGGGTCGCCGTGGTTGGCAACCGCCAACGGTCACAACCGCAACCGCGTCCCGGCAGGCTTGGACTCGGGAATCGCGGTCTGTGTGTCCGCACAGTTGCGAGATCCGCCACACGTAGCTGCTTTCAGCACATTTCGAACGCAATGCGCATCCAGCACAACCAGCTCGCACGCTGGCTCTACCCGTCCTAGGCTCTGGATCCAACCGTAACAACCACCATAGCAATGCTAAAAAGATGACAGAAAAATGACGGGGAAGAGAGACCCGCGCCAGCGAGCGCCGGCGTCGGCATCCGTCGTTGGCGGCTGTTGTTGTGTCGCTCGACGACGATCACGACGAGACGTAAGCCGGGGCTGCAACCGACGACGCCTGACAGAGGCAGTACCAGCAGGCGTATGCCTACGTACCAGCCACGCACAATCACATGCGGGAGGTGAGCGCCGTGCGGGTTTCAGAGCCGCACCGCCGCAGCGCCGCTCCCGGAAGTCACGACATCAGGCCGCCACGAAGTCACGATGCCATGCTCTCGGGAATCATAGCGTTTGCTGTCCGTCACCGCGTGCCCAGCTGGACAGGAGCCGCCGAAAGGGCGTCTGTCGGGAGATCCTTTCGTCGCCTTTCTCAGTGCCGGTCCGCTCTTCGCCTCCGACTGCGCCCCCGCCGCCTGCAGCGCCAGCACCACGCAGCCGTGGCCCGCCGCCTCCGCCTCCGCCAACGCGCGGCTTCCGCCGACCCGCGGGTCGGCGCCCGCCGCCAGCAGCTCCAGAACCAGGGCCAGGTGGCCGCCGCGGGCCGCCTCAGCCAGGGCGTCGCTGGCCGCCGCGCGTGGGTCGGCCCGGTAGCGCAGCAGCAGCTGGGCGGCGGCTACCCGACCCTCGCGGCAAGCGGCGCGCAGCGGCATGCCGTTCTCGGCCCGCGCACTGACGCCGGCACGGAGGAGCACCTCCATCGCGGCCACGTGGCCGGCGGCGCTGGCGGCGACGAGCGCGCGCCCGCCGCTGGCGCCGGCGTTGACTCCCGCTCGCAGAAGCGTCCGCACGACCTGGGTGTCGCCTGCGCCTGCCGCGGCAGCCAGCATGAAGCGCTCCTGTGGAGTGGAGGGCAGGCACACAGCAAGTGTGGGGGCAGGCCTGAACTAACTGTCTGGATCATATGCCGTGGTGGTGGGGGGGGCCTGTGACCGGGTAAACTGGTCACCCTACCTCATCAGCTCCGGAAGGGTTGGGACAGGGGGTGAGGGGCAGCTGTGGCAGCTGGGAGGCACGGCAAAGGGCCCGTGGACGGGTCAGACTGACCGCACACGTAAGACGACGGCTGCTTTGCAAACACGTATTAAATATGGGGGAAGGAGGTTTGCAGTAACAGCAAGCCTAGACCCCACGCAACGAAATGAAGCTGCCCATATTATGATAATATCTTATACAGTTTATTTGTAGTATTGCATGGCAGCAGTTCTGGGCTCCCATCCTCCCAAAGTGCGCCCAAGTTGGCTGTACGGCACGGATGGGCGGCTGGGCCGGTGCGCCGGCCTCTGCCGGCCAGCTGGTCTGCTGGTGGATGGGCCCAGAAAAATACAGGTTGTCACGACATCTGCCCATTTCTTCATCGTTTCAGATGACCTCAACGCGTCAAAACAAAAACAAATGGATTTTCGTTCGTACCGAAAGCCCTTTACCGCAGGGTACGGAAAATGAGGCAAGTACAGAAATTCCTGATGCGATTAAAAGTATTGAAAGTAGTAGAAGTTTACCAAGGACGCTTAATTTGCACATGCTGGCATGGCCAAGGCCGGGACTTGCTGGACTTGCAACGCTCGCCCGAAGGGGCGGGCCGGAGTTAGACTATGTCCAACTTCTAGACCCTGGACTGGACAATCGGATGGTGAACACGGATATTGTGGCATCTTTATGAGAAGGACGCGTGAACACCCGGGCCATGAAATGGTCCATGGTCATGCAAACACTTCAAGCGCCTCGGCCCGAACTCAAATCGCCAAACCAGTGCAAGCGAGCGCCAATCATTTGGTATCAGACATGTGCATATTTTCAAACAATCGGTGATGGCGATTTATTACACTTCGTTCAATGCGTCTTCGTTTTCCGTTTGTGACACCCTGAACACACATGTGTCGTTGTTATAGCGGGCCCAAGACAGTCAGAAGGATAGAACCATCGGGCCAGCAGGCAGTGCATTGCGCCGGAGAAAACGAAGCAGGGAAGGGGAGGGCTTACGTAACCAGACCCGACAGCACTAGGGCGTCCAGACGAGCGAACCCAGGAGGAAAGGCGCAAAAACCCACGGCCACGGGAGAATTAGCGATGGGGGTTTCCACAGCTGGCGGCCCCGGAGGCCACCCACAAAAAGGCGCACTGGGACTCTGGGAGTCCACGGGCAGTTGCCATCAGGCCTGATGGCAACTCCCCGGCTGCAACTGGAAGGGCAGGGAAGGGCCCTGGGTCTAAGGCGCCCCAAGTGAACAGGCGGAGACGCAGCGGACTGAGCATCAGCGGTACCCTCCTCCTCCGCTTCCGGCCTCGGCAACCGTAAACACACGCTCGCCGGAGACCAACCGCTAGAGCGAGTGTCGCAGACCAACCAACCGGTCCCACTTGTTCCCCGGGACTCTTAGGGCCGCGAACGCGAACGAAGCCCCGTAAGCAGCCCCATGAAATTGATGGTACTCCCAGTGTTATACGTAAGGCTGGGACCGTCTGGGACCAAGTGAAAGTGCATACGGTAATCGGCCTAAACAAGATGCCATGGACCCAGGTGAGGTATACCCGGGGTTTTATATCCGTACACCCCTCTCCCGCACCCCCGGACGTGATGAAGCTGCTTTGCAAGGACATACATGATCTCAGCTTGTTATACTGCAAGGCCTTCCCTGGACTAAAGAGGGAATGGGCCGGCCCTGACCGGTTGCCAACGGGTGAACAATCGGGCCCAAAACAACGCATCGTATGCGCCGTCCGACCGCCGGCGGACCGAGCCGTCGGAGGTCCGACCGGAACCCCCCAAGACATACGCGCGTTGAAGACGTCAAACGCACGGTCTTACAGCTGCACGAACGACTACAACACGCGTGCAGTTGTCTGAACCGTGCCTTTGGCAGTGGATCCCAGAGCGCTCAGCGGCGCATACCGCACCCGATACACATTGGACATTGCCGACGCCGAAGCCCCAACCGCAGAATCACCTGCACCCTTGGCGAGGCCCCCAGGCGGAGAAGCTTCCGGATGAGGCAGTCGGTCGCTGCGTCCTGGCCGGGGCCGCCGCGCACCTCGCCCAGAAGGCGTTGTCGCAGCTGGGCTGTGTTGTAGACGTGGAACAGGGCGGTGGCCGGGCCGAAGCGCTTCAGCAGAAAGAGCGCGACGAGGTCGGGGCAGGCGAGAGCTGTCTGGAACGCATCCCGGAGGGCCGAGCAGGCGCAGGCCGCTTCCGCGCCTCCGCGGCCCGAGGACGCGAGGATGAGCTGCAAGATGGGCACCGGCAGGTCCAGCAACCCTGCCGACGACTGAGCTGCGGGCCGGCCGCTGGCTGGGGCGGACGGTGTAGGTCCGCCGCTCGCCAACAGTTGCGCCATGGCTTCCAAGCCGATGCAACCGATGGGCCAGCAGCTCTTCGCTTTCCAAGTCAGCTAGAGCTTCTGTTTGCTGTTGCGCCAACGGCGGCTAGGTGACGATGTCGCGTCAAATTGAAGCGCCAGTGATCAGGTCGCGTAAACTCCCAGCGGCTGGTCACACCTTGTAAGACTGGATGGGTCAAGGCGGCGTGTACAAAAGTGTTGTGCCTAGAAACGAAGAAGTAAACTAAAGGGTGGCTAAGAAGGGCCGTCGCAACGTTTAAGGGAACGTCAGCGCAAGGTAAGCGCCTGTTTAGGGGGAATCTGAAGCGCTGGGCAACAACCTTCCGGGCCAAATAGTCACGACGTCGCAGGCGCGAACAGCGAAGAGTTTATATGGGATGCCGCAAGTTCGTGAGGTAAAACCTTCCTGGCATACGACCCGGTGCGATCAGGTGCGATCTCGCATGCTGGGCCGTCGCATTTGCGAGCGCGCACGAGCGGCCCCCCCTAGCGCGCACTGTCGTAACGTTTCTACTACATACGTCCGCTGCTTCATGCGAGCTGCAGATCTGCGTGAAAAACGTGCGAAAACTGCATTTTGCTTAAGGACAAACGGATAAACGTAGCGTTAAGCCAAAGACGAGTTGTGCTTTTCATCTGAACATGTGGTAGATCTTGCTGCCGTCCCCGGGGGGACCTAGCTGACGTTTCGACTTCTGTCGTCATCGGCGATACGATATTAAATCGTACAAAACGGGCAGCTGGATGGTATGCGCGTATGCCTCATCGTAATGTCTGGGATATGTGGTCCGCTGAAAGCACATGAACAGGCATGAATGAGTGATTCGGGCCAGGGGTCCGAATGTGCGAGCGAGTGAGTTCAGCATGGTCCTCTGAGCTATTTGGTTTCCTGCTGACTCGGGCAGCGATCGAGGATCCAGTCTGTCCAAGCCGCATAACAGCTTCATATTTCTGGATACTAGTCTTTTTATTCTTACATTAAATATTTTGCTTTGCGTTTATACATTGGGGTGTTGGGCCGCAAAAGACGACAAGTTTTGGATGGATTAGGACGGGCCACATCCCGTCAGTTCCCCGCAAGGGGCTCAGAGAGCTTGCATAGGCCCCCGCAAAGGCCAAGGCAATGGTGAGTGGTGCAACGGCCAGGAGCTTCACTACCAGATGGCATTGCATGTCTCGCTGCTAAGTTCGCAGCGAGTGAACTTCGTGAAGGCATGCGACTGACTTTGGCGGCAGATGTCGTGACACCGAGAGGGGCAAACACGCGACGTGACAGAATTAAAGGGGTGCATGGAGAACGGAGATTGCAACAACGGAGGTTGAATCTGTGCGGACAACGAACCGTCATACAAAGAGGGATGGGGACAAGGGGGGGTGCATGGGGGTGTGCCGCCCCCAGCGCCACATAAGGTCAAGTAATGAGCACGTCATGTAAGGAGGAAGCTTAAACATGTGATTTAACAGATAACAGTATTAAAACAAAATAACAATTACGACTAGGGAAGCTGGAGACACCATAACGAGTTATGGTGTGCGCTGGAGGGAGAATGGTAGCGTTCAGATTGTCGGGTAGAAGTTGTAATAAGTCATTTTTTGTTTAATAAATGAAAATATAACAAAATACATTGGATGGCGTGTACGTTTTGCGTGCACGAAAAGTGTAACCTTTCCGCTCCAAAAGGCTCCAAATACGCTGTCTTGTCTGTGAGGCCTGTGCTGACAGAACTGTAATTGCGGATCAAACTACCTGCTATCCTCAATCTAATTCAATATTACCAGGGATTAATGCTTGGCTTGTGGGACGCGGAATTTGAGTCTGAACTAAATCCTAGCGGTTGGCTCTGGTTGGCCCCGTTCCTCCCCGTTGTTATTCTCTTACTCAGCAAATCCGAGCTCAGCATTTGCCCCGCACATAAAGTGCCGCTTGTCTCACTTCTTGTTGAAAAATAAGACAGCGGAAGTCGGCGAAATCGACTGGGACTTTGTCCATCGGTTCTGTTGCCGAAACGATAGGAAAAGTTACCGCTTTTGGTGCAAAGGGCTCGAAGCCACATATAAGAAACTACACGTGCACAAGTAAAAATCGTTTAACGTAGCTGTAAATTCGACCTTGTCCGGCACCCACGGACTGGAGGAGCAGTGATGTAGCTCTACGTTCGAAGTCTAACCGGTAAAGCGACGTATAGTCGGGACCAAAGCTCATTTTGCTTGCGCCTATTTTGACGACCATAGTAGATAACTATTATAAATCAACGCACAGATGCCCTGCTGCACACTCTGTGAAGAGGCTGCCTTGCTGTGGGGCCATTCAATTCGCGCAGTTTGCGAACTTCACGTATAGCCTGAGAAGCGCTTTAAAATAATGCTGAGAACAGACTCCTCTGGGAGCCCCGGCAGCGGTGTTCCTGGAACGGCCATGACAACTCGCGTCCGCCCAGAGCTGTATTCTGCAGAGATTCTGCTTGGTCTACCTACGGCCGGGCTCCCGTATGTGACGAATAACACAACGTTTTACGTTGCCGTGCGTGTAAAGCAGTAGGCAATCGGATGCTGTCTGTCGCAGGTCGCAGGTCGGTCGGGTGCTGTGCTGCTGCCTGAGCCCCAAACATCGCTGCCCGCAATATCTTGACAATTGAACGCGGGCGACCTATCAGGTGTCCTACCGCTGGCCAAGCATACATTTACAAGTGTAGCCCACAGCTCTTTCCGACTTCGCATCCTAACAGCTTCCTAACCGCCAAAGTTTGTACAACACTACTTTGTTTTCGGCGGAAACCACCATGATGTCAGCGTCACTGCATAATGCTCTCAGTGAGGTATCTTGACCGGAATTGTTTTGAATCCAAAGCATTAACTGCGATATAGCCGCAAACGCTGTTAGGATGCGAGGTGGGGACAATGATTGGACAGGAGCCAAACAGCCCCCTGCTAGGTCCATTGTCATAACAAGCAAAACGTAACAAAGCAGGCACCTGACATGCCCTGCCCAGGGCTGCGCCAGGCAACTACAAGCTCTGGCGCAGCGATGCCGCGACCCTCCGCGACGGAGTACCGAGTCGCGCCAATTAGATGCGTGGGTCGACGCAACCGGGGCTGATCGGCGCCTGCGCGCCATCCGCGCGGCGGGGCTGCTGCCCCGCCGGCGCTGCGCGGTGGGCGGTGTGGTGTGATTCCTCCATTAGCAGCGCGAGGCCGCGCAGCCAGCGGCCGCGAGTCTGCTGGCCTTCTGTCCATGGGCCACCATGGGCCGCTGGCCGGGCTCCGGATGGAGGGCCCTGGTTTCGGAGCTGGCGCTGCAGCTGCCCGCAGCCCTAGGTGCGGAGGCCGCGGCCACCACCATTGACGCCTTCGACCGTGGGAACGGCTGGCAAGACCCCGTTTTGCTGCTCCGAAACCTGATCTTCACCGCTGTTGATATGGATGCCCGAGACCCTGTGCGCGTAGATAGAGCAGCTGGGGCAGCGCGCTGCGGTGGCGTGGGGGCGACAGCAGTGACCGGCGGTGGCGGGCACGGTCGCACCGTCCGTTCGTGCGTGACAGCCCCCGAACGCGCCCCAACTTCACCCTGAGGACAGGAACTGTTGAGGCGGCCTCAGCATCGGCATGGGGAGGACACAACCGCCTCCCTCTGGAGAGGTCATTCGGTACCCCCGCCCCTCCCCTCCCGTAACCTGGCGGCACTTGAACGAGGTCGGGATCTCGGGAAGGGGCGGCTGCTTCCGAATTGTGCCGCGTTGCGCAGCACGGACAAGGGAGGGACATTGCCATGCTTTTAGGCATTGGGCGCCAGATGTCAGCAACACCACAGACACGCGCTGCCCGTCTGCCACCCCGTCGGCAACGCTACGCAGTTCCCCAGTCATCTGCCATCCATCCAACCTGCACTCAAAACCACGGTGAACGTCAACTTAAACTTAAGCTGACGCCACCTTTCCCTTCGCTGCGTTTCTCCTTTCCTTCCCTTTCCTCCTCCTCCACCTCATCCTCCACTCCTCCACCTCCCCCAGGTCACTCTCAAGCATTCTACATACTGACCTCCTCCCCTGGTTTTCTTACCCCTTCCCCGAAGGACCACCTTCCCCTTCTCCTCTCCAATCCAATCTAAGGCACGCACACCAACCTACCAGTTGGCTCACCGGCTGTTGCCCCCCTCGAACAATCTTGGGCCCCCCCTAACCGTAACACACGCACACACCAACCATAACAACACCACAGCCCGACCGCGCACAGCCGCGCCGTCGATGCCCCCGGGCGACCACCCCGGTGTTGGCGACCCACGGGTCATCAGTGGGGGGAGAGGAGCCCCTCCGCCGCGGCGGCGCCCGGCGCGTGGCTTGGGACGCTCGCATCATTTGCGCCCGCCGCCGCGGCGACGAGTGGGCCCTTTCCGGTCGGGCGCACGGCTTCCGGGCGGCAGAGCCGACCCCCGTTTGCACACGTGCGCCGTCATGTGTCCCCCCACCCTCCGATCCGGACGCCGCCAACCCGGGAATGGCCCTTGCCTCCGCCTCTCCGCTCCTCCTTCTGTTGCTGCTGCAGCAGCAGAGGCCGTCGTAGCAGCTCCCCAGCCCTTCCCTGGAGCTAGCTTCACCAGCTTGACTAGCTTCACCCGTTTGACTAGCTTGACTAGCTAGGTCCAGGGAAGGGCTAGGGGAGCTGCTCCGGCTGGTCCAGTCATCCCCCCCCTGGACTGGTGCCGCCTAGGTGAGGTCCACCTTGCAGACCTTGCGACCCGGATGCAGCACACACTCCGCCGGCTGGGGGGCCCGACCCGCCAGCACCAGCCGCACCTGGGAGGGGAGGGGGAGGGGGAGGTGAAGGGGGGGGAGAGAGTTGGGGAAGGACGAAGGAGGGCAGGGAGCTAGGGGGGAGGGGGAGTTCGCGGGGGAGGGGGTTTGGGGAGGGAACGGGTCGCAGCTCGAACCAGCAACCGGGTTGACTCACATAAGAAGAGACCCGGAACGAGGGTGGGAGGGGGAGTTCGAGCGGCCGTGGGCGTGCGCGTGGGCGTGCGCGCGGGTGCGGGTGCGGGAAGGCACGGCGCCGGGAGGGGAGTTGCAGAGATGGATAGGGAGCCGGGGTGGAGCAGTCGATGGGGAGCGCAACAGGGGAGGGGAGGTCATTACTCCCTGGATAGGCCGGCGTTCCGGGGGGTGAGGGGGAGGTACAGAGGGAGAGGCGGCTACCAGATGTCACGATGATGCCTCTCTCTCCACTACCCCCCAAAAAAGACCAGATCCCATTGACCCGTCCCCCAGATCCCATTGACCCGTCCCCATTGACCCGTCCCCCGCATGTCCATCGCCATCCCCAGGCCCGCGCCGCGCCGCACCGCACTCCTCTTCAGCTCAGGGCCTGTCCGCGCGTAGCCCGTCACGCCCCGCTGCCGCCCTTCTTGTGCCGTACCGTCGTACTGCATCACCGGCCGCTGTCCCCGCCTACCACGGCGCCCACCCCACACACACCCCACACCCACTCCGCCCCACAGGTCGACCATCCCACCCCGCCCCATCCACCCAGCCCAAAACGGCCCCCACCCCCCACCACCACCACCCCTCCCCCCCCCACTCGGCACTGTTCCACTCACGTCCGCTTCCATGTTGAGTGGGTCGAATGAGGGCTTGTAGCGCTTCACCGGATTGCCCTCCCGGTCCAACAGGAACTTGGCGTAGTTCTGAAGGGAGGAGGGGGATTGGCGATTGGGAATGGGGATTGGGATCAGGGATTGGGATGGGGATTGGAGGGAAAAGAGGGAATGAAGGCCGAAGCGCCAGGCGGGGGCTGGCCAAAGTGGGCTGGGAGGAGGACGAGCAGGGGGAGGACAAGTAATCTGAGCCGTTCGCTCGCAGCGACTACATACTTACCTGACACCTCCCTCCCTCCAGCCCAGTCCCCAGCCCAACCCAGCCCCCAGCCCAGGGGCCTATTTAGGCTACCGGTAATCATACACTAAAACAATCCTCCACCCTCCACCCGGGCACGGGCGCGGCGGAACTGGGCAACACCGGGCGCGACTCTCCGCAACTCTTCACAACTCTCCGCAACCCTTCACAACTCTCCACAACCCTCCGCAACCCTCAACAACTCTCCCCAACGACTCACCCACTCAATGTCGCCGTTGGGGCGGCTGCGCACGTCTGAGGGAATGGATACCGGCTGGCGGGTCTTGAGGTACGCGTACAGCGGGTGCGTGTCGGGGCCGTTCACCTCGATCTTGTCGTACCTGCATATCCGTACCACCAGTGTGCACGACGTGTCGTGGGCCGTACAGTACGGAGGCGGCGCCATACAGAGGACAGGGGAGAAAGGTTGCGGAGGGCTGCTTAATAGGGTACGTACAACGGTAACTTGGCAATAAACGCGAACCACGCGCAGAGACCGTTTGCAATATGAAGAGGCTAGTTTTGAAGTTGCGAGCACAGCAACGGGTGCAAGGAGGGAGGGAGGGAGGGGGAGCAGGCGGCGGGAGTATCTGCATGGGGCAACGGGTGCCGGAGAGCAGCGGCGGCGAGGGTGGCGCCGAAGGGCGTGGGCCCCTGCCTCCGTGTTCTTCGGGCGTTCGGAGCGGTGTCCGTCCGGCAGAATGACGGACGGACGGACGCCGCGCCGTCCGGCAGAAAGAAACCACGCCCCTCCCTTGCCCCTCCCCCACCCTGCCCGAACCCGCATGATGATAAGACACGGCGGGCAGCTGACAGCAGCAGCTGACAGCAGCAGCTAACCAACCCAGCTCAAGGGGGTCCGGGACAGCCCAGGACGTTCCCCGGCCCCCGGCCCCCCCCCCCCCGGCCCCGCCTCACTCTCCCCGAATACTGCTGTCAAGAGCCATTCGCACCATTCACACCCATATGCTTCCCCATTCACACCCATATGTGATATGTCCCCCACATCCGCACATCGCCGCAATCCCCTCCGTTGCCCCGGAGCCCCGATCTCCCGACCGCTCGAGGGCAGCGCGGCAGCCTCACACGTCAAACTCCTGTCCGAACTTCTTCCAGGCCCACTCCCGTTCCTCCTGACTGGTTCCCGGGGCCTGGTAGCCAAACTGAGGACAGAGAGGAGGGGGAGGAGGTGGGGAGGAGGAGGGGGAGGACGGAGGAGAGGGCGGAGGAGGGCGGTAAGAAAGAAGGTACCGCAGCGAAGGGAGGAAGATGGCGGAGGGGGAGGAATGGGGCTGCGAGTGGAATGCGGTGCCGGTACGGACACTAGTACGGCACCAGCAGTACTTTGGAGGGGGGCGCTCCCCGGGGTGGTCAGGCGGGGCGGGGCGGGGCGAGGTCAGCGCCCTCCCCCCCCCCACACACACACCGCAGTGATGCCCCCGCGGCGGTTCCCCGGTTCCAAGAGGATTCCCCGGTGGGCTGACGTGGCTGCCGTACCTGGTTGCAAGGGAAAGCGATCAGGTCAAACCCATCGGCCTTGTACTTGTCGTACAGCGTCCTCAGGCCTGCGCACCGCCCGCAGCGGACAGCAGGCAAAAGGAGAAGGAGGGTGTCCGAGGGGAGGGGAGCGGAGGAAGATGGCCAGATGGTAAAAGGTAGTAAAACTAAAATTGGTCGAGGTGGTACGCGCGAAATGGCAAGCGGGCTTGCGGGGAGGGGAGGTGTGTGAAGGGGGTCGTGCGAAGAGGCAGGTGCATTCTCGAAAAATGCCGTACTGTGTACTGCCTCCGTGTTGGCCGCTGATTCCTGACCCGGGTGCCCCTCCGGGGGACAGGAGGCTCCTCCTCGGCTGACTGGTGGTGCTGCCGCTCCCGGAGCGGGGTATGGTATGGTATGGAAAGATTGGGACGTGGCCCTGCAGCGCTGGCGGATGGCGGTGCAGGTGCAGGTGCATCCCTCGTCCTCCTCGACTCTGCAACTCCTTCCGTGGCCCAACCCTAAAACCCGATCATCGCCGCCGCCGCCGTGCGACCTTCCGCCGCCCTCGGCTCTCTCCAGGCCGCAGCTCTAATCAGACCCGACCACCCACCCACCAACCCACCCACCCACCGGGGTAATTGACCGTCTGCCTGTGGGTACAGCAGACGGTACGGCGGATGGTACGGCAGAAGCGTCGCGCGCCAGGCGCACCGGGGACGGGGGGGCGGAGGGAGTGGGTGAGGCGAGGGGAGGGGCGAAGGGGGATTTAAACGGCAGCACAGCGGACAGGCAGGCACCAGGCAGGCAGACAGGCAGGCAGTCAGAGCCGCAGCCGTCTCCCAGCGAACCTGAAAGAGTTCACTGGGTGAGGCAGGAGGAGGCTCAGAGGCTGAAGAGAGGACAAGGGGGTCGGTTCTAAAGCGGAGCGCTGGGAAGAGCGCTGGGACGGCGGGACGACGAGGGAGGGAGGGGAAGAGAGAGAGCGCTTGCATGAGGACCCATGGGACGGTGCGACCCACGGGACACATCCAAACAAGAGGTTGGGGGTCCCTCGCCGGGCAACAAGAGGAGCCCGACACTGGTGGGCCCTAATGCCACTGCACATATATACACGCGGCGTTGCCCCTCCCCGGGGATTTACTGGACCCAACGGGGCCCCACGGGATCAAACGGGGCCCACACTTCAGCGCTGCTGCCGCTTCCGCGCGCCTGCGACAAGCACCCAGCCTGGTGGCTAGTGGCGGACGCGACGGGTGCTGTCAGGGTCACGCGAACGGTGGCAGGCGCTTCGCGGCGGCGATGGGCGGGCGGCGGGGGGTGGGGAGGTACGTGGCTGGGTCCGTCCAGCGACCTCACACCTGATCTCTGAAGCCTAAATGATCAGGCGCAGTCAGGGCAGCTCCTCACGGGCTCCTCACGGCAGCGACTCACGGCAGCGACTCACGGCAGCGAATCACGGCGGCGATTTCCCTCTTCCTCCCGACCCCCCCGACCGCGTCGTCGCACCGTCCTCACTTCGGCAGCCTTTGCCAACATACCACGCGTCCCTTCCCTTCCCTTCCCTTCCCTTGTTCTCATCTCCCGATCTCCCTCCTCTTTCCCCCCCCCCCTTTCCTCGATTCAGAACTCACAGGGCTCATTCGGAGGCAATGTTCATGACCACGATCACCTGGGGGGGCCGGGACGTGGGGCGGGGGGCCCAGGGGGGTAAGGGGCAGGTGAGGAGCGCGGACGGGAAAGATGGGTAAGGAGTAAGCACGGCTGGTACCGTATGTCGACTGGAGGAGGGAAGGCACGAAACAGCTGGGAGCTGGGATGGTGGCCAAGTCGCCGTTTGCCATTTTTTGATAAAATAGAAATAGCGTTGGGGCCCGCGCGGAAGGCTCCTCATGGTTGCACTGCACTTCACTCCATACAGAAGGAGGGGACTACACCGGGTGGACAAAGGGGCACGCAGGGCTGGGGCCAGGCAAGGAGCACGAGGGGGATCGCAGCTCGTGGGTCGTCAAGGGTGGTGATGGATTTGATGACTGGGTGGTGCAACGGCGGGCGCCAGAGCGGCTCACCCACCTTGCCGCGGTAGCCCTGGAGGCTGCGCTCCTGTTCGTACTGCAGCGCCGAAAAGTCGTACGCTGACGTGGGCTCAGCCGCAGAATACGCAGAACCTGCGACAGAACAGCACATTTGTTGCTGCG
Source organism: Pleodorina starrii (assembly GCA_030267565.1). NCBI lineage: Eukaryota > Viridiplantae > Chlorophyta > Chlorophyceae > Chlamydomonadales > Volvocaceae > Pleodorina > Pleodorina starrii. The sequence continues at coordinate 161,324 of BRXU01000035.1, forward strand.
ATGAACTGAAGTGGAAAGCGAAAGTATGTCGAAGAGCAATTGAGTGTGATTCAGGCGCAAGTGACAGCTTGCGGCATCGACAATGTGAGCGCAAGGCAAAAGGATTGCCAGCACCATGAAAAGTGCAAAAGGTTTGAACATACCTGGGAGCCATATTTGAGAGATGCCCCCCGCAGCTGCTCCCAGCAGCAGGGAGCGCCTCGTGGTAGATTCGTTTGCGGTCGCGAAGCAAACCACGCAGCTCCTGCGGCCTTTCGTGGCCGTGCGCACCGAGGGCGCTGGGCACTTGGCCCTTAGCAACATCTTGATAACACTAACGGACGTTGGCTCAGTGCTTCGGTGGCCAAGGAATCAAGGAACGATGCAAGCCCCAGTTGGGCTTCAACTATTGGTGGGCAAAGTAGCCCGTAACAGTGTCGGCCGTGCCAACTTATATTAGCAGCTTATATGTTGACGGACGGAGATTTCCTGACTCACTTCGCTCGGACGTTGGCTGTTGTCGATGTCGTACCTATTGAGCCGACCGCGGCACCGCGCGACCGACCCAAGCAGCCGCGAGATTCGTTCAACGGGCGTACATCGTAAGTTGCAGTCGTATGTTTGCATTATTAAAATGGTGTTAGTTGCTTATCCATAGCCTTGTCGTAGAGTCAAGCGTATCAAGGCACGGAAGCGTTACAGAGGGCCCCAGAGCTCTGATTGGCTCCAAACCCGCCGAGGGATCCATCGGAGTGCCTATTTGTGCAAACCTATCCTTCAACACAAATGTGGCGGCAGACGCACCAAAAACATCGGAGGGTCATGCCAACGATGTGGCATCTCAACTACAGTGTGGCACACCGTTCAACTACCCACGCACAGCGTGCAAGCCAGCTAGTACTACAGCATCTTGCCTCTTGCTCTAGTGCACTTAAGAGTCCTACACCCCTCGTTTACACACACAAACCCCTTAAGCGCACCGAGCCACCTCACACACACAGGACAGGATGGGCGCCATAAGGGAAGAAGTGAAGGAGCCCCGAATCGCTAGTATCAAAGCACGGCGGCGACACTGCCCAATTGAGCGCCCAGCAGAGCCAACGCACGGCGGTGCACAACGAACACCAGCTTCCTTGCAGGACTGCAACCTGTAAGGTAGGCCAGCCACATAAGGCCCAAAAGAAGCCTTCACCGGGAAGTAGATTCACAAAGGGTTTGGAGCATCCAGCCCCGCGCCGCCGGCCCGCCGCCCGCCGCCTGAGGCCTGACGTACATCCGTGTTCACAACTAATGCTGCTGCTGCACGGACGGGCGGGCAAAAGCTGGGGAAGGCGGTGCACCTTACCCCTGCCCCACGATGCAAACGTACGACAGTCCGTACGGCACCACGATACACGTCATGATAATCCCTTGCACCGAGGCCACCATCTCACGTGAAAGTGAACGCAAGAGATGTGCGGCACGCATGTATTTTTGATACACTCGGGCGGAGGCGGGGAAGGCAGGAGGGAGGCATGGTGTATGTACCCGCCCCGGTAATAACCGGACCAGCTAACCGAGCGAGCAACTAATGCGACACCACACACCCACACGCAAATACACACACATGGCGTCGTGCACCACATGCCACGGAGGGCCAGGAAAGTCCGCTGTACGGATAGAGCCACCAAAGGTACGACACCCGGCTGCGCTGGCTGTCCGCCGTTGATCGCCGGGGCATGTGGGCGACAGCACCAAAGGGGGGGGTGTCCGGGAACCGGGAATGGTTTTGTTTGTGGAGCGGTAGAACACGGGTGACTGGCGCAATCGTGAGCAGGAGGATGCTCGTCCCGCGCGGTGAGAGGACCGATGGAGCATGAAGGAAACTCGTGACTACGGGTCACCTCCGTACAATACGACAATACGGCAACATATGTGGACGCAGCACTTGTGGATGGATGCGCAGTCAAGCAATAGGCCCCCCGCCGCACGCGTCACCATTGTGGCCGACGAAGCTATCCACCGCCGATTTCCCGGGATCTCAATTATTTTGGAAATTCCCCAAGGTGTGTTTCGCTAGCCTTAAATATGATACGCACGATGCAACCCCACCTCTACGACCCTAACCAACTCACCGAGCGGAAGGCTCGCAGCGGGTGGGCGCCTAGGTCAGCGTCAGAACGCCGTTCGGCTCGTCGTACAGTACGAGATCTACGACACCCAGGGGCGCCCCCAGCCTGCTAGATATGGTCCCGGTCAGTGGCGGCGCGGTGATGTTTGCGGAGGTGAGGTTGCCCTCAAACACAGTGGAGGAGCCGCAGGAGAACTGCGGGGCGGCGGGGGTAGGGTGGGGGTTGGGGGGTTGGGGGAGGAGGAGGTCCAAGCCGATCGAGGGGGCCGCCGGAGGGTCAAGGCTCAAAGGGGACCGAGGTGTAATTTAATAAGATGTCGTCGCAGCAGAGGCGCGGAGGGGGGCGAGCCGAGGAGGTCGGGCCGAGGAGGTGCGGACGCGGGGGGGTGCGTCTCGCTGGGTTGGAAGTCATCCCGCGTGCAGCGGTTTGGACCGACCTGGGCCACACAGCTGGGCCACCAAAGCGAGGAGCAACCAAAGCGATGGCCCTGTATGCCCGGATATACATACTCGGTATGCATGCGAGCCTGGTGAGCGAGCCGCTTCATTAAGCCTTCGGTGCGTGCAACCGACGTGCAGGCGCACAGTTGGGTACCCCTTCCACTCCACTGCCCGCGCTTTCACTGCCCTTTCCGGCGGCGGCTTTCACTCGCCCGCAGACGAAGCCAGCAGACTGATCAGCCGAAGCAGACAAGCCCGCCCTGGAGCCTACCACCCACGACCCACCAGCAGCCCGCTGTTGCCGTACAGCTCGATCCGTGAGCTGGTGAGACCCACGGGACTGGCCCACAGCTCCAGGGTGGAGTTGTACAGCTGCAGAGTGCTGTTGACCAGTAGCAGAGAGGTGTTGGTGAACACGGCGGTGGCGTTGGTCAGCACAATCAGAGAACCTGTTGGGTACCGGGTGTACACAGGGTGTTGGAGCGCAAGACACGGGCACGTTTGAATGTGGGTTAGGTAGTCGGGGCTTACGGGGGGTTGCTTGCGGGTGGGTATTTAAGAATAGAACGGGAATGGGTGCATACATGTGGATTGGGTAGGAAGGAAGTTATGTGGTTTGGGTTGTGGGGGGTTTGGGTGGAGGGGGTGGAAGGGTTTGGCGAGTTGTTTGGGGTATGTGGGGTGGGGGCATGACGGCGGTTTTGGGGAGTCGGGGTGGTTTATTGACTCATCGGTTCAATCAAGCCTCCGACAGGTTCCTACGGCCCACCCCTCCCTCCCCGGCGCACCCTGAGCTGAGACGTCGGAGTTCTCGAGCCAGATGTACGGCTGGGGCACTGGTGTCGTAATGGTGGCGTTGGGACTGGTGGCGAGGGGCGATGGGATCTGGCGCTCCGGCGAGTGGGCGTACCTGCATCCGTGTATCCGTGGGTGCGTGCATGGGTGCGTCACAGGGGATTGTCCCGTCCGACGAGGAGGAGGAGGAGGGGAGAAGCAGGTCAGGAGAATGTGATAGCCAGGCGATTCCTAGCGGTCGCTGCGCAATGTCGTACGCATGTCCTCCTGAACGAAATCACGTACTTGACATCTAGGTCGCCCTGTCGCCGTCACCCTCGACCGGAAGGCCCATGCGTTGTGCCGTACCTGGTTCGCCCCCCCTGCCGTAAACCCGTACGAACGAGATACCGCCGGTAACCCCAACACGCACGCACGCGTTGTCTTTGTTACGGGCTGATTCAGCGAAACGCCACCTTAAAACCAGAGGACGCCGACCGACTGGGCCCCGCCCACCCCCCCCAAACCGCCCATCCCGTCCCGCCCCTCGCACAGTGTGGAATTGAAGAGGACGATGTTGGAGTTATTGCCGTACAGTGCCGTATCCTTGATCTCCACAATGCTGACGGACGTGGCCAAGATGCTGTCCTGGATGACCCTGCTCGGTCGGTGGCGGCAGTCGGGGGCAGCGTGCGGAGCAGTCGGGACGGGTGATGGGTGACGGGTGACGGGTTTTTGGTTATGGGTAAAAGAAGCGCAAAGGCATACAAGGAGGAGAACTGGAGAAGGCGGCGGTGAAGAAGAACCGAAAACGCTTCGACGCATAACGGTACATGACTAAACGTTAACGCTGCCGCCGCGAACCCCCAACCAAGATGACTCTCACATGGCCCGGCCGTCTGAGAAGTTGAGGCGGGAGTTGAGGAGCTGCAGACCGGTTCCGTTGACCAGCTCCAACCAGTTGTTGGGTCCGATGAGGTCCAGGGTGGAACCGGTGACGCTGACGATGTCGCCGCTACCCAGGTGCAGCGTGTTGTTCTGAAGGGGGGGCAGGGGGGCAGGGGGGCAGGGGGGCAGGGGGGCCAGGGGGGCAGGGGGGCAGGGGGGCAGGGGGGCAGGGGGGCAGGGGCGGGGGCGTGTGAGCGTGTATGCACCGTGTGTGTGTTTTGGCGCGCACTCTGCGGTCGGTGTTTGCACGCTGGGAGGTGTGAGTGTGCCAGTTGCGACGAAGGGGGCGAAGGGGGCGAGGGAGGGAGGGAGGGAGGGAGGGAGGGCTGGGAGCGGGAGGCCGGTTCAAGCAGGCACTAGGGTCAGCCGAGAAACGCCACGCGCCTACACGTCCGTGTGCGCGCCGCACGTGCACCTTCTGCACCCAATGCATACCGATGGGCTGCCCAGGGGCAACAGGCAGGCGACACCGGCGCGGGCGGCGACGCGCCGCCGTGAGACGCGCTCGACCGCCTCACCAGTCGCAACCCAGCCACCCAACCACCCAACCACCCAACCGCCCAACCGACTGTCGCACACGTACCTGGCCGAGCCCCAGGTACATGGAGCTGAAGGTGGTGTTCGGCGGTTGTACGACAAGGTGGGAGTTGTTTGCGAAGATCTGCATGTTGCTCTGCGTGTGCGTGTGTGTATGCGTGCCGTACACCGGGGAAGGGAGGGGGCAAAGGGAAGGGGAAGGGGAAGGGGAATGTTATGTGTGTATGTAGATGGGGCGTAGGGGGTGGGGAAGAGGAATGCGTATGCGTGTGCGTGCGTTACGGGGATGCGGGAAGGGCGGGGCGGCGAATGGTTGGGCGTCACGACAGTCGACGGCGTCCCCGGAAGTAACCGGAAGGGCGCCGTGATGGGGCAGGCATCATTGACGTATGCGATTCCCAGTATTCATGGGACGGCGGAGGGGCGGGCGGTGGTTCTCCGGAGCTTCTCCTCCGAAGAATCGGCGGCGCAGCGCATGAGCGAGCGTTCAGGCGCAGTGCGTGGAAGCAAGGAAGGACGTGTCCGCCGAGCGACCCGGGAGGCCCGGCGCCGAGCGCACTGCTACCGGTATGAAGTCAGACCGCTCAACCGTCAACCACATCCTGTCCTCACCAACCGCCACGTCCGTAGTCTCCCTGGGTCGAATCCTTATACCGCCCGTAAACCGCCTCGCATGCCGTACACACACACCTGCAGAACCGCCTGGGGTATGCAGAGAGTTACTCCATCCGGGCAGAGGTAGCCCTGAGCGCAGCGGGGGCGGGAGCGGGGGCGGGACGAAACGAGAGGCAGTAGGGAAGAAAGGCAGTAGGGAAGTAGGCAGGGAAGGGGGGCAGGGAAGGGGGGCAGGGAAGGGGTGAGGGAAGGGGGCGAGACAAAGACGAGGGCGTGGGAGAAAGGGGTGTGCGTGTGTAAGGCATGTGTGTTACTGAAGCCGCCCGGCGCGGCGCGGTGCAACACGCAACGCACGGGAAGCGCCAACAGGGGAGTGGGGACCCCAGTTGGCGTTTCGATCCTAGGCGGACTGCCGTACTGTGGTTTCGCGAACGCGCCCATGTGAACCATGGGTCATGACCGAATGATTTGCTGCGATGAGTATCCCTATCTATCTGCACCCCTATCTATCCCTCCTGCCTATCCATATCACATCACCCTATGCCCCCTCCTATCTACCATCCATAGCTGCGTATTTCCGCACATATGTCTATTTGGGCTCCCAGCCTCAGGCGTCCCCACAACCCCACGCAGCCTCAGCACAGTCTCCCGCACAACTCCTGCCCCCCACCCGCTTCTAACCTCCCTTGCCTGTCTCGGCACAAGCTCCCTGAATCCTCCCGTCTCAAACTTGTAACCCTTGCCTTACCCGTGCATACTCGGCTCGCAGGAGCACACCCTCGGGGTTGAGCGCCGCCGCCGTCAGTACGGCCTGTTGTACGGCAAGCTCCACACTTCCGTACGTGCACGTGCCGTTGGTGACGACGAGGGAGCTGTTGACGAGAGTGACCTCGGAGGCGAGGGCGGCGGGGGGCGGGGGCGCAACCGCCGCCAGGAGAAGTAGAAGCAGGAGGCCTGTGGGGTGCGTGGCAGCAGCATGGGGCAGACGCGACACGCGAGCCGGTGCCTATTCAGTACTGCGGAACAAGAAGTACGACAACGCCAAACACACGGCCGCCGTGTGCGCACTTGAACTAACCAGCGCTTCATTTACCACGTACGACATGAATGCGTCCATGCTTCTCCACTCAGCCGCAGACAATGACACGATGCAATGCGCTACAGTTGCAATCGCATTTGCGACTGGCGATGGGGCACCGACACAGCCGGCAGATTCCTGCCTTCCCGCTCTGTCCGTCAAGCATATATGTGGTTCGTTGGGCGGGCGGGCCCATACCGCACCCCTTCGAGCGTGGGCCCTATTCCCTGTCCTCTGCTGTGCACTCGTGCAAAATATATAAACATGAAGAATGGACGGAGATCGATCTCCAGCCAACGCTCGATCGCTCGCCGCCGAACGCAGCGTGTCGTTCGAGATTATCGAGCTCAACCGCACAGGCCGGTCCGCATCGATCGATTAGGCGATCGAGTAACAACAAACCGAACGAACGAACGACCCGTGGGTCTGTCTGTCCATGGCGCCAACGGCCAACTTGACGCACCCAGCCAAGGGCCGATAGGCAGGTGCCATATGGGTGACTGCCCTTCGAGCGCGGTCATACCGCGAGTAAGGAGCGATCGAGGTGCCCAAATGGAAGGCACGCAGTGGTATCCCCAGTCGTCGAAGGAAGGAAGGAATGCAATGCAACGCAACGCAGCGCCCCTCGCTCCGCGACTCTATCACACCACTTACCCGGAAGCGCTGGCAACAGCTGGGCGGTTGAGGAGCCACCGGCGGCGGCGCTTTGGCCGCTTTGGTGCCCGCTGCGGCGTCGATCCATGATGAGTGCCTGCTGGCGGCGCATGGCTGCCTGCCTGCTGCCTGCAGACTTCGTTCTGGAGGCCTGTTCCCTGTTCCCTGTTCCCTGACTCTAAGATTTAACAGGGCAAAAGGCTAGGGTCGCTGCGCGTGGGTCCTGGGATGGATATTGGTGGCTGACTGGGTTGGGTGCGCGGCGCGCAGTAGTAATAGTATGTGATGGTGGTTAAAGTTCGTGTTCTGAGTGGGATGCGTTGGTGTTGATTGCGTGATGAACCGATGCGAACGAAGCGGTGTGGTGCCGCCGGCAGGCCTCTGGGCTTTGTGTCCTGGACGCATGCGCTGCAGTACGAATCGCCGTGCCAACGGCGACGCAACAACGAAGTCTGACCCATGGCGGCGGCGCTGCCTGCAGCTGGTGCGCGCCACTAGTGCCGATTCGACGGACGGATGGACGATGACCCGCGGGTCGATTCGTTCATGTGGATCTGCGCAAAGGGTCATTCGCTTTGGGCCTGAAGGAAAGGGCTCCTACTCGCTGCGTGCTGCCTGGACGCACGCAGGGGGACTGTCTGCTGCCGGTGTGACGTTAAGTATTGGACGATGATGAATGAGGCCGAGGGACGTAGGGAATGCCGTTGCAGGAGCCAGGTAGGGCCGTACATACGTACTGCCATACTTGCATTCCTTCGGGTTGCTGCGCCCTCAAGGTCAGCGGCGGTCTGCGCTGGCCAGGGCTAGGGAACGTTCCTTTGGGTCGGCTCGGGTGCGGCGCGCGAGTTCTGTGTATGTGCAGGTAGGTGGAGATCCGACGAAGGCCATAACGCGACGACGCATGACCGATGCGATGACTCGCCTCCTCGGCGCATGGTTGCATCTGCGAACGAGCACACGTTCTTTGCCACGCCTTGCCCCCAGCGCGTCGGTATGATATGCCTAGGTGCTACAAGTAAGTTCATAAAATAATAGGAGGTGACCCGCACACGCCTTCCTCGCTTGCGCCGCGCAGCAGTCGGCGATGCCGACGGCGCCGACGACGCCGATCGAACGGGCGCGGGCTGTACGCGAGTTGAACGGGGCAGAACTACCGGCATGGCTGCAACGCGCCCGCCCGGAGTTTTGCGCAGATTCTAGAAGAACTTCATTAGATCATGTAGTGGTGTATACATGTGACTTTGTCACGGGGGCCACAAGAAAGGTAGAGCCGGACGGCGGTTAGGCTCCCCAACGACTCGTCTGCGCTTCGAGCAAGGAAGAGGCAGCTGGCCTCGAGAAGACAGACGTAGATAATATAACGGGCAAATAACGTAAAAATTTTAACACGAGTGTGTCAATATTGCTGCTGGCCCGCGCTAGCTGGTCCGCTGTGACGTTGTTCGCACGCACAGGTTTGCATCCCTCACTTGAATGGCCGAACCAAAAGCAGGGCTGTCTTTAGTGCCTGAAGACGATGCAATGGAAAGCTGCACTGAGGTCGCCGTTGTGCCGGCGGGCCGATGGCCACGCCCTTTACCATACTACTGTTGGTTAGTTCGTTAAAGGTCAGCCCTTCATACGGCGGCGCTCGTTAGGTTCATGACCCGCTGATAATGTTTTATCTCGAGTTGCAGCACCTGTCGATACGCACTGACACGGGCCGACGTGTGTATGGCATGTGTGTACGCGCGCGCTGCGCGTGGACCTGCGCGCGTGGATGGCCATGGGTGGAAGCGCACACGGCGTCGGCAGCGATGCAGCAGGACGCACGCGGCCGCCAACGAGCTAGGTAGGTAGAGGGGCATTTACACGTGCGTTCTGTCGTGTCCTTCACACATTTCTAGCACGGCAATCGGCGGCTCCTGGCCAGGTCAAACCTGCAAAAAAACGTACCAAGTGGAGGGCGGCGAAGAAAGGGGGCGGGAGGGCGGCAAACGGAAACAGAAAATAAATAAGCGGTGGATGGCGATAGGTGGGCGTTCGCTCGATTGGCAGCCGGGCAACAAACCGGAGCTGTGACTAGTCGAGCGATAGGACGCCATCGGTACGACGGCGGATGCCGATTCGTTCATGCCGGGAACGAAGCTTGCGAAGGCAACTAAGTGCGTACGTGGCGCCGGGGCAGGCGGGCCCCGCGCGGCGGTACGTAGCCATCACAAGCGACGGAACCCTGCTGTGCGTCCCTCAGCATGCAGCAGCAAGGCAGCCGCCCATCTATCAATCCGTCCGTCCGTCCTTCCACCCGTCGTTCAGTCTACAGATAGACGCATTGAATGACTGGACGACTCATGCATGACTCACGCGCTGATCATGAGCAACGTACCAACGAACACCCCGGGGGAGCGACGGGGCGGCAAGCGGGCAGCCAGGGACGGCGGCTTGCCGGTGAGAGTGGCCCAAAGACCCTAGCTTTCAAAACAAACGTGTGAACATTGCCACAACCTGATCAAGTAAACCAAACAATTCACTCACCGTCTTCATGGTGATGTTGGCGTACGGCACCTTGTACAGTGTCGTATTTACGTCACCCAGGGGCTGGCCCAGAAAGTCCTGGACACTGCCCGCGAGCATCGCCGCGGCGGTGAGGTTGGTGACGGAGGTCACGGTGCCTTGGAACACGGAGGTGGAGCCGCAGGCGTACTGCAGTCGTACATGCAGTACATACAAGCAACACCATACACGGAGCGACGGAAGGGGGGCGTAGAAGGCGCCGCGAATGAAATCCGCTGCTGGATGGCAGCGCGTGAGAGCAGCGGCAGCGGCAGCGTTCTATCTGCCGCCTTTTGCCGATCTTAGACGGATGGCCGAATCACCACATACACACACATGCACCCTATAGACCACACCACACGCACCAGCCACCAGCACCACACACACGCACGCACACACCCAGCTACGTACCCGTATGGTGCTGCCTCCATGCAGATCAATCCGCGAGTTGTTGAGACCCACGGGACTGCCCCACAGCACCAGACTGGAGTTGTACAGCGCCAGGGTCGAGTCAAGCATGAAGACGGCGGTGTTGGTGAACACGGCGGTCACGTTGACGAAGTTCACCGCCGATCCTGTTTGTTTACGCATGGGTTGGATTGAAAACAATCGGAGTGGGAGACCCCGACTGGGGGTGTTGGAAATCGGAAGTTGGAAGTTGCAAGTTGGACGTCGGAAGTTGGGCGTTGCATTTTTCAAGTAGCGTTTAGTCGGTTCGTGGCGAAAACGATTTTCCTCTGCTGCTCAGCCGCAGGACCCGCGGAACCCGCAGCAGCCTGCCGCCGGTAGCGCCACACGTTCGTACACACCGTATGCCGCGTGCCAAGATCCCGCCCCGCCTGGCCCCGAAACCCCTAAAGCCGACAAGCAAGGGGGCCCGCCCCGGCTATCTCCCAGCATGGCATAGCCATCCGCTGCACCCACCCAGCACGTTCACATCTGTGTTCTCGAGCCATATGTACGACTGATGTGTGGCTGTCGTACTCGTCTTGTTGGCCGAGGGAATCTGCTGGCGCGCCGCAGACTGGGTAACATTCCTGCGTGCGTCGGATGCCGGCGGCGGGGATGGAAGTACATACACAGCATCGAAGGGAAGGTATTCGTACATTAACCACTGTTGTCGTACTGCCGACCCTTAACTGTTTGAAAACCATGGCACGCACCCTCACGCACCGTACGTGCTGCATGAAACACCGAACGAAAGACCCACCACGCACGCACCCTCACGCACTCGCGCTTCCCGCCTGACCTCCTCCGTTCCATCTTACAGTGTGGAGTCGTAGACGATCAATTTGCTGTTGTTGCCGTACAGTGCCGTATCCTTGAACAACCCAACGCTGTGGGACATCGCAGCGCTGCTGTCCTCCATTACCCTGAAACAGATGAAGTATGCAATCAAGTGCGCAATCAACACGCACCGAAAACAAACATTATCCAGACAAACAAAAATGCATCATGCTTAAAAGAGGGCACGCAGCCCGCCGCCGGAGGGTGGTTTGCTGTTGCAGTTGATACGTACAGGCTCGCGGCAGACGTGGCGTCGCAAAGGGAGGGATTTATTAGGCGGCGTGCGTCGGGCGGGTACAGACGTGCACAGGCAACGGACGTGCACAATTGGAGCGGGACGGCACGCCGCCACGGCGCCTAGCTAGCTAGCACGGCTCATCATCAGGTCGCTCGCTGGGATGTGCGACATGCCCCGCGCCGCCGCCCCGCCTCGTGCCGAGCTCCATACATCCTAAGCTATGTATGGGGCTCCAACTAAAACGCAAGCTGCTGATGACCAGCCAATTACGTACCACGCCCAGCCATCCGTGAAGTTGAGGGCCGATCCAGACATTTGAAGAAGGGTGCCGTTGGTGACGTAAATCCAGTTGTTTGGACCGGTCAGTTCGATTGTGGATCGGGCGAAGCTGACGATGTCGCCGCTGGGGAGGGATAGCGTGTTGTTCTGGAGGCAGGCGGGTGGGGGCAGCGAGGGGCACGGCGGGGGAGCAATGCGCGGGGCCGGGCCGAGCCGGTCCGGGCGTAAGTCGGTTAATTGCCGTGGTTGGCGGCTGCAACGTCGGTCTGTCGGGGGAGTACCACGAAATGTCAGCTATCTAGTGCCTTTGGCCGAATGCTGCGGCGGCGGGGGAAACTGGCTATAGCTGCCGAGGGGCCGCGCAAGTGCGTATGTGGATGGGTTTACGTGCGTGCGAAACCGGCAAACACACACGAGTCGCTCGATCGTTTCCAACCACCCAACCAACTACCTAACAACCGACTGTCGTACATACCTCATGAAGCCCGAGACGCAGGGAATAGAAGGTGGTGTTCGGGTTTTGTACGACAACATGCGTGTTGTTCCTGTCGATCTGCACATTGCTCTGTGTGCGCGCGTGCGGGCGAGCGAGCGTGTGTGCACATACAAGAAGCGTGACGGGAGGGAGGGACGTAGGACCGGCCGCGCGCGCGGCGGGAGGGGATGGGCAGCTGCGGGTGGGAGCAGGGCTCGCTCGAGCGTCTCCGGTGAGTGCGTGTCTACGAGGTACGAGCACCTACTTCCTGGCTAGGTAGGTAGCTCGCCCATATCAATCAACCCAACAGCAGACCGACAGAGTACCCTCGCTCCATCCCATATTCCCCGCCGCTATCTATCTACACATGCAAGCACGCATCTAGCCATTAGCTAGATAGCTCATCAGCTATTCCATGTTGCCCACCGATCGATCCCTTCCTTGCTCGCTCGTCCTAAAACTGCACTGCCATGTACTGCCTTGTACTGCCGCCATGTACTCACAGACAGTGCCGCTTGGTGCTTGCACAGCGATTGACCGTCTGGGCAAAGATAATCCTGGAGCGAGTATGCAGGAGAGGAACTCGATAGGTAATAATAAATGTGTAAGGACGACACGGGCGCGGCAAGAGGCGAAGGAGTTTGATGCGCGGCGAGGCACGGGAGGCATGGCAGATGGCCGTAGGCTTAATTATTTCCCGTCGCCTACCAGCCACGCTACCTATTATTACTTCCCGCCTCACTCCCTCCAGCCGGCCTGCCCATCCACCCGCCCTCTTCCCGCCAATCTTCGCTGCGGTATCTTCGGTATAGCTCATCCCCAATACCGCCCCCATCCCGCCACAGTTCATCACCTTGGCGTGGTCCGCCCGGATCGCCAGGCCCTCGGGGTTAAGCGCCGCCGCCGTTAGTACGGCATGTTGTACGGCAAGCTCCTCGCTGCCGTACACGCATGTGGCGTTGGAGACGACGAGCGTGCTGTTGTGGAGCAGAACCTCCGCAGCCCGGGCGGTTCCGTTGGGAGGAGGCGCCACCGATGCCAGAAACAGCAGCAGCAGCGGCAGCAACATCCGCCGCAAAACGCCTGCTGCTGATGACAACGCAACCCGGTAAGGGACCATGCACGAAACCGGTGCAAATTGATCTCGGGGGTTGTGGAGTCTGTAGGGCCGATGGACATGCATGGCTCTACCGGTCTGTTGTGCGAGCCTGGGGCAGCGGGCGGACCAGCGAGCGATAGATCGACGCCGTCCTTTCCGTCCACTTCCGCCGCGCACCATCGACTTTCAGTTGATCCACCCCGTAATGGCTTACGCTTCAATCAATATGTCCGTATGTAGACGGTTTTGCCTTCCAAACTGAACTTGTCCAATCTTAAGCCAACCCCAAGCTAATCTACCGCGCGCCGCAGCGAATAAACACGCAACGAATTAGAACAGCGATTTACGTAGTACGCACGCGGATTAGTACAGCCCCACATGATTCTCTGACCTTCAAAATCCATTGGCACGGCGGCCGCGCCGGCTTGCTTGCTTGCTTGGGCGCGCGGAGACCCCTCGCCGCTGCTCAGACGGGCGGAAATCCGCGACGATTCGTAGACGCTATTCAGAGCCGTGGGAGGTGCATGGCTGCGTGACGACGTGATGATTACATCCATACGTCCATCGATGTACATGTATCGTTTGTGTTGTATTGCCAACCCTCACCAACCTTCTTAAGCAAACCGTCCAACCTAGCTACGAACCCTGATGAAAGGTTGCAGAGCTAGAAGCAGCACAGTTCGCGTGTGGTTTATTCGGCTCGACCGTGTGCGCTTCGCAAAGGCGCGTGGCCGGCGCGAGGCGGGTGGAAGGCAGCTCTGTGCCGATGATGACCCATGGGTCACCTTCCGTGGGCTTCGGGCGCGCCCGTCGCCGAGCGACCCATGTGCCGATTCTAGCTACGTGGCCAGCAGCGTCACAGCTGAACCGCTCATATAGATGAAGGTTACGAGAATCATATTTGGCTGGATGGGTGCGGAGATTTCCTTTAGCTGGGACGCTGCTGGGACTCCCAGCAGACTGGGAGACCGTCCTCGAAGACGCACGCACGTCGGCGCGGCAAATGCGCGCTTGCTTGACCCCAAGCTAGCCTCCAACTTCATTCGCCCGTTGTATTTGAAACAAGTCATTACACCAGCTACCATCTCGGGCTCCAATGTATGTATGTGTGCGGTATACGGCGGAGGCGGGTACGTACACGCGGCATCTTACACGCACACGGGTCATCAGCAGCACGGAAAATCAACCCAAAAATGCACCAAACCATTCGAGTGACCAATTATTTTCATGCATGAAGCCATCTTAGCCACACATGTTATACGTACTTAACCAACTTGGCCAAAGTCGCTGGCATCGAAAAGGGCGCTCAAAATCGACGAGCGAGCGAGGTGATCGAACGAACTGGCTGTTGGTCTTCTACCGGCATACGAGGGGACAATGAATGCCCTTTATTTGCCACGCAGGTCGCGAGCTTCTTTTTTTCCTTGTTGAGCTCAGGCCACCCGCCCGTAATACACAAGCAAACCACCGGCCTTTCTGTGCACAGCAATGGCCGTCTACATACGTTCTTAAGGATGCGCCTTCCCTTGCTTCTATCTGCTGCCGCTGCCGCACGCCGTGCGTCCGTGAAGCCGCCCACCATTGCCGCCGCCCGCCAGCCATACTTTCAAAAAGGCCTCCAAACCATCCACCCGGATGTCAATAAAACTGCGGACCGACGGGCGAACGGAAAGGAACAAGCAACAGTGAGGCGGCTGCGGTACGCACGTAGGTAGGCGCGCACTGTCGGCTTCGTTGGATGTCATGTATTTGCTTGACGATTTCCTAAACATACAGCAGGCAGGCACCCGCCCGCTTCGAGTACAAATAAAACATAATAAAAGCGAGGCCAGGTAGCCCACGCGTGAAATCAAGCCGGTTCCCCCCAGCAGCCCAGCCAACAGCTAGATGATGAAATAAACCCACATACGCACCGTCAAGGAGCCCTGCCAGCTGCTGCCGTCTGCCCCCAATGTCCCGTCCACATCTCCAAGGTGCCACCCCAACAGGTCTTGGTCGCGTCCCGTCAGTGGTGGGGTGGCGTTCAGCAAATTGCGGCTGGCGGTAGAGCCGCAGGCGAACTGCGTGTGTATGTCGTCCGCGTGCGCGAATGAACGCAATTATCAGTTCGGACGTACAAACATGCGTGCAGCAGCAGGTCGATCGCGCACGCCGGGGTGCAAACACGCACATGATTACGTTCAGAGATACAGTTCAGAGATGCACGCACGGCGGGTGGGGACATGTATGCATGTATGTAAACGTAGATTGCGGGAACAACGACGACGACGGCCAGCAGTGGGTGAGCGAGGCGGGTTAGTTGCAGGGACTCTTGCGACGTCGTCTGCTATCTACGTATATCGACCCCTTTCAGCAGCATGCATCCGTCGAGCCATTCTCTTTATACAACTAGCTTTCGATTCTATGTTATCTTTGTTTGATTGGTTCTCTCACCAATATCTTGCTGCCGTCGTACAGCTCCACCCGTGCGTCATAGTTGAGGACCAGGGAGCTGCTGCCCCACAGCTCCAGGGTTGAGTTGTGCAGCTTCACTGAGCTGCTCTCCAGGGACAGCAGACTGGAGTGTGAGAGCAGGACGGTGGTGTTGATGAAGACAGCATTGCTGTCTGGAGGGAGGGAGCGAGCGAGGCGATGGGGATGGAGCAAGGCGGCGGCAGGCAGGGTTGCTTGGTAACATGCTATGCATGCACATGTGCATAGCTAGACGTTTAAACACACAGTTTACAGTACGTTCATACCATACGTAATTAAGCTGCTGGCACAATGAAGTCACTCAAGGCATACCGTCGACCGACCTTTCAGGATGACGCTACTCCCGCCATCAATCCAGGTGTACGGCAGCCAAGTGGCTGCCGCGCCGTCAGTGCTGCCAGGTGACGGCGGGAGCCGGGCTGTGTCCGAACTGACCAGCCTGTATGTCGGTGTAAGCCATTATGGACATCAGCAGGGAACGAAGGCAACAAATGCATACGTAGCGGTGGGGTTATTACAAACACTCGCAAAAGAAGGGAAGTGCATGATGAACAGCAGCAAGTAAGGGGGGGGGGCTCAACTAACCCATCCTGTACTGCATCTCGCTCAGCATGCGCAGCACAGCACGCATAAGCCACATCTAACCACGACACCGACCTGGATGGGAACCACTGCACTTATGCAACTCCCCGCAACAGCAGTCCCCTGAACGCACGCCCGACCTTCCTGCCGCCAAGGAGGATGGGTGTACCATGCATACGCGGGGTGTTGTTCATCCCCGAACGCCCTTACTAGCTGTTCCGTGTTCGTTCACCACAGCACAGCACGCCTCAAGTAGTTTCAGTAAATTTAGAAGTAGATAGCCCTGGCTGGGGCACTCACCACGTAGAGTCGTACAAGGCGAACGTGCTTCTGTTGACGTACATTGCCGTATTGTCCAGCCGAATTTCGATCGTTTCCATATCGAGGTCACTGCCCTCTTCAATGACCCTGTGCGCAGGCGCAGCGCAGTTTTAAATATGTTTGTATTGTGCGGTGATGTACGGAACTAATTTCGATGTACGGCTTGGTTGTTTCTTTTGTGTTTGGCATCCGAGCCGGGTAGGCCCGCCAGGGTAGGTCGGATACCGGTAATCACATCTAAATTACAGCCAACTGCAAGAGACAACATCGTGCCGTATAGATTCCACTCCTATGTTTACATATTTACGCAGCGCAGTCACCAACGCACCAGGCAGGTCCGTTTGAGAAGAGGAGTCGGGAATGGTTCTGGAGCCACAGCTTGGTTCCATTGGCGACATAGAACCAGTTGTCCGGGCCAACCAATTCCAAAGTAGAGTCCGAAAGAATGACGTAGCCGCCGGAAGAAAGTGACAGGGTGTTGTTCTGGATGCATGCGTGCATCGAGATGGGGGGGCGGGGTGCGTGAGCGAGGAGACACGCACGCAGGTGGATCAACTAACCAGCAGCAGCAGCATCAGGCATACATGCATCATCATGCGGGTAATAAGCAGCACGCTGGTAAGTAGAGTGCATGTGTACTGCTGGGACCTGGACCGTTAGTTGCCACCGGGCGGGGATGGGCGCTGTGTTGGGTAAATCATGCACGCACACGTGTTAACGATGGGCCGACGCAAGGAAAACATTAAATACCGGTACTCGATAGATAAGTGTCCGTCTGCCGCCGGGGGCGGGGTCAGGCGGGCTTACTTACCGAAACGATAGCGAATTACGCCACCACGATAGCAGGCCCGCCCTTGACCAGGCGCTTGACCATGTATAATAACGAGACATCTTGATACATAATCATCATGCATGCCTTCCGCGTTTTGACTTGCATCTGACGAATTATAGCTGTCTACTGGAGTTGCTGGCTGGACATCATCAATAACCGGCCACTATCTATCTATCTATCTATCTATTCTATCTAGCTAACAACGAGCCGCCCTCTGATTTATTTTGTACTTACCTGATCGAGGCGTAGGTACGCGGATTTGATGGTCGCGTTCTGCATTGAAGCGTGGGCAGTAGTAATGATAATGCCGTGTGCTGTCTTAACATGGTGGCGACAATTGGTTCGGTCTTCTGTGTGAGGTACAGTGCGTCCCATAATCCTAAAACACAATCCTAAGACCCTAAAACCCTACGGCAACCAGCAGCTGCCTTGCTTGCCTCCGGATCTTCGAAAACATCCGACAAGGAATAATACCGCCCGGTGATGTACGAGTTGTTTGAGGAGATCTCCATTCCGCCGCTCTGCGTGCGTGCGTGCATCATGGACAGACATCAGACGTTTTGTAATAAGCGAGGCGCGCGGGGCATACGTGATGAGGGATGGGCTGGTTCGAGTGGCATGGGGGCGGGGAGGGCGGGCTTGGATGGATGGGCACAACTCACGCGTGTTTTGATTGGACTTCGCTTCTTATAACCGACTCCCAGCGGGTTTATCTCAGCGGGGAGTCAGCACCTACCAGATCCCTTGGATCTACCGTTGCTTGGACCAGCAGGGTTTCCACACATGTCCGACATGCATGCCCGTCTTTGCATGCAGACGCTCGACAGGGCTAAGGGACAACAGCCAGCATGCATGCCATATGTATGCCCAGCCAAGGCCCACGCAGCCACTGATCATCGCTGCCATTGGCACTCAGCCGGGCTATAAAGCACGCAATTGTAAGGTTTCTCCCCGACGAATCTAGACCGCCAAATAAGGTTATCGCACCTACCCAACCCAGAAATAATGCGCCCCCGCTCAGATAGATACCTCACCAGTAGCAGCGGGGTGTTACACAACGACGACATGCCGTCGGCGCACAGGTAGGCCTGCGTGCAAGCAAGCAGTGCTTGGCTGATGAGCCTAAAATTTACAAGAATAAGAAACCTTTAATACCCACGGCGGCACCTGCCTGCGCATGCTCCTCCCAGAACTTCAAACCTTCGGGATTACGTGCCGCCGCCGTCAGTACTGCCTGCTGTACTGAAAGTTCCGCGGTGCCGTACTTGCAGGTGGGGTTGGAAACGATCAATGTGCTGTTGCTCATCAGGACCAGCTCGCCAGTCGGGACTGGCGGCGGCTCTTCCGGCGGCGGCTCTTCCGGTGGCGACGGTGGCGGGGTCGGAGGACTGGGGGAGCTGCTGGGCGGCGGGCTGCTGCTGCTGGGCGTTGTGACGCCGCCGCCGCCGCCACCGACGGCTCCGCCGCCGCCCAGGATGCCCGACAAGATACCTCCCACTAGGTCCGACGCAAACCCCGGGATGACGACCGGCTGGGGCGCTTGTGCCACCGCCGACCGGTGAAGCAGCAGCAGTGCTGAGTGCGTGGATGAGCAACAGGGGATTGCGGGCGGCGGGTGGGGTAGTGTATGACCGGAGGGCAGCAGGCAGCAGCAGGCGCGCGGGGCGGGGTAAGGTCATGTTACGCAGCAAGCGAGGTCATGCTAAGCCGCTAGTGTGATGTGCGCCGCGGCGGCTATATAGGCCATATATGGACGCCCCAAGAGAGCAGGCGGGGTTGTAGCGAACGGAGCATCAGCCATACGCCTACTTGCTTATCCTCCGCTTACGGTCCCTGCTGTGCGCGTGGATGGATGGAACGTAACACGGAACGTAACACACCAGCTCGTTGCTTGTAGATCACTCGCTCGCAAGAACGGCGGGCGGGTGTCGTGCGTGAACGACCAAGCAAGCAACTGAATCCATCCCAAGCTTGTCGAAGTCCCGCGCACAGCAAAGACATACAACGCACAAACTGGCTGGGCCCGGAGCAGAGTGTCGAGCTCGGGTTCGCGAGAAAATAAGCTTTGTCCGCCGGCTGAATGGCCGGCTTACTGCAGTCCGAGACACTCATCACCTGATAAAAACAGCATGAGGACGGTGGCGACGACGCTGGGTGGTGAGCTTCCGCCAGCAGGTCGCCCAAGCCGCAAGTGCAGAACGCGCCGAACCTGCTGCCGCCGCTGCTGCTGCGAGATACGCATGGCTCCTATGGTTTTATCGCAATTAATGAGCAGCACCTTTCCGTCCTGGTAACCTTGGGCAACAAACATACATGTATGTGGTGTAAAGTGTATTCCATCGGGATCGGGAGCGCTGTGCGAAGCTGCGTGCTGCATCCTTATTAAGGACTGTTACGATTCGCTCGCTCGCTCGTTCGCTCGCTCGATAACACCGGCAACGCTTCGTTCTGAAATTCAACGGTCACCTTGACGTGGCTTTTGCTGAAAAGGTTTCTACATATCCGTGGAAGAAGGGATTAGCAGGCATCGATCGGCGATTTTTTCATTTATATCGTTGTGTCCGCAGTGAATGTAGCGCGCGGTTCAGTTATGTGGCCCCCCCCCGCCTTTACCAGTAAAGGGCCGATCCCCACCGCCGGTTTAGCCGGTGGCTGCTGGATCCTCAGCGTTGCTGTCGATGGAGCCGTCGCAGGCTCCAGGCTAATGGTCCCGGATAGCAGACCGACAAGATTGAGGTCGGAGTATCATATCTAGAACCTGATGACCCGGTGTTGGGGACCAGGCCGGATGCGGCGGATGTCGCTGTTACTATCCGCACAACCGGTATAGGATATATAGATGTACAACAACGCAACAAACATGCCTAGTAACCGGGACACTTGGCCGGCGGCAAAATGGTGAAGCATGCTATGGTTGACCGACTCGTGGGTCGGCAGACCCATCCCTTGCATGCTTTCGTTCCCAGGTGCATTTCTGCTCACGCACCGTTTTCCCCGGCTTGAGGGGCCCGTTTGCGGTAGCGTGCGCCCTACATCAGATGAGTAACATGTTACCCGCCCAACCGTTTCCCGGAATGTTTGGTACGTGCATATATGCCGGCTGTACGATACGGCTGGCAGTCGATTCATCTCATCACGTAATGCTGGACGGCGACTTGCTGTGCATAGCTGCATATATATCAAGGGAATGAGATGGGCGCGCGGGGCTGGCCACCCAGCACAATAGGGCGCAACGGCAAATTCCATCGACATCATATCATCAACGAAACAATACGTTTGCGTGTAAATCTATAGCATCCGGCCATCCAATCACCGCACTGCATGACAGATTTGCCTACCAACGTTCTCATTCACGCAACGACTCCCTACTAACCTCCGTACGCAGGGTTCATGGTGTCGTTTGTGTGCGTTGCAACATTGTGCGTGATACTCACATCCCGGGCGGATGCGCAGAACTACTGAGTAATTATGCAAGAATACCAACGATAGATGCCATCGCAAAACACTGCAGGGGTCGTTATTGGTACCAATCTATCCTTGCTTCTTATCAGCCGTTGTCGCAACCGCCGCAACTATTTCAACCGCTATAACCAACTTCTCCACACAACCTAACCACCCACTAGCTCCGTAGCCCTATTCAAGACGGCTAACCCTCTTAAGGACTGCGAGACCCCGAGGGCGGCGGCGCCGCCGCCGTAGACGGGCCCGCCGAAACAGATGACGCCCCCAGCAGGTCGATGATGCCCGACATCTGATTTTCGATCTTCAAGTCCGCGGCGCCGAGCTGCTGCTGTCCGCCGGTGGTGTTCGTGATGTTTGTGGTCACTTTGGCCAGAGGCAGCAGAGAATCGGAGGCGATTACGCCCTCTGACTCTGTGAAGGAGCCGCATGAGAACTGCAGTGCGTACATACGCACGCACACATACGTGGAGCGAGGTAGGTAGGTGCGTGGATGGCTGGCACGCATGTGCGTATGCGCACGCAGCAAGGGGGAAGCAGGCCACGATCGATTGGGCAGACATTCGTGTAGGAGGTAAGGGCGCACATACAATCGGACAGCAGCGCCGTTAGTTCAACTATGTGTCTAGATGTACGGCTGCCCTGCCCTGTATGCATGATATATGACGTGCCAATGTACGTACGTACCCTTAGCGTGCCGCCATTCGCCAGCACGATGCTCGAGTTGACGAGCTCCAGACGACTGGCCCACAGCTCCAGGTCGCTGTTGCCGACCAGCTGCAGAGTGGAGTCCACCAAGCGCAGAGTGCTGTTGCTCAGGAGGGCGCCGGCGTTGGTCCAAGTGGCTCGAGTGTCTGTATATATGTGCGAGGTAGGGCGCGTGGAAATGCGCTCAGGAAGGAAGCGTGGTGGCGGTTTCATTAGGTATGCAGATATAGCCCTAACTTGCTGCTGGCTACCTATCTATTCAATATATAAACCAATCTATCCAGCACGCAGGCGGCATTCCTCAGCAGCTCCCATGTGCGTGTGTGGGCTGTGCGTGGACTCTGGAAGGGATGCATGGGTTGACGTATACTAGTAATGGGCGAGCAACGAAGGCGCCACACGCACGGGTGTCGTCATGGCCTTCTTAATTTGTCCACTCGGTCGATAGTTATGCGCCATCGCCACGCACCTACAGACGGCTGCTGCTATATATCCATATTTTTTCACACAGCCCGCTCGCGCAGTTCTGGTGCCAATCAATGAACCCAACTACGTACCATACATACCCAGCCAACCACGCACAAATCAACTGACCCACCAACGAGCGAAATGTCAGAGCGGTCAAACCAAAGCATCGACCGTGCGGGCCCCGAAGCGAATTGGAAGGTCCTGTTGGGGACGAGCCGCACGGTATGCAAGCGGGCACGCACAGGAGCGTGGGGGAAGGCACATGATGTGTGGATGAAGGACGCGGGAGTGCACGGGCACGTGCGATTGCATGAAGGCAGGTGATCGATCTAGATGTCAGAAACATGCGAACCGAGCATACAAATCTCGGCGAGGCCACACATCGATATATTCAGGCAGGCAGACAAGCAGGCAGCAGGCAGCAGGCAGGCGTGCAGGCTCACGCACGCACCACAGCGAATCGGTAAAGTTCCAGCGGCTGCGACTAGCCATCACGGCCACGTCGGTGAGATCCACGTTGCTTCCCCTGGAGCTGACGGAGCTGCTCTCTGTAGTCCTGTTACACACAGCGGGACACGGGGGTACGGCAAGACGTACGAGGCGTTCGTTGTACGACGAGCGCTCGGGCCGGCGACACACATACAACGCATATATACAACGGACACTTCCCCATAGCATTTATTAATTCATTCCACACCAACCCGAATCGATCGCTGTCGCACTCACCAAACCGAATAGCTCGCAGCGGCGAGGCTCGACGTGTCCAGCAGCATGGTGGTTCTGTTGGTGACGTAAAGCCAGTTGGCTGGGCCCATCGCTACGTCGGTGTGGAGGAAGGCGATGATGCCGCCGGTGGCCATAGAAAGAATATTGTTCTGGGAATGGGATGGAATGGTAGAGAACGGGCGGGTTGGGGGACTTGACCGAGATGGCCGGCGGAGCTCCAGGGTGCAGAGTGCGGGAGGGGGACTGCTGCGCTGTATGTGTGTCCGGATGGCTCCAATAACGAACCCTCGCCTCGCTATCTCTATCTCCCGTGAGCTCACGCGCGCAGGGCCATACGGCTGGGCAGTACTGGCATCAAAGGAACGTCGGTCGCACGCCCTGCATGAGGCTGGCCGAGGCTGGATGAGAACCAAGCGAGGGAGGTGCACGTGCTATCCATGAGTCGAACCCAGGAGGCAACATCTATCTATCTACGTCTCAGCCTCACCCATCCTGTGTAAGGTGCTGTGCGATGCGATCGATGCAGTAAACTTGGTTGAGACCGCAGATTCCGCCGCCTGGGCATCAACGCCCAGACACATACGTGACAAGGTGTTGGTGTGTCATGTCGTCTAGGATTGTCGTCCATCTGCTTGCTCGTCCATCCGCCGTACTTACGTTCCCCAGCTCGATGTCCTTATCGTCGTAGGTGGAATTGTCCTCTCCCACGCGAAAGTAGGTCTTGGCCACAATGGGCACAGCGCAGCACTTGGCAGCCTGTTGGAAATTTATTAATTTTCGTGATAGATGATGGGGGCGGGGGGTAAATAGGGGACGACGGCAGTATGCGGTTTGCAGGCATGCATGAACCGAGGTAGGTTGGTGTTCTATCAAATAAAATTAATGAAAATAAATAAATACGATTTCCGTTCGCACTGTACCGCCCATTTATAACATATAGCTCCTACATAGCCGCATCGCCACCGTCACGTTGCTTTGTATTGTACCTTCCGTACACTGCTCACTCGTACCTGTTCGCGGCGGCAATGTTCGCCGGGGCAGAGGAACGCCTGGCGATGCAAGCGAAACACAAAGCGATATATGAATTTATTCACCACTCAATGTTCAATATCGGTGAGTGCGTGGCGGTGTGTTGTATACAGCTGGTACTGCGTTGTACAGCTGGTGCAGTGGCGGCGACATACCGACAAATGCTAGCTAGCTAGGTCACACACTATGCAGAATATATATATATATATATATATATATATATATATATATAACGTTCTGCTTTCTGACGTCAGCAACCTACACACATACCAGTTCTACCCCCTATTTTTACGCGCACCAGCGTAGATGTGTTGGCCCCGTCCATCCCGTGCGTGTGTGCTGATCAATCCATAGCATTCCATTCGTATTCATTCGAATCCATTCGCACCTGCTGTTGTGCGGACTGCATCGTCTGACGGAGACTCTCATTGAACCCGGACGACGAAAACTCGGACAGCATCGCATCAACGCCCGCCGTGCTGCAGTTGCCGCTGTCCACGAAAAGACTTCCGCCTAGAAACCCAATGTGGCTGGCTGCCCGGGCACCAGACAGGCCACCTGCCGTACATGCGGATAGACGGAACATCGTTATATTATGAATTACGTGCGAAATAGTGGGGTGGAAGGTGTGTGTATACGTAGTGGGCGTGGGCGTATTGGGGACGGTGACGGACAAAAGAAGAGCTCCGTTAGCCCAGCAACAGATAGATAGAAAGGAGAGCCCGACGTTGCTCACCTGACAAGGTCAGCAGAAGTAGAATCGGTAAACCCGCCAGCAGCAGTTGAAGCAGCAAAAACAGCGGCCGCGAGGGAGCACAGCCGATCGTCGTCTTGCGGCCGGCCGCGCTACGGGCCGCCACTTGGCTGACACAGTAGCCGCCGGGGCGAACCATCGCGTGATGGTTCTCGTGCGTTCTTGCTTTCCGGCAGATTCCTTTCGGTTCTCGCGCGCACGAGCGCTTGCGTGGTGCGTCCGCCCGTAGGTTGCGGCGAGCGATGATGATATAACAACTTTTGGAGAATTTGTATGTTGGATGGCTTGTGCGATGGCTGGTGCGTGGTGCCTTGCGTGGTCGCTCGTTGCCTACTAAATTGTTGTGAGCGTGATGATTTTGGCGCTTCACTCAACAACTGATTGGTTTCTGCTGACTGGATATTCCGAGTTCACAGAAGTATTCCGCCTCGTTGGTCTACGAACAAACGAACATCGGGCTCCAAGGTTCAAACAACAGTACGGCGACCACGCACGGCTAGCGAGATTGAATCTGTGATGATGACTCGGAACAGACGCGCGAGCTCGTAGAAGCACCCGGATGGACAGTACAGAGAACTGGCGGCCGCCTTCGCTAAGCTGTGCCGAGTGCGTGTTGCCCGCTGACAGCGGATGCCTGCGGCGGATGCCTGCGTCACTATTGTTAAATGCACGCATGCGTGCGTTGCGTAGGGGCCACCCATCCACGCAGCCGGGTCCGTGCCTGTCCCAAGCATGTATGTGACAGGCAACCGCGGAGAAAACGACGGTGATCTCAATTGCCCCAACGCGCGTTCCGCAAATGCATCAGCTGGCTTTCTTCAAACAAGCAAATAATCCGTCCAAAGGACCTTAATATAAACATCAGTAAGCGAACATACATGTGGCTTCGTTCATTCGTTCGTGACCCAGCCATGTCTTAACGAAGGGCAAACAAGCAAAAATGGCCTTCGTATACGCGCGACAATACCGCCGGACAGCAGCTAGCCGTTGTCGCCTGCTTTAATTGCTACTTCTGCTGCTGCCGGTACCACTATGAACTAAAGGTATGTACCGTACCTAAGGGCTGCTGCGTGTCTAGCTATCTGCCAGTAATGCGTGCATGGGCGGTAATGTCGTCACAAACATTCAACAGCAAGCGTTGGTTCAAAAGATGACGCCAGCAGCAGGGGCGGGCTCCTCAATCAAGATCAATGTCGCCAGATGGCAAATAGTCAATCTCGGCATCGGCGGTGCCCAGAGGCGCTCCCCTCTGCGGCACCTTTGCACTGTTTGCGGCCAGTGCGGTCAGGGACTCGGAAACAATGACGCCCTCCGAGAAGGTGGTGGAATGGCACTTGAACTGCATGCAGCAGCAGCATGGTCGCAAAAAAAGGGGTGGCCCTTAATGGCTGAGAAGGTTATCATTACGTAGATGTTATTTATAGATCGAAGCCCGTCCGTCCTATATATACATTTCTTCCTAGAAACCGTACGTACCGCAATAGCTAGATGATATGTACCCAGTTGCCCGGTTGCAGGACATGCTGTGCGTACGAACAAATGACAACAAACGGAGCCCAAAACAACCCCTCGCTCATGCAATATAATGCCGGGAAGTGCATACATTGAACCATAAGCGCATCGAGAGAACAAATGCATCCGTCCTGCGTTACGCACATTGATCTCGCCGCCATGTGCCAGCACAATGCTCGAGTTAACGAGCTCCAGGGATGTCGCCCAAAGCTCCAGGTAGGACCCATGCATCAGCTCCAATGTGCTGTTGACCAGTTGAATGGAGCTGTTACTGAGCAGAACGTTGGCGTCGTACCAAGTGGCCCGACTGCCTGGTGCATGCGGCGGGGGCGGGCGGGATAAAATAAATAAAACCCGCAGACGCGAGCAGGGGGGGGCAGGGCCAGGGTTGCGTGCTTGACCGCCGAGGTTGAAGCTGCAGGACGGACTAACGAAAACGGCAAGACGAAGCTGTACATACCTTCCGCGGAGATCGATAAGAAGAAGTAAGACCCCAATTACGCTTGTTCGTTGGCATAGACACGCCGTTAGTATAATAAAACGGCGGGGGTCAGTCATGCGCATGGTCGGTCATGGATGGCCGGCGGCTGACACTGTAATGTCGCGTGCATGTAGCACGCTCGGCGGCAGTCAGAACGTAACGAAGCGCCGTCCGGGATCTGCCTCACACCACCCAGCATGCATGTATGAATGCCCCATCTATCTATCTATCTATTGATACGATCGCCCGAGGATGGATAGATATATGCACCTAGCTAGCTACGTACCCTCCATTGACAGTTCAGAGCGGTCAAACCACATAATTGGACGGGACACGTTATGGTACGGCACGGACCTGCAAGCAGTTCATGGATCCGCGACGCATTCATGTTTCTGAAGTGAAACCAGAGCGACAAGGTACGTACGCGCATACAATACATACAGCAGCCAACAATTTCTCTCTCCGCGACCTATTGCTAGCTAGACAACATAAAATATAATATTTATATAAAACACTTATTTACACATGTTGAAGTGAACGAAGCCGCACGCGTCGACGCGTGAATGCAAATCGAGCACGCACAGCAATGGCATCGTGGGCGGCGGTACAAAGACCTCGCACCCCGCCCGCCCTCGCACCAGATTGTGTTGATGAGCCTCCAGCGGCTGTTGTTCGCGATCAACACGACATCAGAGAGCCGCAAGATGCTATCTGTAGAGAGGACGGTACTGTTCTCGGTGTACCTGATGACATACACACCGGTGGATGGGTAATAATGCATTCACGATAGGTGGATAGATGGATAGGGATAGGTACTGAGCGGCTGGCGGGCCAGCCGAATGAAACGTTATAAATTTCATTTAACGAGCGCCGCCGACGACTGTTCTGAAGGCTTTAATAAATAAATTATTATTCTATTTATAAAATTATCATGCACATGCGAACCCTGGCGGCGTGGATTAAGGCTGCGAGATAGAGCCAGCTAGCTGGAGCCATTATTATAGTCTCATCATCGATCGCTGATGAGCGCTGAGGTCTGATGACGGCTTTACAAGGATTAAATCATTGCACATGCACACGTTGAGGCTCATCATCACGCACGCACGCACTACGTCCAGCTGCATGCATACGTACCCTGACGTACGTACGCACCAGGCGATGAAGCTGTGGGAGAAGTGGTTCGAGTGGTCCATCTCCAGGGTGGTTCCCTTGCTGAGAAACAACCAGTTGTCCGAGCCGAGCGAGATGTTGGAGCGGCAGAAGCTTATCACGTTTCCAGTCGCAAGAGACAGGCTGTTCATCTGGATGCATGGGTGTACGTGTGTGTGGGTGTGTAACGTCTGGGAGATACACGGAAATGTCAACTAGTGCCTTTGCCATACGTTACAGGCTGCGTGCGTGCGGGCGCATTCAGCAGGCGTTGGGCGGGGTGGGGTGACGAGGTGCGTGCGCGGCGGGCGGTTGGGTGCGTGGTTAGTTCGGGTTCGCTCGACGAGTAGCCTAGCCTAGTTAGTGCGGCACAGCATGCACGGCAGGATAAAAAACTTAGTCCTAGTCCACGCACCATCCTACCATCCTATCGATCCGACCTTCACACACGGCCAATGCTCGGCGGCTCCATGTAATCTCGATCGCCATGCAGCCCCCCGGCTGCGTACCATCGATCTGCTCTTTCCCTTACTGCACGTGTATGCCGACTTACCGGCCCCAGAACGATGTTCTGAAAGTCATACAATGGGGTAGGCTCTCCAACAACGATGTATGAATAGTTCGTCTCGATTCCAGCCGGA
This sequence comes from Pleodorina starrii, assembly GCA_030267565.1. Classification (NCBI taxonomy): domain Eukaryota; kingdom Viridiplantae; phylum Chlorophyta; class Chlorophyceae; order Chlamydomonadales; family Volvocaceae; genus Pleodorina; species Pleodorina starrii. The sequence goes on from BRXU01000035.1 coordinate 189,504, forward strand.
AGCGGCGAACTCTCCTGGAAGTCGTACGGGAGTTATATTGCAGTGGTCGCCGCGGTGCGTGATGAAGTACGGCATGCAGGACGGGTTACGTACATCTATATTTGGGAAGTGAGCCATGAAGTAAGGCAGGAGCCCGGATATGAAAAAGCACCTGTTCGCGGGCAAGGTGTTCGCACCAACCATACCTGCTGCTCCACAGCACCGACAGCCGGCTTCCGACTGTACATTAGCGTTCCGGACGGGAGAAGAACCGCCTGCGGCAGTGGAATCAACCGACGTAAAGGGAACATAAGTAGGATTATCGTTCCGTCCTGTACGTAAGTAAGTAAGGATACCGTAAGTTGAATGTCAACTTGGGCACTTGATTGCGGCCAAGTCATATATAGTCAGGCAGGCAGGGCGGGGACGCACGCTCACTGCCGGACAAGTACCAAATACACATATGTGTTTGTGCCCGGGGGAGGCTTGCCTGAGGCCATGCAGCCATCCAGCAACCCACTGCTGTTCACAACCTGCGCCTCGATCGGCCCCCGCCCGGTAGGCCGTATGAACTACGCGCGCATATTAACAAGCGGGCAGCCAGCTCGCATGCCGCAGCGAGCTATACATCTATCTATCTCTTGGACTACCATGCATACTCCGCGCCCATATACATAGATAGGACCCACGCACGCACATGCCGCTCCTGTGGGTATTTGTCCCGGAGGATCTGTTCTGTGCTCCAGTTGAGCCCCTTGGGAACCATGTTTCCGCGCATCTTCTCTATGACCCGCGGGTCGCAAGTTGCGTGGTCCACTCCCAGGCTGCCGTTGCGGAACAACACGTGGCTCGCCGCCATCACGCCGACAGCAGAGAAATGACCGCCTGGATACGTACGGAACAACGTGCATACGTACGTATGGTATGGCATATGGGCGAGTGTGTTTGTGCACGCACACCAGGACGGAGCCCGCAATCAACATGAGCGAAATAAGATGAGCGTCAAATCACGCATGGGCAGTCCCGAGCGAGGACCCGATCCAGCTTGCATGAAGCGAATGAAGCTTGTAAGCCGCCGCCGGCGGCCGGTGATAGATCACGCACCTGTTGGCAGCAGGAGACCCACTAGCAGCAGCAGCAGCAAGACTGACATCATCTTTGGGGCCTTGCATGAGATGTGAAGAAGCAGCAGTGGCAGCAGCCGCTGGCCGCGATGCTGCCGCGGCGAACCGGTGCTGCTGCTGCTAGGCGCGGATGTGGCGGTGGCGGCCCTTGTCGTCGTTGTGCTACTGCTGCTGGTGCGGAGATGCGCCGTTTCCGGACATGCTGCTGCCGCCGGTTGGCAGCCCCCGGACAAAGGCATTATTGATTGCTCTCGTTGCTCGAACGATCGCGTAACAAGCAAGGTTACTTTGTTGTGCGTTGTGGTGAACGCGGCCTTTCCTGCCTTGCTTATTTCGTTGTGTGTTCTTTTCTCAATGCACCGCCGTCGGGAGCGAGGTTCGTGTATTCGCGGAAAGGCTTACACGATTCATCAGCCGTGAGTGTTTGTGAGTGTGTGTGTGAGAGAGCGTGCTTGGAACCTATTGGGATTGGGATTGGAAGGAATAAAAGGCGGCTATGTAAATATGGACACGCTTGTAGAGCACGCAGCTGCTGAACAGGACGCAATTTACGTAACGTACACAGATGGTGCGAAACGATCTATGGAAACATAGGGGACAGGTAGGACAGGAACGAACGGCTGTGTATCGATGTTTTAATTAGATAGGGACCGACAGCTGATGAGCCAGTCATACATCCCTGCCGGCATGGGTTGGTCCTTGTACTGTACTTTGTACCAATTTTGGCACTGCGCGAGCTTGTGTGTTCTAGCTGACGGAAGCCGGCGGCGGTGAGCACTTTGTACCGGCAGATTAATAACTCCGCCGTCCGGATTGATCCATGCCTTCCACATCGAGCCATGCTGTGTCGGTTGGGTCGACGCCGGCTCGCTCGAGGATGTATAACGCCGAGTAACCAAGTAAGCCCCTCGCTTCGCGCATATCTACTTGTTGTACATGCGCATGGAAAAGTGTCACGAGCGTGGCATTAAATGGAGCAGACAGGTCCGTTACTTTACTGCTGCTTTCGGCGGATCGCCGACGATGCATCACCCGGGCGTTTGCTGAGTGCTCAGCCAAGCCGCTGCCTCATCAGCAATACATATCGAGGATGCGACAAGCTAGAAGGATGTGTGTGTGTAATAGAATAATATTGTGGCCTACGTACTGCTGAATGGATGCTAAAATGCGGGTTCACTGCTTCGCGTCGGCCACTGCTGCAGCTAACGGTAGTTCGTTTTGCTTGACTGACGGAGTATGGCTGGTTGGATGGTAATACATTTCAGTGCCCGCTGCCATTTTTGCGTCTCGCGCGGCTACGTAGATCATGGGTATTATTAGTGAGTAGTTGCCAGCAGGCCGCTCTAGCAAGGATTGGCGCGGCATAAGTATAGCATGGGTACCAAATTATGACGCATCCGTAAGTGACCCATGGGTCATCAACTACAGTTCTTCGTTACCGCATACTGGCACACGCATATGCGGAAGCCGTCGATCGACCTGTGTGTGTGCGGTCCCTCCTTTGGCTTCTGCCACCGCTGCTGCAATATGTTCAAAGCAACGTTAACCGCCAAGAACGACGGAATCCGCGCGTATTTTGTAGGAAGGTGAGTAACGATCCAAAATGTTGGGCAGCACGACGGGCACAGTCCACACAGTAATTATTATTACGCCCTCTACTCAACTGCCCCAGACTGCCCAGACCCTAAGTTAACACACAGCAGATACTTCTCGACACGAAGCAACGCAAGCAGGCACACTTGCTTGCTTTGCCTTCCAACTAACGCCATCCGTCCGTGGCATGCAGGTACGTACAGCTTGCCGTAAACGACGCCCGTGTCGTTCGGCCACAACTTACAGCAGCAGGCACCACCACCGTGCACATACACACGCTTCACAGCTCTCCCGAAACCATCCAACAGCCTCACGCATCATGCCTCATCATGCGTCGCCATGATGCACATGTATTACACCCTTTCGGTACGACATGCAACCCGCCTAACACGTGCAGCCATCATATGCAGCCCGGTACGACATGCAACCCGCCTAACACGTGCAGCCATCATATGCAGCCCCGGCTGCACCCACGGCTGCGTTTAATTTGAATGCCGGCTGCGTGCTGATGAAGCATAATGCCGATGGCGATGCATGCATGATGGATGCGTGGCAATGTGCCGGACCTATCGATGTATGGCTGGGATGTGCGTGTAATTGAAAACACCTGCGTGAGACGTACGTATGCATGTCGTACGTATGTATGGTATGGCGTTGTGCAACCAGATCCAGAATCTATCGGGGAAGGACAGTAGTGCGACATGCATGCCACGTACATGATAATACAATGCCATGCGCTGGTGGATGAAACTCACCTATCTACTTCATTAGCACGAAGCAAATCGGTGCGGACGACTAGAAATCTAATACAAGTCAACTGGCTTGCGCGTGCCTGCTGTCAACGACGTCCAAACAAACGTTTTTCCTGCTTACGGAACGGGCTGCGCCACATACAATTTATTAGGGCGCACAATCAAGAAGATAGCGACAACACGACCGCCTTCATTCGTCGTTTTACGGACGCACACCTGGGCAGCAGGGCAAACATGCATCGTGCCATACATCTAGTCGGGACTTACTTTCGTACCACTCTTTCCGTGCCCCGCCTGACGACCTCCAGCGTGGCCCCGCCCGCATGCATACCTGCCTGCTCCAATCCCGCCTGCTGCCGCCACGTATTGTCACCGCCCCACCCAACCAGCCATCATCCGCACCATCATCCACACCCACCCACCTAACCTAGCACTCCAACTGCAGCGCGAGTACCCGCGCTTCATCAGTCACCGCAGAAACAACACACGCACCGCAACCACCTGCTGCCGCCCTCCGTAGCGGGTTGCTTAAACACCCAATCGCCAACCTCGCCTGCTGCTGCCAAGGCCACCACCTCTTGACGAAGCAGGTTACAGCAGCATCAGCTGCTCGCTGCAGATAGCCGGAGAGCTCAGCGGCCGCCGCCGCCCTGCTGCTGCTGTGCGGCCACCGACTGACCAGCAGTCGTCACCGGCGGCGCCACCGTCACCGGCGGCGGCGGTGGCGGCGCCGCCATGTCGATGATGCCGTACGGCTCGCTGACGACCATCGCGTCGGTTGCGCCCAGCGGCTGCCCCAGCCGAGGCGCCGCCGCTGCGTTGCTGGTGGTGGTGAAGGACCCGGAGGTGATGATGCCCTCGAACAAGGTGGATGAGCCGCACAGGAACTGCGGTCGCGTATGCGAATGCGTGCGTGCGTGTTTGTGTGTGCGGAGAAGGGAGTGCATGCGTCAGCAGCAGGTAGGGAGGTTTGTGTTGTTGTCGGCACGTACATTTTTAGGGTCAGCGATCGACACTCAGGGGCCCATCCAGCAGGGAGGCAGGGACCTGCTGGTAGAAACAAGGCCGCGCTCCGGACGCCCTTTCCCCGTTCCGAATCGCTCCAGTCCTCGCGCCAGCAGCCACAGGCAAATCCACTGTCGCTCGTTGAGTCGCTCCCCGTCAAGGACGGGTCCGCCGCCGCCGCCGCCACGTACGTGGCGGCTCGTGCACCAGCCGCCGCGGCGAACTATTTAGCCATGGCCACGCACCGTGGCCACGCAAACCCCAACTGGCAGGCCGTATATGCAGGTGGCCCAATCGATACATGTTTCAGTAAAATAAGTACGACGAGCGAGCGAGACGACCAGCGCGATTTGTGCGACATGACCCGACCCGACACGACATTACATGACAATCAGGCGGCAGGTAGGTAGGCTTACGTCAATCTCACTGTCGTCGTACAGCACCACCCGCGAGTTGATCATGCCCAGCGGACTGGCCCACAGCTCCAGGGTACTGTTGTACAACTCCAGGGTTGAATTGACGAGCAGCAGCGAGGTGTTGGCCAGCAGGCCCGAGTAGTTGCGCAGCGTGACCAGCGTACCTAACAGATAGATGGATGGGTGGATAGGCGGATGGATGGATGAACACATGGATACACGGATTATCAACAAACCGTCATATATCGTCCTATTCTAGCTACCATACCGTACGAGTCAGGCACGCAGGTGTCGGGGCCGCCGCGGAGGAGTGTTTAGAACGGTTATTACGCGCAGGGCGAGAGCTGCCTTGGACGATCAGGCGCAAGCGCGGTATCACTATTATTAGCTGCCACACTCCCGGGCCAAGTCGGTTGCTGTTCCCTTAATTGTCCACTCATGAGACTGCTCCTTCATACGACCCTTATCAAACGGACGGGCGCGGCGGCAACGGCAGGGGCCGAATGCAGGGAAGTTGGCGTCTCTGCTGCACATGCATCACCGCCCAGGCCGGATGGCCCGCCGGCTCTACCCCTCCAGGGGCGGCCTGGAGACCATTGCTGTGACAGGAGCTGATAGGGGCGCGTGCGAACGCCGCCAAATCAATGGCACCCCGCACGCACGTCACCTCAATAAATTGTGCCCAAGCAAGTAAACCCAACCCCAGGCCCAGCGCACTTGCTAATTGTGCTCATCCACCCCCCCATCCGCCCACCCACGCACCCTGAATTGAGATGTCGGAGTTCTCGAACCACATCAGGGGGCCGATCTGGCCGGCGTAAGCCCCGGGTGGCGACATATCCCCGGATTGCATGATCCTGATCGCGCGGCGAGGCGAGGCAGCAGGCAGGGGGGCGAGATATATATAATAAGAGGAGGAGAGTGGCAGGTGCTCAAATAAAGCGGTGCGGATAGATGCATGGAGCGGGCGGGACTACAGAACTTCGGACGGAGCACGGCGCGCGGAGCGCAGAGCGCAGCACGGAACTGTAACGGCTTTTGGTTTATCATGCATGCATGGGACATGCAATGAGGAGCGCGATCGAGAGTAATGGTCGGGCGTTCCTTCGTTTCCTGCCGGCGCCCAACGCCCTCGCTTGCGCCTTGGGCACCGACAGGGAAGGGTTATTACACATACACACGGACGGCGGCGGCACGTGGCGATTCTGCTTGTCAGGATGCATGGGAGCGCGGGTTCAGGCGCGGACGGGCGGCAGCTTGGGGCAGCGGTCCCACCGAAAGCTCGTCCCACCACTCGTCCCATCCATCGCTGGTCCCACGCACGGCTCATCCTAGCCACCGACCCCGCAATTGACTCAATGGAACGGGCGCAATGCGAGTGAGCGCTACCATCGGCCATCTTTGTTGGACGCGAGTGAATGTTGATATGGTTGTACGTGTATGCATGCACGATGTACGGCAGTGTGTCTAATATAGGTCGATTAGTAATAACAGCTAGGCAGGTGCGTGGGTGGGCTCATCAATCACCAGGTGGAGTCGACCAGGCCCCAGCGGCTGCGGTTGCCGTACAGTACGGCATCGTTGAACTCCAGAATGCTGTAGTTCGACAGTACGGTGCTGCCTCCGTCCGTGCTCCTGCGGCGGGCGGCACGCATACAGCAGGACGACAGCTTTACGAATAACAATGTCCGATATCACTTGGGGAAGTAAGGCAGGCAGGTGGCCCGCGCGTCACCTACCACGGCAAGGCCCTCCGTCGTCCTGCTGTCGCGACCGTCATTATATATCGAAACAGAACACCAAATGACCCTAAGATCACGACGGAGCACCAAAATAACATCAAGCTGATGATACAACCCGGTGGGACCCTGGTGCGTGACCGGAGCTTTTCAATATTTGTGTTTCTGTTTGCTGAGAGTAAGTTCATCATATATCCGATCGATGATCTCACCATGCCAGGTAATTCGAAAAGTTGAGACGGGAGTTGTTGAACGACAGGGTGCTACCGTTGGTGACGTACACCCAGTTGTTGGACTCCATCCGTACAGTGGAGCGGTAAAACGTGACCGTGTCGCCGCTGTCCGCTGTCAGCGTGTTGTTCTGGAAGCAAGGGGGTCAATGTTGTCCATCGAACGAAAGTCAGGGAACTTAGGCACGCAAGGGTGGGTCAGGAGGTCAGGTAGATTCGGGTGGAAGCCGGGGTGTCAGGGGGAGTGATTGCTTGGCGCGTCCCAAAATTACGAGGCGAATACGTTTTTTGAAGTTTTTAGAATTGTCTTAGGAAGGTGGATTGGGGGTTGGCAATGCATCAGCAGGCAGGGGCAATGCACCGGACTACTAGATAGATAGGGTCCTAGACGCGCGACTGGATAGATGGACGTGTGAGCAAGCCATAAGTCGAAGAATGCATGCCGGCGGGGTGTTTATGGCCCCCGCCGATAGATGGCGGGCGGGACGAGGAGACGGTGCGATCGTGCGGTACGTAGGTCTGGCAGTGCGTGTACGGCACCTACCTGCTTAGACCCACAGAATCGTGCGATCGCACTATGTAGCTGTTATCCAGCGCCTCTGTAATTCATTACTGCTTTCCTGTTCGCTCGCTCGCTCGCTTTGCACAACATACGATACAACGCGCTCGCTCTTGCTGCAGCTTGCTTGCAGTCCCGTGCATGGCAGCTTATCACCCGTGCTACGTAATTCCACAAACTGTATTATTTATTTGTCCAACGGACAGCCGCCACGACACGACACGACACGTGCCGTACCTGATTCAAGGTGAGATCCAGGGACTCGTACACCTGATCGCTCCCGGCCAGAATGTGCGAATTGTTGGCCTCGATCGTGGCACGCGTCTGCGTGCGGGGGTTAAGGGTTTAGTCTTTTATGTACCGGTATTAGGATGGATGGGAGGTCGGCCATTTGTGATTTGAGCTAGCTAGCGGGTCATTCATTGTCATGATGCGGTCAGCCAGCCATGCACTGCCACCACACCAAACCGTACAGTAGTCACGTAAGTGCCGTACCGACCTACCTCCAGGACATCCAGGCCGTTGCACAGGCTCAGCCCATCGGTGCAGAGATATGCCTGCGGACGGAGACGGCGTTGCGTGTGTGCGTGCATGGTGGTTGCGGTATGTGGTTATGATAATTGACGGTTGATAAGCTTGGTTGAGGTGGCAATCTGACAAAACCCTTCAGCCAGGCGCAGGTTGCCGCAACAAGCCTAGCAGCAGCAGCAAGTGCATGCTCACCAAATAAGCCCACCAGCCAGCATGGCAGCCCCGCCCAGGGTGGCTATCTTAATTTGCTGAGTATCTACGGCCGGAGATACTCCTGGCTCAGAAGTGCTGACAGTATCTGTCTGGATCTGTCCAGGAGGGGATTTTCCCGGCAAAACACAGCCCCGGGAGATATCACGCCCACCTGTGAGGCCGGATTATCTAAACCTTCAGCTTTTTGCACGGCAAAAGTATCTTCAAATTTCCAAAAATTTCTCCCGCATATATAATCGTATCTTAAGATAGCCGCCCTGGCCCCGCCTGATCCGACCTCTATCTATCTGCGCCCGCCGCCAGATGCACTTGCACGCAGGCTCTGGAGCCCACCGTAGCAGCACTACATACCGCCACATACAACTCATTATACGCACTGCAGTGAACGCTACATACAGTTATCACTAAAACGACCACCACTTATCGCTACGTAGTACGTGCGTGGTTCATTCACTCAACGCCGCGGCCACTGCACCCGCCGTAAATACCTCCACCTAGCCGCTCACCTTCGTTCTCCCCCAACCGACCTCAGTCTCTCTTATTTCTCACGCACAATCACTCACGCACATTCACGCACATTCACTCACACACTTACTCACCTGTACATATTCGGCGCGCACCACCTGGTCGCTTACATTGGCCGCCACTGCCAACTGTACGGCACCACGAGCCGCCAGCTCCCCCTCCGCAAAATCGCACGTGGCGGGTTGTACGACAAGACTGCCATTGCGGAACAGCACCTGGCTGGCCAGCGCACCACGAGGGCCGACTGCTGCCAAGCGTGCAGTACGGCAAAAGAGTACGTCCGAATGGAAGTTTAGTTTGGTTGGATTGCGTGGGTTTTGTGGCGAGGCCCCATGGCGGCGGGGGTCAGTACTGGTAGTTATGAGGGGCGGTTCAAGTTTGTTAGTGGCGGTTTGGGTGGGCCGAAGCGCATCAGGGAGGGAAGGGAAGGCAGAGGAGCATGCAATGCATAATTAGGTGCGTGGCCAGAGTGCAGCAGCGTTGCTGCTGCATGCGGCTGTGTTCCGCGCAATGCTGACAGCCCCCGTCCGTCTGCACGTCGGGTGACAGCACCGATCGAGATTCGGCCATGCGTCCGTTCCACAACAGAGCGTTGGACACGTACAGTTCGTCCCCAGCCACGTCGTCGCTAGCAACGGGCGAGAGCGCTCTCGTTCAGCCACAATCAAAGGGCCCCAACAAGAAGCAGTGAGTTCTTCGGCGGGCGCTTGTCAACGCCGCCCTGCGCCAGTCAATTTGTCATTTAGATCCCTGGTCAACCGATCATAGACTTTGGTCTTGCAAGGATAGATCTTGAAGCTGACTCGCTCGCTCGGAGCCCTGGCTGGGCGAGGAATCCCGCCCTCTACAGGACGCTTCCAGCATGCCCAGCGGCGAAGCCCAGTAAATTTCGGATTCACACCTGAAAAGGCCAGAAGCATAAGGGCCCCAATTGTGACGAGCAACCGCCGCGGCAAAGACTTGATGCTGTTTGCAGTGCGGCCCGCGCAGACCGCGGAGGCAGGGTCGGAGTTGTGACGCATTCTTTGCGTCACGTTTTCCCACTCGATTGATTGGGCGCGCTGCGCTGCGAATAAAGACAGGGATGGTTGCTAAATCGAAGACTGTTTCGCCTTACAACGTTGTACAAATATCTTTTGACACTGGCGCCCAGAAAGAACAGATGAGGGCTGACCTCTGCCTTGTTCTGCTGCCGTTGTGGAGCAAGAACGGCAAAGCGCGTTGGAGCGTTGACGCAATCAAGCACTTGGGACACCGATTTGCAGCAAGCAAGAGGCGCGATCGATTGCTAAACCGCAAGGAGAACGATTGTTGTAGAGCTTTGTAAACATAAATCATTCTTCGTTACTAGCATAGTGAAGCAAAGCAAGGCGGATTTGGGAGGGCGGGCGATTCAGTCAGAGCTTTTTCGCCGCCTCAGCTTCTCGCACGTACGGGGCGTGATCGAGGAGACTCACCGTGCGCTTTTTTCCGATATGACTCGGTTTGTAAGGAGCAAGTAATGGAGCCCCACCTAACGCACGTCATCCAACAGACGCGTGGGTCAGCTCTGCCGCCCTGGAGATAAAGAAGCCGCTGTATGTCCTCCTCTCCCCATTGCTTTCTGCACGTTCTAATCATTCCGAACCCAATAGCTAGTTTATAGCTGTAAACTCCATCAAATGGCAGGCTTCTTTGGGCGCCGCGTCCGCGCAGCGGACGGCCGCCCGCCGGAAGCGGCTGGCTCGCTCTACGTATGTGGTGGATGTGCGAGCGATCCCCCGCTCATCCAACCGCCGTTGACGGGTCGGTCGTGAACCTGCTGGGCTCGCCCGCAACGCGCAGCAGTCGTGCATGGTGTCATGGCCGGTGGACTGATCCTGCCCGCCGCCCGCCACCCACCGCCAAACCAGCATAAATAGCCCAACGGCAATAATAAACTTGACCCACGGGTCAGCTGGGTCGCCCAGGCGAATGAAGAAGCCTCTCAAACATACTGCACACAATCGAGCCCTCAGAACGCAATCGCGACGGTGAAACTCATCGGAAAAAGGAGGCGAAACACGACAGCCGGCCTTAAAAGGATACGAGCCTCAGGATTTATCGTTGTAAGTCAAGCCATTCTGGGTTGTCGCCCGATGTTGCCCCACCACCTTCCGTCCGGTACCATACGTTCTCACGCACAAGTCGCCTGCTAGCCAACACCAGCAGCACACCCATGGACCGCACTATCATCGCCCGGAGCAACCGCAGACCAGCCATGCTGGCTTCCATGAAATCTAAATGCAGACCCGCCTTTGTAGGAGGCAAAAGGGCTACATGCGTACCGTATAGCCTCCGGCCGTCGGCGTCCTAGCGCTGAACATACACCCTGGAGATGAGGTAGACGAGCATGAACGACGTCGCACGCCTCCCTGCCTTGTGATCTCCCTGAACAGCGGTTGGCCAGCACGACACAAAACACGCACACCAACACCCCACCCCCCGAGGCTCCCCTGCATCCTCCGGCGGCCACACCCCCGCATCTCCTGCCCACGGACCCACGGATTCACGCATCCATGACAAGGACGCAAAGCCCATGCGGCTGATGATGTGCAGATAGATCCGGAGCCCAACGACATGCACCCCTCCCCAAAGATTCGAGTCGGCCGCGACTGATCGGACGGCCCATACGATCCTTTCAAGGCGCAGCCTGGACAGTACGGCACGTACGACAATGCGGAAACGCAGCAGTGGTGGATCAAGTCCAGCTTTGCTGGTGCGGTGCTAGGTCCTGAAGTGCGACCCCATCTATCCAACAACTACGCGTGGGTTCGTGATAATTCCCATTTTGCGAAGTCTGACTGAGCGCACTGTCGTGTTTCACACCGCACGCGACTTTAGTGGCAGCTCGAAGCCGTCTGAAGGCCTAAAGATGGAGCCACGACTGCACAAATACGGAGCAGCGGAGGATGCCCCTAAATGGACTCGAACGGGGCGGGGAGCGGGGGCCCGCTCCATCTCGACGCGATTTGAGGCCTTCTCGATCGCTGGTGAGCGCCGAAAGCCTCCACCACCCGCCTGACGACCGGCACGCCCTTACTTATCTTGAGCAGCAGGAGGCGAAGGTCCAAGCACATGCATGTAAGGAATCCTTAGGATCACGGGGAAGGCTATCGCTCGCCGATGCGGACCCACAACCTTCAAGCAACCGACCGCCCTAATCGTTCCATTAGTTACACCATCATTCCATTAGTATCCGCATTCGCCGTCGCATCTGCCGCCCTGCAGTATCAACACAGACACATGCACACCCAAGGCGACAGACAAGGCCCTCCCAGATCCCGGACCGCCCCTGATCCCGAAGAGAAGCCCCTCCATTCACACCGGCCAGGTCGTCCCAGTGTTTCCGGATGTTCAGGGCGGGCCAAGAATGCGCTCACGGGTCTTCAGGGCCCTGCGGTGTAGCCGCTCCGCCTGATCGTACTTGCCCTGATCCTGCAGCACGCTAGCCAGGTTGCTGACAGAAGCCAGTGTATCCGGATGTTCAGGCCCAAGAATGCGCTCACGGGCCTCTAAGACCCTGAGGAATAGCATCTCTGCCAGGTCGTACTTGCCCTGAGCCTGCAGCACGCTAGCCAGGTTGCTGACAGACGCCAGTACACGCGGATGTTCAGGCCCAAGAATGCGCTCACGGGTGTCCAAGGCCGTGCGGTGTAGCTGCTCTGCCTGATCGTACTTGCCCTGAGCCTGCAGCTGGTTAGCCAGGTCGTTGATAGACGCCAGTGTTTCCGGATGTTCAGGCCCAAGAATGCGCTCACGGGTCTTCAGGGCCCTGCGGTGTAGCCGCTCCGCCTGATCGTACTTGCCCTGAGCCTGCAGCACGCTAGCCAGGTTGCTGACAGACGCCAGTGTATCCGGATGTTCAGGCCCAAGAATGCGCTCACGGGCCTCTAAGACCCTGAGGAATAGCATCTCTGCCTGGTCGTACTTGCCCTGAGCCTGCAGCACGCTAGCCAGGTCATTGACAGACGCCAGTGTATCCGGATGTTCATGCCCAAGAATGCGCTCACGGGTGTCCAAGGCCGTGCGGTGTAGCTGCTCTGCCTGATCGTACTTGCCCTGAGCCTGCAGCTGGTTAGCCAGGTCGTTGATAGACGCCAGTGTTTCTGGATGTTCAGGCCCAAGAATGCGCTCACGGGTCTTCAGGGCCCTGCGGTGTAGCCGCTCCGCCTGATCGTACTTGCCCTGAGCCTGCAGCACGCTAGCCAGGTTGCTGACATACGCCGCCAGTGTATCCGGATGTTCAGGCCCAAGAATGCGCTCACGGGCCTCTAAGACCCTGCCGAATAGCATCTCTGCCAGGTCGTACTTGCCCTGAGCCTGCAGCCCGCTAGCCAGGTCGTTGACAGACGCCAGTGTATCCGGATGTTCAGGCCCAAGAATGCGCTCACGGGCCTCCAAGGCCTTGCGGTGTAGCTGCTCTGCCTGATCGTACTTGCCCTGAGCCTGCAGCTGGTTAGCCAGGTCGTTGATAGACGCCAGTGTATCCGGATGTTCAGGCCCAAGAATGCGCTCACGGGCCTCCAAGACCCTGAGGAATAGCATCTCTGCCTGATCGCACTTGCCCTGAGCCTGCAGCACGCTAGCCAGGTTGCTGACAGACGCCAGTACACGCGGATGTTCAGGCCCAAGAATGCGCTCACGGGCCTCCAAGGCCTTGCGGTGTAGCTGCTCTGCCTGATCGTACTTGCCCTGAGCCTGCAGCACGCTAGCCAGGTTGCTGACAGACGCCAGTGTTTCCGGATGTTCAGGGCCAAGAATGCGCTCACAGGCCTCCAAGGCCTTGCGGTGTAGCTGCTCTGCCTGATCGTACTTGCCCTGAGCCTGCAGCACGCTAGCCAGGTCGTTGATAGACGCCAGTGTTCCCGGATGTTCAGGGCGAAGATTGCGCTCACAGGCCTCCAAGGCCCTGCTGATTGGTATCTCTGCCTGACCATACTTGCCCTGAGCCTGCAGCACTCTAGCCAGGTTGCTGACAGACGCCAGTGTATCCGGATGTTCAGGCCCAAGAATGCACTCCCTTGCCTCCAAGGCCCTGCGGTGTAGCTGCTCTGCCTGACCGTACTTGCCCTGAGCCTGCAGCAGTTTAGCCAGGTCGGTGATAGATGCCAGTGTTTCCGGATGTTCAGGGCCAAGAATGCGCTCACAGGCCTCCAAGGCCTTGCGGTGTAGCTGCTCCGCCTGATCGTACTTGCCGTATAGGTAACAAAGATATGCGGCGGTGCTTGTAGCCATGCTTGTCTCGGTTGTCCAACGAGTCCCAACAGCAGGCACTTGGGCCACAGTACCATCTATCAGGGCTTCCTGCAGCTCGCGGGTCATGTTATACAGGCTGCCTTTAGCAGTCTCGATATCTCTCAAGATTTTCATTTTGTCCTCTTTGATGCTGGCTTCAGCTGTACCGACATCCAAGTCGAAGAAGACCTGCGACAAAACAATGTAATCGGCAGCAGCAATCCGAACAAGCATTATGACTAACCACCGAGCTGGTCGACCCGAACGTTGACTAACCTTCGGAGCTGGGGTGGTTGGCCCCTCCGGTCAGACTTCCCGGAATAATAATAATAATAATAATAATAATAATAATAATAATAATAATAATAATAATAATAATAATAATAATAATAATAATGATAATAATAATAATAATAATAATAATAATAATAATAATAATAATAATAATAATAATAATAATAATAATAATAATAATAATAATAATAATAATAATAATAATAATAATAATAATAATAATAATAATAATAATAATAATAATAATAATAATAATAATAATAATAATAATAATAATAATAATAATAATAATAATAATGATAATGATAATAATAATACGCCCGACGGCGTGGGTTATGGGAGCAGGAGGGGTGGGGTTTCGGGTTGCCCCGATCCCATGCCAGTCCCGCTACCGCGGTGAGATTGGGAGCCCGCCGGTGCGATTTAGGTAACCCTGTTAGGTGCCCCCAGGGTGGAGAATGTCGTCGAGGGTGGGTGCTTCGGCTGAAGGAAGACTAGCTCGTACAGGTACGGTCTGGGGTGCACTGCCATCCCAGCAACTAAGAGCAACGTTGGCGTTTAGGGTCTTCCGTACCAAACCTAATAGGTACACCTGCCGCTTGCCCCAGTGCGGCGAATGTCTTTCGTCGCAGCCTAGGAGCCACACGTGTCTTTCGGGAAGTTCGATAGATAGTGAAGAACGGGCCGGTTAAGCCCGGCAGGGTGCAGAGCAGCTTCATGTCTAGTCGCAGCCAAGTCGGCACGGAGTTTTGTCTACTGGTAACTGATAGAACCTCGAGTTTTGTGAACATGCATTGCTCCGTTTGGCTCTGCTGGTACTCGTTATAATTAAACATATATTGTACGAACTCAAGTGCATAGGTTCGCTGCACTATCCGTCTACATGTACCAGGTACGTACGTAAGCTAGCCTGAAGCAGTTGAGAGCAGTCAAATATGCACACACCTGCTTGAGGTCTTGTAAGGCTATACCGTACGACAGGATCCGCAGCTTTCCTGGCCCAATCATGCTTGACTTCCATGCCTCGTACAGGCACCAGATCCGCTTGAGGGGAGTTCCGGCCCTGTCCAGCACCATGAGCGTCCCCTCCGCATTATGGACCGCCTCGCCCAGCGTGGGCAGGTCACCGGACTGCAGTGGCTTATGCTGATTCTGAGGACGGGATTACAGTTTGCAGGAGGCAAGGGGCGGCGATTATACGTACATGGTGTCATGAACAGAGTATGCACGCTTCGCACGCACCATGGACTGAAGCGCAACTGTTCAGCGCATAATGAGCTAATATGACGAGTTAGTTGTGTAAACTAAAACAACCCCAATACCAGCAAAACTACCAGCTAACCTACCGGCGCTAGCTAGCTCACTGGCATCCCGTTACATACCTTTCCGTCCAATCGAATGTACATCGCAAGATATCAGACATTGAATGAGCTAGTAATAAACGTCACGAACTTACGATAGCGAACATGTCGAACCACACGAACACGTTCGCTGCATCCAGGACCGGCAGTGCCTGCCGTCCATCCGCACTCCGCCTCCAAATCTCCTGCTTGTCGGGTGCGAAGTGGCACTCAACCATGGCCAGTGTCTCCATGAAGGGCCGGCTCCAAGCATGACTTATGAAGTAGAAGGGCCTGCCCTGAGACACGTGCTGGGCCTGGTCGGGGTCGTCAAGCAGCAGTTGCGTCAATCGGCAGTTTCCTCCCTTGGTAAGTGGCATGACCACCTGTTTCGTCAGCTCTTCCGTGGTCAGGTTGCGCTCTGCCACACGGTGCTTCGCCACGAACTGCCGCAGCCACGCCAGCGACACCGCGGCCTGCATGCAGCAGAGGCGTTCAACAGAGGAGCCATACATGAGAGTTACGGTGGGGCACAGACAGATTCACAGTGAACCTATTTACGTACTCTGGCGAGCCAGGTTCTTTCCTTGCACTGGCTGGAGTATAATAAATAATACTGGTAATACTGATACGCCCGGACGGTAGCCGTGGCGTGGGTTATGGGAGCAGGGGGGGTGGGGTGGCGGTGGGGGTGAGGTCCTGATTTCGATTTGGGGCGGGGTTGCGTCATGTGGGGGGTATCTGCGCGGCGCTTTCAATGTTGTGTACGTGGGGCGGTTGGTACGGCTGGCTGGTGCGTCGCGCCGCGCGTCGTGGTGTGTGTTGGCTCGGGGGCCGGGTTGGGAGGGGTGTGTGCGGGTCCCTGAGCTGCCTCTGCTGCGTTCGGCGTTTCGACCAGTTTCCGTAGGATCTATTTCCATGGGACTTGGTTCAGCGGGTGTGACTGCAGGGTTATCATCGATCGGGGATCTCGTGCTGGGCAGCGCTTGGCTCGGCAAAGTCCATAGCCTCATGCGCACGGGTTGGGGGCAGGGGGTGTTCGAGCTGTGTTGGGGGGGGTCGTGTATGTTCTTCGGTTTCCCTGAGGTCTGTCCCGTCGATCTCCATCGGCGTGGGGTGGATGTCTGCTGCATCTTGTCTGGTCGCCGCGCATTCTGCATTCTGCCAGTGGTCCGACTCTTCCAGGTCTATCGGTTAGGGGCTAGCATCCGTGAGGTCTAGGATGGGAGCTGTGGGTAGCTGCGCGGTCTGCGTGCGTACGTCCTTCCATTGTGTGCCACTCGTCCGGCCCCGGGATGCGGCGGCAATCCAGCATCATCTGGTTGATGGTCATAATAATGTCCGCAGACGCAAGGTAATGTACGTGGCCTGTGAGCCGTGCCCAGTGGCTGTTGTCCATGGGCCTTTGGCTTCGCCCAACCGCCTCAGCGGAGTCAATGCGAAACCAGTTGTCCCCGGCGCGTTTAACCGCTATGGCGTGTGCTGGCCCTTGCAGTACGAATCCGATTGAGAGGGCCGTACTGTCGGTGGGTGTGTGTGCCGTTATTCCGGCTGGAATGGTTTCACGGCTGCTTCCGGGTGGGATGGTGTAGCCGCAGGAGACGGATGCCAGGTAGGGGCATGTTCCACCCTGTATGTACACTGACGCAATGGCGAAGTTCACCAGCATGACGCTGAAGTTTCCGGTATGTCGGTTAAACGCATGGCTCCAGAGTTTGGCAGTGCCAGTTTCTCGTGGGTTGTGTCTGGCTAGTTCGTTGAGCCGGAGCTGTACGGCATTGCAGTACTGCAGTACGGTCAGTGGCTCAAGGACCCGGCGGCCCATGAGGTTGTTGATGGCGTGTATTTGGCAGAACTGTGCTTCCTGTGGCTCGTGGTAGGTGGGTGGGGCGGTGGTCGCGGGTGGGGGCCAGAGCACAGTCGGGCGGTGCAGTCGTGTTTGCTGGGTGTGTGGTGCCTGAATCCTCTGGGCCCTGTGTGTGGGCAAGGGTGATCCTATCATGCGGGTCAGATGTCGGAGTGCAGTCGTGTGGCTATGCTCGCGGCTTGGTTGTGCGTGATGTGTGCGTACTGGCGTGCCAATGGGGCGCGCGAGGGGGGCTGCCGGGGGTGGGTTATGGTGGCTGCGGGTAGCAGCTCTGACGCGGCAGGGTTGTAATGCGCTACTGGTTACGGCTTCATTAGTCGCGACCTTCCCTCCGTCCGCCTGCCTAGTTGCGGCCGCGCGGAGCCTTGCAGCTATGGAAGGTAGCCGCATCTTGCCCCGAGCACCCTTCTTAGGCGAAGTAGTTTATTTCACGTGGGCAGTGGCAGTTGGCTGCTTCCTCACTGAACCTCTCCTTCGTCCCCGCAGATTCCCGCATGCGCTGGTTTAGGCTGGTGTTGCCCATTATGGTTTTATCCCGTGCTCCCGCCCGTGGTACGGCTTTCCCTTCTGCGTTGCTCTGGGCTGACCTTCTGTTGTCAGCTGCATGCGCTGTAATATTCGTTCATGTTATTTCGTCGATCATATCTGTTATAATGTTGTCCAGGGCGTTTGGTTCAGATTCTTGGTTATCTCCTTCCGACATGTCGCAGCTCTGCCCGTTTTGCGAAAGCAATGAGCTGAGGTCGCCTATGATTTGGAGACGCTGCCCATACGTATTATTAACATGGGACGGGGTCTCGTTGCGGCTGCGCACTCGTATATTCCAAGCCCGCTGAATCCGTGGGCATTTTCCGCTGGCCGCCGAGGTTATACAGATGCTGGGGATGCGGAGCCAGGGTCTCTTAAAGAAAGAGGCAAGTATGGTCCCGATGCGCTGTCACTCAGGCCGGATTCCGTTCGGCAAGGCCGAGGTGGGGCGGGCTGGGCGGGACGGTTCATTGTTGGTAGGGGTTCGGTGGCGGGCGGGAAGGTACGACACCAGCCACCCACCGTCGCCCACCGACCGCCTACTGGGCAACCGTCCACAGCCCGCCTTCCGATGATACATTGTTATGCAATACGGTGAATGCATTTCGTTGCCAGTACACGTATAATACTTACTCGGGAAACGTCATTTACAGCACGACCGTCGCTCGAAGTGTTTGGTGCCTGCCTTACGGTAGCGCCTTCAGCGCGTCCTAGAAGGCCCCGCCAGCAGACAACCGGATAAAGTAAGCTGAAAGCAAGCTTGGTGAAGACCAGTAACAGCTTCCGGCAGTAGGCCCTGAAGAGATGACAGTACCGAAGCCTTAGATAGCATACGCAGCCATATCAGATGCTGAATGTATAATTATCAATTGCTCAAATAAACAAACCTGAGCACTTCGCCAGACTTTGTAAGCATTGTATATTAACAAACCATTGCGGCGCAAAGGTGACTGGCTAAGTTTCCGTGCTGTAGTTGGCTGGTATACTATAAACTTTGCATTTATGGATTTAAGAGTCGGCGGTGCGCATCGCTAGCATCTAAGGCTGGTTCTGACAGCTCGGGAGACTGTCGATCAACCGTACTCGAATGGCTTATTTAACGCATGTAATACAAGTAACTGTTTGTAATAACTGTATCCATGTTAAGCTTCGGACAATCGAGCCAACTCGCTGTATTCGCGTTGCTGTCCGTTTCGAGGGGCTTATGCTTAACGGTTCCTGTGCCTTTGCGCCATTGCAGCACAGTCAGATGAATAACAAAAATTGCTGGAGTCCCTGTTGCAATGCAGTAGTTTGAAAGGGGTTTGAAAGGGGGGCCGCAAGCGGGTGGGTGATGGCTCCCGACGGCAGCTGCGGAGCCGGTATGGCAACGGCAGGGCGTGGCGGCATGGCGGCAGCTTCCCTCGGTGGCAACGGCGGCGGGGGGTTCACCCGTCGCCATTGGGGGGGCCGTCGAGGCGGCTGCCGGGCGAGTGGCCGGTACGGCCGCAACAGAGGTCTTCGCGGCGGCTGCGGCGGTGGCGACTCCAGAATGCCCTGGTTGGGGCTGGTGTTCCTCCGTACAGGCCGTCCCCGTGCGGCGGCCGTTCGGAACCGGGAGCGTAATACGGACCGGGTGGAGGTTCATCACCCTGCTGCGGCCTTCGCGGGTAGTAAGAGAACGGCGGGGGAAAGTACGGTCCGTGCGGCTGTCCCACGTGTCCAGTCGTACCACCGCGGCGGCGGTCCGTAGCGGACCCGTTATCAGGGTACGGTCAGTACTGACGTGCATGGTGCGACGGCGGCGAAGGTGATCGCGACCCGTAACGCGGCGTTCCCCCTGGACCTGGGCCGTGGCAGTGCCCCGCCGGGGACAAGGGCTGCAGCCCCTGGGGCAGCCCCTGGGGCTGAGGCTGCTCCTGCTGCTGCAGAACTTGCGGCACACCCTCGGCCGGTCCCGTGTCCTCCGAAACCAGCTTCGAACCTGTAGCTTTTGCTGCTGCTGCTGCTGCTGCTGTCTTGCGCATGAGTTGGGCCTGCTGGCGTCCGGAGGGTAAGCTCCCCGCGGCCCGTACCGCGGCGGCGGGGCCGCTGTGTACGGCACTGTCAGAACCCACTCCCGGCTGTTCCACCACAGCTGGGCGCCCCGCCCGCCCTCTTCAGCGCCCCCACCGCTGCCACCGGGGCCGCCGAAGCTTCCCTACATCAACCGGCCCCACCCCGCATCCCCCGCCGATGTATCACACAGAACGGCAGGCGACCGGCCAAACGAAAACCATGCATGACGTAACACAACAATGCAGCGCTCATGGGAAACCCGTACGGTCACGATCCCACGTACCCACGCACATATGACAAGCGACATGAAGCCCATGCGGCCAGCTGACGTGCAGATTCGAAACCGTGCCCAAAGGCCAGCGAGGTCTGTCAGACTATCGAGCGGCCCCCGACCGCCACAGGGGCGGCGGCCAGGCCGGTGGCCGGGTCCTCCAAGTCCGCGAGGGCTGCTGAGCACCTGGCTACGGCTGCCAAATGTGTGACGACCGCTGCCGGCGCCTGCGAGTATGCGTACAGCTGCCACCTCGCACCCGGGTACTAGATGAGCACGGATGGCGGCCGCAGCAGGTCGCCCCCCTCATCGAAGCGTGCGTCGACTGTGCCGTCGTGTATAGACGCCCGTTCGTATCTCATTTTTGGGCTTTCGTTACTGTGGACGAAAGGGGACCGGTTTGGCCCGTTTCGCTTGTTGGCTGGCGGATGAACGGCCCCCATTCGTTTGGCCCTAAAACCCGAACCGGACGAACGCCTGAAACCGGCCGAAAACCCCACCGTAAATTTGCCATTTCCAAGGTAAAGATATGATAAGCAGCCCAATGCTGTAAACTGTGTATTATGCTTCCACCTACTACCCGGCTTCGAGTGCCCGGATGTGGCAAATGCTTGCTGCAGGCCCCGGCCCGCCCCGGCCCGCCCCGGCCCGCCCCGGCCCGCCCCGGCCCGCCCCGGCCCGCCCCGGCGCGGGCAAGGGCGTCGGCCCTAACCCGAGCCAGCATAGGAATCGCTTGTCCGGCCAGACGAACGGGGTACCTTTCGGTCTACCGGTATCCCTTTCGTTTGGCTGGTGGACGAACGGGCCTTCGGCCGTTCGTCCAAAACGGCCCTTCGGGCTGTCGGATCATCCGAACGACGAAGATACGAACGCTGTCATCGAGGCGTGCACCTGCCTGTGCCGTCGTGTGCAGACGTGAGCGGGTGACGGCTGAGGGCGTCGGTGTTTTGGTGCAGCTTGTCGCGCCGATGCGATGCGCCACGTCCAAGGCAAAACGTCTGCAGCTGCAGGGCCCACCGAGCGTACTGTGCCGGCAGGCCGTCTTGCTGCGACACGAGCCACAGCAGCGGCGCATGTATGGTCCGTGACAACGGTGAAGCGCTGGCGGGCCGCTACGTAGGGGTAACTAGGACGCCTTGCACGCCCACACCACTGCCAGCAGCTCGCCCATGATTGTAGCTGTATGTCGTACCGTCGTTCGTGCACGTTTTGCGATATTGAGACCGCCGTGCACAGGTACTCCTGTCCACCCCATGTACGCCAGCCATGCACTGCCACCTCAGCAAACAGTACTGTAGTTAATATTCACAGATGACCTGCGCTTCTTTCAGATGTGACTCTGTTCGTAAGGAGCAAGTCAAGGAGCCCCAACTAAAGGCATCCAAGCAACTGATTACCCCTGGGTCAGCTAGCTCGGCCGCCCTGGCGAACGAAGAAGCCCCTGTCCTCCGCCCCCTATCGCTTGATGCACGGTATAACCCAATCAAAAGTGTAGACACAATTACATAGCAGGCTTCACTGGGCGCCGATTCCGTGCAGCGGACGGCCGTCCGCCGGCAGTGGCTGGCTCGCTCTACGTATGTATGTGGTGGATGTCCGAGCGATCTCCCGCTCATCCAACCGCAGTTGACGGGTCGGCCGTGAACCTGCTGGGCCAGTCATGGTGCCATGGCCGGTGGGACGGTGGAGCCTGCTCGCCGCCCGCCTCCCACCGCCAAACGAGCAGAAACAGCCCAAAGGCAATAAACACTGACCCGCGGGTCAGCTGGGTCGCCCAGGCGAACGAAGAAGCCGCTGCCAGCTCATACATACTGCACGCAAGCAAGCTCCTCGGAACTCAATCGCGATGGCAAAACGCGACAGCCTATAACAGGTTACGAGCCTCAGGATTTATCGTTGGAAGTCAAGCCATTCAGGATTGTCGCCCGATTGCTGCCCCACCACCTTACGTCCGGTACCATCTGTTCTCACAAGTCGGCTAGCCAACACCCGACCAGCACTATCCTCGCTCGCAGCATCCGCAGACCGGCCATGGTGGCTGTAACCCAGACCCTCCTTTGCAACAGGCTAAAAGGCTACATGCGTAAAGCCTTCGGCCGTCGGCGTCCCAGCGCTGAGCACACACTCTGGAAATGATGCGAGCAGGGGCGAGCATGAACGGCGTCGCAAGCAGCCCTGCCGCATGATCCCCCCGAGCCGCGGTTGGCCAACACAACACAGAACACACATACGCACCCACACGAACACCACGCCCCCCCCAAAGCTTCCCCACATCATCCGGCCCCACCCCCGCCGCACACATCACCCGCGGTCACTGGGAAGCCAACGGCAGGCGACCGGCCAAAAGAAAACCATGACGTAACGCAACAACGCAGCGCTCAGGGGAAACACGGTCATGAACCCACGTACCCATGCACGCACGAAAAGCGACACAAAGCCCATACGGCTGATGTGCAGATCCGAAGCCCAAGGGTATCCACCTCGCTACCAAAGTCCAGGGCGGCCGCGGCCGATCAGACGGCGGCGCATACGGTCCTGCCTTTAAAGGTTCAGTCTGGACATACATTACGGCATGTACGACAACATGGTACGCAGCACGGTGATAGATCAAGGCTCGCAGGTACGGTGAAGTGTGGCCATATCCAACCACCGCGCGTGAGTTCGTGTACGTGTTGGCCTTTAATACGACTTGCAGCAGTTCGAAGCCGCCGTAAGGCCTAACGATGAAGCCACGACTGAACAAATACGATAGATGCCCCTTGATGGACTCGAACGGGGTGTGGGCCGGGGGACCCCCTGCTGACCGCCGAACGAATGCCCCCACCCGCTTGCCTGACGAACGGCACACTCTTACTTATCTTGAGCAACAGTCGGTAAAGTATCAACATATGTTACGAATTCTACAGCTAAGTGCCCAAAGAAGGCGGGGGAGGGTGCCCACCATGCATCGCTCGCCGCCGTGGACCCACAAGACGCAACCGCCTGATTCGTTCCATTTGCTGCACCCGCAACCACAACCGTATCCGCCCTCGCATCTGCCACCGCCCTGCAGTCTCAACTACACCCCGACAGACAAGCACTGCCAGGCCCGCCCAGACACCGACCCGCCCCCTCATCCCCATCGCCACGAGAAGCAAGCCCCTCCATTGACAGCAGGAAGAGCGGCTGAAGGGTTTCCTCTCTTTGAGTCTGCTGCGGTACGGCAAAGCCAGAAGCCCCACACCCGTTGAAAAACCCTGGGCACGCACCCCACCGACTGTCGTCCCCCCCCGCCCGGGAAGGCGCAAATAGAGAAAGGGGGGTTAAGGAAACCGCCGCTAAAACACTCCTGCCGGCCAGCGCATGCCTAACCGTGACGCCGCATGCAACTCTCCGCGTCGACCAGCGACCAGCATTCTGTCCATCCAACTCTTCGTGCCGGCCAGCGGTCTCCAGCACTCTGCCCAGCTGCCTACTGCCCCGATTGGACTGCGGCATAGCCCCCTCCCCCCAAGCAGGAGGATATCAGCCCGCAGAACGGCCCGCGAACAAACGGTCTCAACTGCCAACAACAATGAAGCGACCGCAACACAACGTACGACGTACGGCAACACATCCACTAACCGAAACGTACGTGCGCCACCTCTGATTCCCTCGAGCGAAAGAAAAACGGCGCCCTGGCTAAGGATGGGGGAGGCAAAAGGGAATCAGAGTCAAGGCAAAACCTCCCCCGCCATGGGACCGGCCTAAACCCGAAGGCGCACGAACACCAAGGACAGACGCACACGGCACACACACCCAGACACGCGAGCGCCCGCGCAACCGCGCAATCCAGTAGCGCGAGACGAGACCCAGGGGTGGGCGAAAGGGCAACCAAACCGCGGACTTGCGCAAGAAAGTAACAGTGAGGCCGACTGCCTGCGAGCTGAAAAAGGCCGCATCAAGTATCACTACACCGCCAAATAAACAACGGGAAAAGACGAGCAAACAAACACCAACTCGTTGCTCCGCAGGCACGCTGATCAACTGCCGTACTGAGTCACCCGTACCGCTATACCATAGGGCTAACAACTCCCCGTCGAAGGTCTCCCACGGCAAGTAGGCTTGCCTCCCCTTGCGCCACAAACCCCATTTTGGGAGGGAAGACCCAAAATAACAAGTTGCCATACGCCATTTCTAGAAGTGCCACGTGTGTGGTGCACGCTCGCCGTTTCCTTCAGGACGAAGTTAAGCAACCTTGTAGGCCCCGGCTGCTGTGTAGCCCCTGCTGCAACCTTCTGCTGCTTGCTCACACGGGTGCCTGCGAGCGACCACCCGCACAGTCCACAGGCGTGTGTAGCCCTCCGCCTACGAGGTAAGGAGGATCAACGAACATACAGTAAGCATGTGAACAGCACTACACAGTGGCTTGTGGTCGGCAATTTTGAAACCCTGCGTGTCTACCAGGGCGGTTAAGGGCAGTTAGCCTGCCCGCGTGTCTCAACGGTGCCGTTTGGAGAAGTAACGGGTTAGGTGCTAGAATTAAGCTGAGCGTACCCGCACATTCATTAGAATAACGTGTCGATTCCATCAAAATTATTGAATTTTGGGCGTTTTGAAAACACTTTTTGGGCGGGGCCCCAAAGCGAAGCGACCCTAGCCCTCGACTCCACCCCTACGGACTCAATGGGGCCCCGCCTTTTTTCCGGCTTCAAGGAAGCAACCCGACACCGACACATAAAATTTTCGAAAACATATTTGAACAGCTAATTCACCCAATGATCTTCATCCCGTGCAGGTGCTGCCTGCCATCAGTCATCGATTGATTGCGAATAAACACCTCGTATTATAATTAACTACCAGGCCCCGCCCCCTGTATGCCTATCCGTCTCCTATCATACATGTTCATGCCGGTCCCCGTAGTCCGCTGAGCTTGTGAGTGCGTGCAAGCATGACTGCCGCATATATATGTCGCAATCTGACAAGTTTTCAGTACCTTAAATCCACGTGTCAATACCGCGTTGTAAACCCACGCACCCGCCCCCACTTACCGGTAGCTTGGTACATAAACTCCCATTAGATCTACCCATCTATGCATGTTTAAAAGCCTTAAAGCCTAAACGCCTAAATCCCTGAAGTAAACCTGGTTGTATGCACTGTTGTGCGTGTTCGGTGCTTTGTATAAATGCCCTCTATATCTGATCCAGGCCCCGCCGAGTATTTATATTTGAACCTTTTATACTCATATGTACAATGCGCATCAGTGTGTGTTTGTTACATGGTTGGGGGTGCGTGCCCCTCTCATGAACAAAAATCCCATACGAGCCGAGGGCCCAAGGGAACTAAAACGCCTAAAAGCACAACAGTTGAAATACCGCCCATGCAGGAGAAGGGGATACTAGCGGCCAAAGGGGACCATTGAGTTGTGGTGGGCCCACATGCGCTCAAGCATCTTCGCCAAACGGGGAGCGAGGATCCCATCTCATCGCTTCTTCCATACCCTCGAATTGAGGGAAACCTTCATCAGCGCGGATGCTACTATAAGCAGGGCGGACATGCTTCTCGTCCTCTATTTGACCATCCGCAACGCAGCAGGGACATTTTCGCTCAGTCCTAGGGACATGAACTCTGCCCACTCGCGATCTGTTGGCCGCAACCGCCCAACAGCACAAACGAAAATGCAAAAGTTTGCGGTGGGCCGCGCGCGGAATGAGAACGCTAGCATGCTGTGGCCACATGATTGCCGCTGCCCGCGCAAAGGGCATACCCATCCAGTGCTTATACTTCGCCATCTGAACTCCCGGCTGTTTCCCGTCCGAAGGGTAAGCCTCTGGCGGTACACCTAAACGCTCGTGCTCCCACCCACTCATCAACCGCTCCCTCAGCGCTGTCACAATCGTTCCTTCGGGGAGTGGCTTACTTAACAACCAATCGACGCGGTTATCGAAACCACTGACGTCCTGCGGCATCCCACTCCAGATGTCGATTTCGAGATACGTAAACAACCGCAACACTGCAGCGCCCCGGCCAGACCCAGCTGGGTCGGTAAGTGCGTCGAGTATTTCCTGCCGCAGTACCGCCAACGCGAGAGAACCAGCCTGCTTTTGGACGCGATTCCAGAAACCAACAACCTGTTTGGCCATGTAGTACTGCAGCGGGAGCTGTGCCATTTCGGCAAACAGCAGCCGGTGGGCAGGCCTCGCTGCCCCCACAATCTGCCGCATAAAAATGACTTGTAGTTGCGCATCTGTGCTTTTGAACACGTCATCAGTGCCCAGGACCTCTGTCTTGCCGGTAGATGCTTGCACTCACCCTCTTGGATGAATGCCATCCACCAACGCCCATCATGGTGCGATGGACACACCGCCAGCAGTTGTACTGGTGGTGGCGGCAGCTGTTCCATCAGCTTCTCCCGCTGCTAAATCCCCCTGCTTGATGTGGCCGCCAGCAGGGTCAGCGGCCTGCTGCTGCTCGAGCTGCTCGACATGGTGCGTGTCTCCTTCATCCGCTGCGTCAACAGACCCAACAGGCTGTTGCAGCACTTCACCTGTAGCAGGAAAGATGCAAAGGGAATACGTGGGAGGAATAATCAACCTCTATGTATGTAGCAGGGTGCATAGAACCAGAGCGACGATGAAAGCATAGCCTGTCCTTCCTATACATTTGCAACTTCTGTGCAAGATACTCAACAACAATCGGCCTCTTACTAATGGTACCTCATGAAACTACAAGCTGATTCATCGCTCGTCAAGCGCCCTCAAGCCATTCTAGCTTCCAGCTATCTATACGTATAGTAGTGGCTGTTATCAAACTCCGCGCGAACAATCCCTACCACTTGAGCAGCCGTGCCTATCACATCATCCCGCAGATAGATAGATGCATAGTTTGGCAAAGATGAGTGCATCCGGGCCCACCGCAACTCAATTGATTGTCCCCTTTATTTGGCCGCTAGTATCTCCTCCTCCTGCATGGGCGGTTTTCTACTGTCGTGCTCTGAGGCGTTTTTGTTCCCTTGATGGGGCCCTCGGCTCGTATGGGTTTTTTGTTCGTGGGAGGGGCACGCACCCCCAACCATGTAACACACACGCACACACACACACACACACAGATGCATATTAATTGCAAACAACTGCTTAAGGACCAGTGTTTGGACCACAATGAAGCAATACGCATGCCTTCGTTTGTTTCAGCTCAGCTCTTATATGCTGCTCGGCAATTATTGAAAGAGGGATTGATCGTACCCGTTTCTGGGTGCTCAGGAAACATATGCACTAGATTTGCTTACGGCCGAGCAGACGGGCTTCAAACAGACGATCCAGCACTTTACGCAACAGATGCCAACTTTGCAGACGAACCACTGACCCTGCCAATACGGCACGTAATGCAGCACACATCTGTCTGCTTGTCATGCAGGTAGCGCAACATTTTTTTGCTACTATGCATGATCGTACTTGCCCTGAGACTGCAGCACGGTGGCCCGGCTGCTGACGATCACCAGTGTACCCGGATGTTCAGAGCCAAGAATGCGCTCACGGACCTTCAAGGCCCTGCGGTGAAGCTGTTCTGCCTGATCGTGCTTTCCTTGAGCCTTCAGCACGCTAGCCAGGTTGCTGATGGACACCAGTGTATCCAGATGTTCACGGCCAAGAATGCGCTCACGGACCTTCAAGGCCCTGCGGTATAGCTGCTCTGCCTGATCGTGCTTTCCCTGAGCCTGCAGCACGTAAGCCAGGTTGTTGACGATCACCAGTGTATCCAGATGTTCACGGCCAAGAATGCGCTCACGGACCTTCAAGGCCCTGCGGTATAGCTGCTCTGCCTGATCGTGCTTTCCCTGAGCCTGCAGCACGTAAGCCAGGTTGTTGACGATCACCAGTGTATCCAGATGTTCACGGCCAAGAATGCGCTCACGGACCTTCAAGGCCCTGCGGTGAAGCTGTTCTGCCTGATCGTACTTGCCCTGATCCTGCAGCACGTTAGCCAGGTTGTTGACGATCACCAGTGTATCCGGATGTTCACGGCCAAGAATGCGCTCACTGGCCTCCAAAGCCCTGCGGTAAAGCTGCGCTGCCTGATCATACTTGCCCTGAGCCTGCAGCACGGTAGCAAGGTTGTTGACGGACGGCAGTGTACCCCGATGTTTAGGGCCAAGAATGCGATCACTGGCCTCCAAGGACCTGCGGTATAGCTTCTCTGCCTGATCTAACTTGCCCTGAGCCTGCAGCACGCTAGCCAGGTTGCTGACGGACACCAGTGTACCCGGATGTTCAGGGCCAAGAATGCGTTCACTGGCCTCCAAGTCCCTGCGGTGAAGCTGCTCTGCCTGATCGTACTTGCCCTGATGTTGCAGCACGTTAGCCAGGTTGCTGATGATCACCAGTGTATCCGGATGCTTAGGGCCAAGAATGCGTTCACCGGCCTCCAAGGCCCTGCAATAAAGCTGCTCTGCCTGAACGTACTTGCCCTGATGTTGCAGCACGTTAGCCAGGTTGCTGATGATCACCAGTATATCCGGATGCTCAGGGCCGAGAATGCGTTCACCGGCCTCCAAGGCCCTGCAATAAAGCTGCGCTGCCTGATGGTACTTGCCCTGAACGTCCAGCAAGTAAGCCAGGTTGTTGACGGACGGCAGTGTACCATGATGTCCAGGGCCAAGAATGCGATCCCTGGCCTTCAAGTCCCTGCGTCGTAGCTGCTCTGCCTGATCGTACTTGCCCTGATCCTGCAGCACGCTAGCCAGGTTGCTGATGGACACCAGTGTGCCCGGATGTTCAGGGCCAAGAATGCGTTCACTGGCCTCCAAGTCCCTGCGGTGAAGCTGCTCTGCCTGATCGTACTTGCCCTGAGCATGCAGCACGCTAGCCAGGTCGCTGACGGACACGAGTGTATCCAGATGTTCAAGGCCAAGTATGCGCTCCCTGGCCTCCAAGGCCCTGCGGTGTAGCTGCTCTGCCTGATCATGCTTGCCCTGAGCCTGCAGCACGTTAGCCAAGAAGTTGATGGACGACAGTGTTTCCGGATGTTCAGGGCCAAGAATGCGTTGCCTGGACTCCAAGGCCCTGCGGTGTAGCTGCTCTGCCTGATCGTACTTTCCGTACAAAGTGCAAAGAGATGCGGCGGTGTTTATAGCCATGCTTATCTCGGGTGTCCATGGAGTCTCGACACCAGGCACCTGGGCCACAGCACCAGATACCAGGGCATTCTTCAGCTCGTGGGTCATGTTGTTCAGGCTGCCTTTAGCACCGATGATATCTCTCAAGATGTTCTCTTTGTCCTCTCTGATTTTGGCTTCAGCTGTACCGACGTCCAGGTCGATGAATACCTGCGACAATAAATTGTAATCGGCAGTGGCAATCCGAACAAGAATTATGACTAACCGCTAGGTAGGGTACTTGACCGGAAGGTTATGACTAACCTTCGGGGCTGGGGTGGTTTGGCCCCTCCGGTCAGACTTCCCGGTACAGTGCAATTTTAGGTAACCCTGTTAGGGTCCCTGATCCATTTAGGTGCCCCCGGGGAGGAGAAGGCCGTCGACGGTGGGTGCTTCGACTAAAGGAAGACTAGCTCTTACATGTACGTTCTGAGGTGCATTACGTACATACCAACCCAGCAATTACGCTCAACGACGATGTTTACGTACGGCACCCTAGCCGCGTATGGCGAATGCCTTCTTGTGGGAAATTCGATAGTGAAGGACGGGCCGGTTAAGCCCGGCAGGGTAGGTGCAGTGAGAGCAGCTCCATATTTAGTCGCGGCCAAGTCGGTGTAGAGTTTTGTCTACCGGTACAAGTATTTGATAGCCCCTCGAGTTTTTGAAACATGCATTGCTCCGGTTGGCTCTGCTGGTACTCTGTTGGCGGAACAGCACTAAACCGTGCTAAGTTTCAGGACGGTTTCGCTCCGTCAAGCACAGGTCTCTATAGCAGTGGCCCAGTAATCGTCGAGTAGATTACTCTGCCAACCAGGCTCCCTTCCAGGGCTTTTATACCCTGTTGCGAAGAAGGCTGAAACGACCTCTGGGATTCCGCATATTCGAGGACCTTCGTGTCTGTCTCGCTGGTTCGTAAGTCTACTACGTAGCCCTTCGACCGACCTTCGTCGATACGAACGGGGTCTCAGGCGTAGCGCGTTCACACGCTATCTGGTTCTTTATATTCCGTAGAACTTCTTCTATCGATCGCGCCGGGAGCGCTTTACAGACTCTACGGGAGTCTATCGCGTCCCTATTAAGACCGCCCGCCAGTACGCCCACCAGCGGCGTTCCTTCGCGCATCTAAGTCGTAGCAATACCGCGGCATCGAGATATGCCTAAGTATTCACGCTACAACATACTCGTTCTTATCAAATAAAAAAATAAATATTGGAACTTAAGTGCTGCCCTATCTACATCACGCAGTACGTATGTAAGTTAGCCACAGCTTTTTGGGCGGGGCCCCGGCGCGAAGCGCCCATGGGTTCCCCGCCATGTCCGAATGCGCGTGCGTACGTGTGTGCGTGCGTGTGCGCGTGTCCGCATGCTGTGGTCATGTGTGTGTGTGTTTGTTACATGGTTCGGGGTGCGTGCCCCTCTCATGAACAAAAGCCCATACGAGCCGAGGGCCCAAGGGAACTAAAACGCCTAAAAGCACGACAGTAGAAACACCGCCATGCAGGAGAAGGGGATACTAGCGGCCAAAGGGGACCATTGAGTTGCGGTGGGCCCAGATGCGCTCAAGCATCTTCGCCAAACGGGGAGGATCCCATCTCATCGCTTCCTCCATACCCTCGAATTGAGGAAACCCTTCATCCGCGCGGATGCTACTATGAGCAGGACACACCATTAGGACATGCTTCTCGTCCTCTATTTGACCATTCGCAACGCAGCAGGGACATTCTCGCTCAGTCCTAGGGACTTGAACTCTGCCCACTCGCGATCTGTTGGCCGCAACCGCCCAACAGCACAAACGAAACTGCAAACGTTTGCGGTGGGCCGCACGCGGAATGAAAACGCTAGCATGCTGTGGCCACATAATTGCCGCTGCCCGCGCAAAGGGCATACCCATCCAGTGCTTATACTTCGCCATCTGAACTCCCGGCTGTTTCCCGTCCGAAGGGTAAGCTTCTGGCGGTAGAAACGCTCGTGCTCCCACCCACTCATCAACCGCTCCCTCAGCGCTTTTACAATCGTTCCTTCGGGGAGTGGCTTACTCAACAACCAATCGATGCAGTTATCGAAACCACTGACGTCCTGCGGCATCCCACTCCATCCCACTCCAGATGTCGATTTCGAACAACCGCAACACTGCAGCACCCCAGCCAGACCCAGCTGGGTCAGTAAGTGCGTCGTGTATTTCCTGCCGCAGTACCGCCAACGCGAGAGAACCAGCCTGCTTTCGGACGCGATTCCAGAAACCTACAACCTGTTTGGCGGCCATGTAGTACTGCAGCGGGAGCTGTGCCATTTCGGCAATAGTTAATTAATTACAGAGGAGTTGGATAACAGCTACATAGTGCGATCGCACGACTCTGTGGGTCTAATGTTCAATAGAACATCTAGACCAGGCCACTAACCAATTCACTGGGGAATTCGCCTCATTGGAAAGGGATCCCACTCTGTGAGATGAAAGTCTTCGACTACGTGTGCCAATTCCGATTCCCTGAAACATTTCGGCAAACAGCAGCCGTTGGGCAGGTCTCGCCGCCCCCACAATCTGCCGCATAAAAATGACTTGTAGTTGAACCGCATCATCCCGCAAACAAGCTTCGAAAAGGCCCTAGGTTGTTGTTATCACGACGCCTCCCGGAAGAAGCCCTTTCGAGCGCTTCTGCTATCACAAACGGGCCCCACGCCTGACAGCCATACAACAGAATGGCGCGCACCTGGGTAGTGAACACCGCATCCGAACATCAGCTGAGAACAACTTTAACTTATCAAGCTTAGCACTTAGAGCAAACAAGGCAGATCGCGCCGAATCACACAATTGTTGGCGGCAAGCGCAAAAAGATCGGTCGGGCCAGTACACCAACCCTAGGTAGCGCGTGCTGTCCTTGGCTGGTACGGCTTGCCCTGCAAGTCGAAGTTGCGCATCACACGCCGTGCTAATTTGAGACCGCAGGTCATCGTTGCACGCAGAGACTAACCTTTCACACTTGGAAACATTGGGTCGCATTCCAAAAGCCACACAGAACAGATCGACAAGATTAAGGAGCTCTACCATACGCTCCGGGGAGGTCGCAAGCAAACTAACGTCGTCAGCATACAGCAGGATGGAAACGCACTTGCCACCCACGAGGGGAGTCTCGTGCTTACGCGCTCTAGCGTTCACCACGTCATGTACATCAATCAGGTCGGCAAGCGTTTCGATGAAGAGCCCAAACAACTCGGTGGAAAGGGGGCACCCTTGTTTCACACCCTGCCGTGACTCAAACTCCCCTCCCACACTCCCATTAACCTTCACCACCATGGACACCTTCTGTGTAACGGACCAAGTGTAATATCTCGGCCCCCAGAAACGTGACGTGGGCAACATATTACATTCTATATGGCACGGTATCTTTCCTGAATAATCCAACAAAAATCGTATGAGTATAAACCAGTTTTGCAGTCTCCATGGACCGAGTCCGAGGTCAAATCAACGCCTCTAGGCCTATAACCAATTCCAAAAGATGTATCGTTTCTCAATAAATGAATTCTGACATGATGGCGTGAAATGAATCGAACACCCAGCTTGGTTGACCAAGCTGTTGGGCCACGTGGAAGGAATCAGTTTGAAGGATTCCTTCCACGCCTACCTATCTTATGACATGCGCACATACAGCGGCGCACGTCAGGTGACTGTATTGTGCCGAATTCATGACAATAACAAACAATAAGTCAACCGTTGGTCCGCAGTT
This sequence comes from Pleodorina starrii, assembly GCA_030267565.1. NCBI lineage: Eukaryota > Viridiplantae > Chlorophyta > Chlorophyceae > Chlamydomonadales > Volvocaceae > Pleodorina > Pleodorina starrii. The sequence goes on from BRXU01000035.1 coordinate 222,594, forward strand.
ACGTACCTTTCACTTGTCTCCTATGACAGGCCCGGCCATCCGTATTTTACGGGAAAATGAACCTAAAGAGTAAAAATATGTGTTTAACACTACCTGGCTTCAACAAGCAATAATCCGCCTTTCTTAACAATATCTCACTTGTTTTTTCTGCGGAAACATGGTATGTGCTTTGGCTGGCTCCCCAAACTCCGCAAAATAGGAAAATGGAAGTTTACGGCGTCCAAACTGCATTTTACGGAGAAAAGCCTTTCCCCGAGTGACGTGGAGTCAGTTTAAAGGACTCAGTCCATGGTCCAGAACTCCTATTCATTCCAACCCTTTCCAACTTATACTGTGTTGTTCATATATTAATGTTTGCATGACGGCGTCTCTTCCTTTTGACATCTAACAGGCGAATTCCACTGAGTTGTTTGTTATGCCTTGTTAGGGCCGAGTTCAAAAATTCTCGCTCGGGGTGTCGGCTTTCAACGCACTCTTTCGCGCAATTCAATATGTATTGAGTAAAAGTAATTATAATGAGGAAAGGTTGCGCGAAGGCGAAGAGAAGGCGAAGAACGGAAGGCCCCAGTGGAAACACGACACTTGTTAGCCGGCCAATAATGCTACAAAAGTTATATGCACTTCGGACCTGCCCATAAACTTAACAAACCTTGATAACTTTGAGCGCGGAAATTTCTACCTTGCTATTTTAAATTTCAATAGCGCCTGGTCTCCTATTTACCTCTGGTCTACACGTCCCCGTCGTCCGCCGGCGAACGCGTTGACTTTCTCGCCCGCAGCCATGCATGAACCCCAACCAGTCGCCTCTGCCTGGCGAACATGCCCACCAATCTTCATCAGTTGTATACTGCAACTATGCAGCGGCCATTGCGGGGTGCTCCCCGACGACTGGACATCCATGCGCGTAAAATGCCAATCTGTGCATTAGAAAGGCCAGCAGCGCGGCCAAACTTGTACAATGACCATCCGTTTCATTATTGTATTTAAAACACAAATGAGATGAGAAAATGGGTTTGATTTGGCGCTATAGAAGACGAACAAGAGTGGTTTCGGGGCTCTGTGTGGAAGCAGCCTCTTGTTAGCTTTGTTAGGCGCCTGTTATTTTTGTCGGGTCAAACAAACAAGCGACTCAGTGGAATTCGCCTGTAACTATATTTGCATAGCGAAATTCTTTCCCGAGACCACACCACCGTTCTGCTAGCCGGTCCGACCGCCATGACGCATATTACTATTACAGAATAACAAAGGTCGCAAGGGACAAACTATGAGGGGCAAGATGGTTGTTGGACGTCAAGCCGTAAATGCACGCACGATGCTGCCTTCTGCGGGCCGCCGAACAATTCCAGTTGGCAAGCCTTACAAGAAATGGATGTTCGCTGTGCAGTTTAGTGACATTACGTCATAAATTCGCGACGCGCGACTTCGCGACGGCTTTGAAAGTCTAATGATAACCAGATGATGACACGCGGCGGTGTTGGGGTTGGGAAGGCCGGGCCGTACCCATACGAGTTCCACCAGGGACGGATCCAAGTCATGGCTGTCGAGATTCGCTGTCAAGAACTGCTGAAGAGCTGTTGCCCTTTGGGTCTTCCGCGCAAGTAGATAGACGACGGTACCCTTAACTCAGTCTCTTCCGACTCGCACGCCTACCTAATAACGCTCCCACGCGCAAGTCCCTGGGATGCGGGTTGGGAATACCGGTATTGAGTGGACAGGAGCCAACCTGTTCAGCCAGACGGACGTACGAGTAGGGATCACTCGCCGGGCAGGGCCGAATGAAGCCCCACCAGCTGAATCGATTGCATCTCAAACCTCTCGCGGTGGAACTGCCCGAAACCACGTTGTCAGAGCCCATAGGCGATCTCGCTTATTAGGCAGCGGGCATTCAGCGGATCGACCCGAGTCCCTAGCACTCAACTCCACCCGTACGGATTGAACGGGGCCCCGCCCTTTTCCCGGCTTTAAGGGAGCCGACACCAGTGAACCCCTTGTCACACGATGACGGAAGAAACGAATTGAGAGCGGTTAATAATGCACATACCTCCTCAAGGTCTTCGAAGTCTATACCGTACGACAGGATCCGCAGCTTTCCTGGCCCGATCATGCTTGACTGCCATGCCTCGTACAGGCACCAGATCCGCTTGAGGGGAGTTCCGGCCCTGTCCAGCACCATGAGCGTCCCCTCCGCGTCTTCGACCGCCTGGCCCAGCGCGTCCAGGTCACCGGACTGCAGTGGCCTATGCTGGTTCTGAGGCCGGGATTACAGTTTACAGAAGGCGCGATTATTAGGGACGATAAATGTATATGGTGGCAACAGAGCATGCTTCACACCAAGCTTACCGTGGTCAAAAGCACCCACCCTAGCGAAAATACTAGCTAACCTGCCGGCGTTAGCTCGCTGGCATTCGTTACAGGTACATATATACCCGTTCCAGTCCAATCAATATACATCGCAAGATGTAAGACACTGAATGAGCTAAACTTCACGAACTTACAATAGCGAACATGTCGAACCACACGAACACATTCGCTGCATCCAGGACCGGCAGTGCCTGCTGCCCATCCGCACTCCGCCTCCAAATCTCCTGATTGTCGGGTGCGAAGTGGCGCTCAACCATGGCCAGTGTCTCCATGAAGGGCCGGCTCCAAGCATGACTTATGAAGTAGAAGGGCCTGCCCCGAGACACGTATTGGGCCTGGTCGGGGTCGTCCAGCAGCAGTTGCGTGAACCGGCACTGCCTGTCCTTGGTAAGTGGCATGACCACCTGTTTCGTCAGCTCTTCCGTGGTCAGGTTGCGTTCTGCCACCCGGTGCTTCGCCACGAACTGCCGCAGCCATGCCAGCGACACCGCGGCCTGCATGCAGCAGCGGGCATTCAACAGAGGAGCCTTCGGGTTATATGCATACGGGTTACGGCGGTTGGGGTATGCACAGACAGACATACAGACGCAGTGCAATCCTTATTATGACGAGCGAGCCAGGTTCATTCCTTGAGCTGCGTATGCAGCAGTACGCACGTCAGCTGCTGAAGTCATAGAACGAAATCAGTCGCGCGGTCTCTTAGTGCAACAGCACCCGTACTGCTGATGATCTAAGCTGAATAAATGTGCATGGGCTCTGTATTTGTACGTAAGGGCCGTCCGGACCGACATCACCATTCACCAGTTTAACCCTTCGTTCAACAAACATGACTTCCTCCGCTGCCCAAACGGAGACAACCTGGCAGCAAGCAAGTACGTACGTAGTGGCTTTCCAACCTGCTGTTCGTTTGATTGCAGACAATGTCACGCAGCCTGTTGGTAGTAGCATCGAAGTACGCCCCGTGGATAGATGGATAGCTATCCCCGATCAGGTATAACTATCCCCGGAGTAGTATGTAGTGTACGTCGCAATTGCTAGGCCTCGCTTGTAAACTTGTTGTGTGTCGGTTGGGATGCGGCGCGCGGCCTGACAATATCGCAGCTATATATTGAGGTTGGCTGGCCAGGCAACATTTATAGCTGCTCGCGCGCTGTAATCATTTACGTGCACCAACCAAGGATTGATATATATCCTGTTACATCCGAATCCCAGCAGCCACTCGCACGCTTTGGCCGCATATTTACTTATGTCGTGTATATACGTATACACGTATGTTAATAATAATAATAATAATAATGATACGCCCGGCCGGTAGCCGAGGCGTGGGTTATGGGAGCAGAGGGGGTGGGGTGACGGGTTTCCCCGGTCCCAGCCCCCCCCACCACCGCAAGGAACTTAAGACCTGTCCCACGTTGGTTACGTGCCGGCCGGTGTCGGTTCCGCATGGGGGTCGCGTTCCATTTGTCTGCGGGTTATAACGATAGTGTTGAGTGTCCTAACTGCATGGTCGTGGAGGTCGTTGCAGCATGCTCGGGCTTCCTTGCTGCCCGTGCCTAGGGTGTGGAGTAGAGGGCGTAGGTCTTTCCTGATAGTACCCGCAAAGCCGAGGCTGATGGCTTCCTGTGTTGTGTAGCGGACCTTCCATCCGGCTGCCGTGAGGAGTTTGGCCAGTTCTGCGTGTTGTACGGCCTTGTCGTGCTGTTTCTGTGTGTGGTTGGTGTCGGCGGTGTAGCCGACCTCAACAATGTGTACGGTGTGCTGGCTAGGGTCCTGAGGTCCCTTGTACCCTTGCACTTGCGTTTCATGGAGGGGGATGTCGGGTATAAGGAGTATATCGGGCCTGAGTTTGAGGCGTTTCTCATCCTCAATACTCGGGAGCAGCCATTTGGGCAGGCGTGTGCCGGCCACGTAGTCTGGTCGGGTGTCCGCGGGGCCGGCGTCCATTACAATGTAACAGCCTCCATTGGACCCACGGGCTAGCGTACTGGTAATGTTTTGGACCGCCTTGTTGTGCCGCTGTATGTAGAGGGCTCGCATGCGGGGGTGAAGGCAGCCTCCGAGGATGTGCGCCCCTGAGTCGAGTTGGTTGCATAGGGGGCAATGTCCCGACGACGCAGGGCGGCCAGGTGCCACTGGTTTTTTAAATCGCCTCGCAAGCTTGGCGCTCCATAGCTGGCCGTATAGGTAGTCGAAGCACCGTTTAACGTGCTTGTGTCGGCCCGCCTTGCGCTGTAGAGTCCGAGTGCTGGTGCTTATATCGAGGTCGGGCAGAGTGTTGGCGACGTATTTCATGTAATCTGTTTCGTTCGTGTATCCCGAGTGCGTTTCCGGGCTGACCAAGGACTCGATACCGCGGTTAAGGTCGTTTGCATAGTGCCCAGCGTTCTTCTCAGGCCCAGCCATTTTCCGCAGCCACCAGTGTTGACTTCGTGGATTATTGTCTGAGGTCTCGGTTACGCTCAGCGCGTCGGGGTCTAGCTTGGAAAGTCCTCGCGCGGCTCGTACGGCTGCTTTGTCCGCTTTCTCGTTGTAAGTTACCCCAGTGTGGGCTTTCACTTTAAGCAAAGATGTCTTCAGGTTACAAGCCGCTCGTCGTTTAAGGATTAATACGATTTCCTCAAGCAGCGCCTTGTGCTTACTAAGCTGAAGCTTGTGTGGGTTGTTTATCATCTTTTTAATAAGATGTAGCGACGCGGCAGAGTCCGTCCATATAGTTAGGTGAGCTTCGTCGTGCAGCGTGCCTCTGCGCATCTGGAGTCCTTGATGGATGGCACTCAGTTCGCACCGTGTAATAGTTTGGCAGCCCTGGTGGCCTGCGTTCACATTGATGTGGAGCGTTGTGTTGGTAAGTGCGTCGACGGCCGCGGCCCCCAGGAGATGTCTTTCCTCGTCGCCATCTTTGATCTTTTGCACTGACCCGTCTGTATATATGGCGTCTTGGGCGTTGTATCGCAGAGCATATTTGGCAGGAAATGCCAGGAACGCGGAGCTTCCCTCTTCCGTGGAGAGATTGTCGCACGTGCGGGAGGGAGCTGCCGCGGCGGGTGGCTTCTCGGTCATACTACGCAGCCGCTTGCGCACCCATTGGGGTGGCTTCCAAGAGAGGGCGGGGCCAGTGGCGACGTGGCGGGCTGCCGTCATAGCAAGCGCTCTGCGGAGGCTGGTACCGTACGCGCGGCCGGATTCATTGCTAACCAGGAGTAGGGTGAGTCCGTTTGGGTAGGGTTTTGGAGCGTCTACGCTCACTTCGCTGTAAAGGTCCCCCGTTCCTGAGAATGCGTCTATTGTACCGATCATAGTGACCAGCGGGTGGGTGAGGTAGCGGGTGTAGGGCGCCGTTTGGGACGTGGGCAGCAGGAGTAGGGTAGCGGTGGGGTTATCTGTGTTCCGTGTTGCGTCGGCCCAGCCTAGCGCCCATCGCAGTGCATGATGCCCCTCGTCCGGCTTAGGTTCAGGGTGCGCGACGGATACGCCCGTGCACGGTTGCGAATACGCGTCGTGGTTGGCTCCGAAGAGCTGATCTTCTGGGTACCGTGAGTAGTAGATGGCGGTGCTGTCTGCTACGTTGAGGGGGGATGCAAAGCGCTCTGTTGCGGCGCCCAGCGCGGTCATGAGGCGTTTCATCAGCCGTTCAGATATCCTCCGCTCATGGGCCTCTCGAATGGGGTGTGCTTTGGTGCCCCCTCCGTCCCGATACCGCAGGAGGAGGCGTGCGACATCCTCCGCGAAGCCACCCGCGGCCGCGATCTGTGCGTGCTCTTCCGGGCGTTTCTGTTGGGCGTCGCTGTACCGGAGCCACAGGCTGCGGAGGCGGCTTGCCGACACCTGGCCGACGCAGCGCCCTTGGGGATCGTACACGAATGCCATCCCAATGGCTTGCAGTCCATCGGGTATGTCCCCGCTGCCGTCCCATGGTACTTGCCGGTGTGTGCCGTTACGATTGCCAATTTGGACCGTATACCGCCCCGGCGGGTGGATGTCCCGGTCCGGGTTACCCGGGTGTACGTTGATTTCGACAAACTGCCGTAGGAGACGTTGGCCTCGGGTCACGTTGAGGCATTCAGTCTCCCATCTGCCTTGCTGTTGCCATTCCGTCAGGTGGTGGTCGCGTGCATTTTCCATCCGACCGGGGTCCTGTTCGGCCTCAACGGCGCGCCGATGCCGGAATGCATCCAGCAGCTCTGTCCAGTTGTCTTGCGAGGCCAGTCGCGACTCCTCATCTTCGGTGGGGGCCCATTCTACCTCGACTATCATTTCGGGGTGAGTGGGGGCGGTGGGGGATTCGTACCGGTGCACTGCCTTGGGGTGGTAGCCATTCTCGGTGTACAGTGCTATTGCCCCTTTAGTGATGACAGTACGTTCCCATTCAACCTGGTAGTATGTTCGGTGTGTGTGTTGGGTAGCCGAGTCGGTTGTGCGTTGCCGCTTGGGGTTCGGAGCGCTGACGGCGACCCGTTTCCGGATTTCCGCCTTGATACATGCTACCCTCTCTTGGTCCCCGAAGAGAAGCTGTGTGATGCTAAGGCCATGCTGGGTTGGTGTCCCCGCAGGCCACGCCGTCTCCCCATGGAGCATGCGGAGTAGTCGTTCGGCGGAGCCCACTTGGGACGTGAGGCCCCGGTGGAGCGGATGGCGCAGGATTCGTTCGCAGTGCTGAAGGGTAAGTGGGGTTTGCCGGGGGTCCCACCCAATGGCCTCGGCATCTGTGATACCGTCGACCGGTTTCAGGTTCTGCCGAAGGAGGTATGCTTGGAGCAGCTCACTATCGGTCTTTCGCTGTGGCTGGTGGCGCTTGGCGGCTGGCCGGGCGGCCGGGCGTCGTGACTCGAGGGTTGTTGCGGTGCCGGACGACGCTGCCGCAGTTTGGGTTGCCGTCTCCCCCCGAGGGGTTGTTGGGCCTGGGCGAGGGGGTGGGTTTTCAGCTGGGGCGGCCGGAATGGTGTCGGCCGGGTCGCGGGGTTTGGCCAGTACGTACTTACTTAGGGTTCCGTGGGGGATGGGGGTGGGTCTCGCCGCTTCCATCGCAAGATCGGTTAGATGTGGGCCGTCCGGGAGGAGTCGTAGTTCGGGGGGCAAGGGTGCTACACCTCGGTGGCGCGGCGCCCGGGCGCGAACACTGGGGTCGGCATTCAAGGCGAGGCTGAGCTGGTTTAGGGCTATCTGATGGCGTGGGCCCACCTTCCTGCCACCGATGCGTTGCAGCTGGTCGGTGGTGATGAGGTGCGCTCCCGTGTTTTACGTATGTTATATACGTGTATATGTAATGAGAGTGCGTGCTATCTGGTGTAATAAAAATGATAATAATAATACTAATATTATAAAAATAATCCTAATAATAAAAATAATCCTAATAATAATACTAATACTAATAATACTAATAATAATCATAATAATAATACTAATAATACTAATACTAATAATAATACTAATAATAATAATAATAATAATAATAATAATAATAATAATAATAATAATAATAATAATAATAATAATAATAATAATAATAATAATAATAATAATAATAATAATAATAATAATAATAATAATAAATAATAATAATAAATAATAAATAAATAATAAATAATAAATAAAAAAGCCGAGGCGGTGGGTTATTAGCCGAGCCGCGGCGTGGGTTATGGGAGCAGAGGGGGTGGGATGACAGGTAGGCTTCCCCGGTCCCAGTTTCCCCCACCACCACCTACCGCGAGGGACTTCAGACTGGTCTGTCTTTGGTTACGTGCCAGCCGGTTGCGGTTTCACGTGGGGGTTATGTTCCATTTGCCTGCGGGTTATAACGATAATGTTGAGTGTTCACTCTGGGAAAAAGTTTCCTTCGTAAATGACACCGGCTTCGTATTTCAGTTCCGGGGGGTCGAACGAAGGATCTTGGGGCTTCGTATATGGCCATGTCCGGGCACACCCAAAGTTACGAAGTTCGATCAGTGAAACCCGAACGAAGGTGGCACCAAAAACGCAACTTTCAAAATAACTTGAGAACATACTTAGAACACGATTATAATCCCTTGGTAGATAACCTGGACCTGTCTGCAAACAGTGCGCCATCGGACGTCCTTCGTATTTCGGGTAGCCTGTTTACGAGGCAACTTGGATTTTCGTTCGACCTCACCTGTATTGCCACAGCTATGTTGTTATAATGATTTGTTTTTATGATTTGTTTGTTTTACAATATGTACACATGTCAGCATGGTCCAAAATGTCCATTCGTTAAACTGGTTAGCCATCCATGAACGCAGCAGTGGCAATACGAAGCCTTGGCGATACGAAACCTTGTTGAGACGTCGCCCTTGATGTCCGAATGCCTATCCTTTATTCATTTAGGAACTGTAGCGCTCGTGATAGTTTTACCACGCAAATACGAGCTTCATATGTGCTCCTATAAAAACAAATAAAAATACGAACTGCGTTATAAATTGAGGAACGAAGTCCATAAAATATTTTATACGAACTGTGTTTCAGTTACGATAACGGAGTTCGTTTTTAGTGATACGGTTTCAGAACGCCCATAACGAACTTCGTTTTTTTGGGGCAAATATAGACTTCGTTGTGACTTCGTATCCACTTCGTATCCTGTGAAAAATACGAAGTGGATACGAAGTCAGGCCCAGATAATACGAAGCCCAAATACGAAGTCGGGAGGCCAAAAATACGAAGTTTTGACCCCCCCTTTTTCCCAGAGTGGTTCTAACCGCTTTGTCATGAAGGTCGTTGCAGCATGTTCGAGCTTCCTTGCTGCCCGTGCCTAGGGTGTGGAGTAGAGGGTGTAGGTCCTTCCTGATGGTGCCCGCAAAGCCGAGGCTGATGGCTTCCTGTGTTGTGTCGCGGACCTTCCATCCGGCTTGGCCAGTTCTGCATGTTGTATGGGCGTGTCGTGCTGTTTCTGTATGTGGTTTGTGTCAGCGGTGTAACCGACCTCAACAATGTGTACGGTGTGCTGGCTGGGGTCCGGGGGTCCCATGCATGTACCCTGGCGCTTGCGCATCATGGACGGGGATGTCGGGTATAAGGAGTATATCGGGCCGCATTTTGAGGCGTTTCTCATCCGCGATATCCGGGAGCAGCCATTAGGGCAGGCGTGTGCCAGCCACCCGACGTAAACTGGTCGGGTGTCCGCGGGGCCGGTGTCCATTATAATGTAGCAGCCTCCATTGGACCCCCGGGCTAGCGTACTGGTAATTGTTTGGACCGTCTTGTTGTGCCGCTGTATGTACAATGCTCGCATTCGGGGGTGGAGGCAGCCCCCGAGGATGTGCGCCCCTGAGTCGAGATGGTTGCACAGGGGGCAGTGTCCTAACGACGCGGGGTGCTCTGCTGGCGTACGGGTCTGCTCGGCTCGGGCTCCGTCTCAGCACATACATACATGCCGATGTCAGCAATTGTATACATGACACAGACCCACCCATGTACGCTAAATAATTCCTTTCTATGGCAGTCTCGCTCATGCCAGTGTGTTCATCCCCAGCACTGTGCACCGTATATTTGCGAGACAAGCTCATCGATTCAGTTTTGATTGTGTGCTGTTGTTGGGCTTTGGAGCCAAACAGAGCTATGCTGACCTTGCAGAGGAACGGTCTTAGTTCGCCCTCTGCACACCTACATACCATGGCGGGGGCCATCGCTTAAATGGGATCCTTGCTTAGTAAGGGCATCTGGTCTCACGGCAGCTCGTTCGATAGATAGATCAATCATGACGCCCGTCGCATTGGATGCTAATCTCTCTCCGTTTTCCCCGACTGGCGCGTTTTTGTAATGTTTGTAGGTATAACGTATATTTAACCCTTTGGCTTCGTCAAACGCTTGACTGCACAGGTACAGCAGGACTCGCACGCAGGCAGGATTGCTGCACACCCCATGTTCCCATACAATACCCCAAACACACATTTCAAATATATATCAAAGGGAGAGTACAATAAACCAGATTCAGTCTTACTCGTGAGACATGGTCTGGATTGCGTCCTCCGCAGGAAGTGTAGGAAGTACATGCCACCTGGCCTGGTACCTGCCGCGTGGGGTGGGGTGGGGTCCGGTGGCGGCGTTGAGGTGGGGTGCGATGGGGTTGCGGCGGGGATTACCGTCGGTGGGGCGGGTTGCAGTAGTACGGTGCGGTGGAGTGCGGCGATATCGGCTTTATGTTCCGATTGCAGCCCGCGAGTTGATGTGAGGACCATTGCGCCTATTTGTAGAGGGCGGAGCCTGACACCAATTTGGGGCGAGGGTGGGGCTACGTACTTTATCCATGGCTGCGGGTTTCTGATCCATTACCCTCGGGTCGGCTCGCTTCCGTCAATCTGGGCCGCTTGTGCTGCCTGACCTGCGTGGTTAGGCCACCTCTTGCTTGCCATGTACGTTTGTCTCCGCGCAGTTTCCAGTGCAATACAGCACTAAAAGGCAGGGATGTATGTTAAGGGTAAAGCACTCATCGAAAGATGTGAGATCCTGGGTTCAAGTCCGGGCCTCCCCGGCCAACCACATAGGTCGGGATGACGAGATTATGGCTAGCTGTCGAGATGTGGAACTGAGGTGGTAGTTGGTACGCTAGATTCGCACGCCTGGTCGATGGCGATGCTGAACCCTAACTGAGAGTCCCGGCGGTCGAGTAGTTGATGAAGGGTCTGTCTGGCCTACTGTGTGTGTGTGTGTGTGTGTTTGTTACATGGTTGGGGGTGCGTGCCCCTCTCATGAACAAAAATCCATACGAGCCGAGGGCCCAAGGGAACTAAAACGCCTAAAAGCACGACAGTAGAAAAAACCGCACATGCAGGAGAAGGAGATACTAGCGGCCAAAGGGGACCATTGAGTTGCGGTGGGCCCAGATGCGCTCAAGCATCTTCGCCAAACGGGGAGGATCCCATCTCATCGCTTCCTCCATACCCTCGAATTGAGGGAACCCTTCAGCCGCGCGGATGCTGCTATAAGCAGGGCACTCCACTGTGTAAGAAGTAAGGCCCGGTGGTCAGTGCTAGCACGTGTACGTAGCCGCCCTGCAGGGTTGGCTCCCGCTGTAACTGTAACCCGCACTCTTAACTGAAAAGTGAACTGTTAAGCACCATTCGTCAGTCAGAGTCAGCCTTCCGCACGCGCCCCTCCGTACGTGTGCCCCACGGCCATGCTTCCCCAAACGCCCCATTATTCCCAACTGGGGTTGCGCCTCGGCCGGCGTCAGTCACCGTGCTGCTAAAAAAAAACCAACGGCTCGTATTTTGCTCATGTGGTGCAGATAGTGCTTATCGCCACGTGGGATAGCGGCCTTTTGATAAGGAGTGAAAAGGTCGTACTCGACAAATAAACTTTGACTAGACACCACACACTTTTCCCATTCTTGGTACTTCTCATAGGAACTCATCAGATAACATAAATATAAATACAACTGTTAGACACCTGGTGATAGTAGCGGGTCATTTTCCCAACATGGAATTGGAGCAACAGCGTGCCGCGAATATGGCCAGGAATCAGCAAATGCTCCAGGCCATGGGCGTTGACAAATCGTTGTCTAGGTAAGCTGCTCCACAGCAGGAGAAAGCCGCTGTGGAGAAGAGGAAACCGGATAATGCCGGCGACAGGGAGAACGTTCCACCTCGCCGCAGCCACCGGCTACAAGGCGACACTGCGGTGGTGACGGGTTTGGAATATGATGATGATCAGGAAAATGAGGACAGCGAGGAGGAGGACGAGGAGGCGCAGGTTAGTGGCATAATGATGTTTGACTGGGGTGTTCTTCGAATCTCCGTCTCGCGTATCATTTTGCTTTGACCATTGAGTCCCTACAGAAAGCCCTGTCGGGAGAAGCCGGGCCGGGCAATGGCAAAATGTCCCTGGGCTTAGCGCCCAGCGGTGCGGCCGCCAAGGGCAAATGCAATGCGGCCACCCGGTCTGGCCGGATGCCAGGCCGGGTCATGACCGGGCTTATCGAGGCCTTCGGGCAGGAGAACCTGGCGTCCATTCATGCGTACGATGCCGTGGCGGTGAGTTGTGCGGATTTGCAAGAGAGAGAGCACGTAGGCTGCTGAGTACGATGCATTTTGAACCAGGTATTCTTATGGGGTTGTTCAGCATGGAGCCCTACTCCTGTTATTCCCCCACCTGAGGGACCAAGCATGCCTGCGAATGCCAAGCCATATACGTGTCGACCACCGACATTTCGGCACTGCCTTTCTTATGTGCTTTGGCAGGACAAGAAGGGCATCATCCGGGGTTCGGTGAACCGGATGGGACTCAAGACGCTGGCCAAACAGCTCCACATGCCGCCAGCTTCCACCATGGAGGAGGTCGTGGCTCGGCTGAAGAAGAGCGTGGTCAAGAAGGCGCGCAACAACGACACGATTGCACGGACCGCGGGGCAGAAGCGAAAGGGTGACACAGGTTAGTGTGGAGTGGACTGCCAAGGGTGTCAGGTTCTGTCACGAGGTCGTGTGACACAAGTTTGCAACCACACAGCCATCATCAGAGGCCTGTACCGAACTGATGTCCACACCGACACCGCAACTATGATTGTAGGAAATGAGGGGGGAGATGGGGAGGCCGCCAACGAGACGGCGGCAGCACAGCAGGAGGTGGGCGTCACGTGCCCAGCACTCAAGTGGCCGAAGCTGCACGAGGCCACGGACGAGGAGCAGCAGGCGTACGAGGCCTGCACCAGCCATGCAGCGTTTCTCCTGGCGTCGAACATCTCGAATGATGTGGGCGTCTTCCTAGGAGGGAGCAAGTCCAAGAAGGGCTGGGACCCCGCGGTTGTCGGTGCTGGATTCCTGGTGGGCCGGCTGGTAAGCTCGAATGCACGTCTGCTTGGCTGTATTCATCAAGGATGGTAGTGCCCCTCGCAAACGGACTGAACGCGTCTGCCTGTGTGAGAGCATCTGTCCTAAGCGAGGTCTTGGCTTCAATGCTGATGGGCGTCCCTTATTTCTGCATGCAGGACGAGTCCACCACGTCGACAGACATGGTGCAGGTCCTTGTCATCGGTAAGAACAGCAGCTTCCGTGGCAAGGCCTACCTGCCGCCTCTGACTGATGGTGGAGCATTCTTGGAGGAGCCAACAGAGAATGTGAAACACTTCCGCCTGGTACGTTTACAGTAGTGGTGTGCAGTTTTCATTCCTGCCCCTAAGACTACTGCCCCTGGGACTACGTAATGAAGTGCTTGCTCCCCGGTGTGCAGGTCGACTGGCCAGTGACCGGCATCCTTCCACGGATGATGTCCAAGACGGCCGTTTCGGTGGCGCGGGACTGCATGGGGCTGACCGACAAGACCCTGCAAGACTGCCTGAAGCAGGCCCAGCAGATGCACAAGGCTTAGAGACACCTGGGAAGATGGGCCGATTGTGTGTGTATGTGTGTATGAGGGGGGGGGCTTGGTTTGTAATGGCAGGCAAGGCCGTGCAGGTTGCATACAGAGGAACCCAACGTGCTTCATCATTTGTGCATGTGGGGGGTGGGTAGGTGGTGTGTCTGGCTGGGTGGGTGTGCGGGTGGCTCGCGGCTGGGTGGCTGCCCGGTTGGGGTGGCTGCCCGGTTAGGGGGATGGCTGGGTGGGCAGCAGGTGGCTGCTGGGTGGCTGGCTGGCTGGGCGGGTGGGTTTAGGGTTTTGTGGCGAGGATAGGGTGCCATGCAGTTGGGCTGAAGTAGGTGGTGTGCTCGGGGGTCGCTGTCCGTTTCATGGTCAGTTCGATGCCGAGGTCGTGCAGAGTTTGTGGCAGTCCGCAGCTGCTGGGTTAGTGGCCACACACAGACGACAATATCGGGTGAAATGTAACAGGCCTGGCTGCGATCCACTGGTCAGATAGCTGTCCCTGCTCCCAGACACCAATAATAGTAAGACAGCATGCAGATCACTGTAAACAAAGCATAAATGCAGCCACGCGTATATATTGCGTGCGACGGCTATAGGTTAAGCCAAATTAAGCAAGCATCCGTAAAATGCACGTGAGTTAAGTTGGACGTTGTTAAGTTAAGCAGTTCTGGTGCGCACATGATAAGTTGAGCCAGCTTAATTAAGCCTTTGTATGTGTGCTGGAGATAAGTGCTAAGCCATCACTAAGTAAGTAACTACATTTGTGCATGTTTTAAGCATCCGTTAAGCATGCCAGGATTGCGCGCGATCACAGCACTTAAGTCAACTTCCTTAAGTCATTAAGTCACCCGTAAGCCACCGTTAAGTCAAAATGTCGACATGCTGAGCAAGTGCTTAACTTTTGCACAAAATGCATCACCCGCGGGTTAAGTCAAGACTTAACAGGCCAATCCGTCGGTAGGGCCAGTCGGCGCACAGCATACACCGTACCTTCACCGCGCGTTCCCCAGCACCCCGCTCCCCCTTCTTTGCACACCCTCCCGCCCCGCCCCCTTTTGAACCCAGTGCGTCTTTGCATTGCTGCATGGGAGCATTCAGCCCTGGAGCGTTCAGGGGAAGCATAAGGCCAAGATTGCCCACTGCTTATTACAACCCAATCAATAGCCCTACCTCTTTCTCTTAAGAAAACGTGTATTGCACTAAACGTATCTAGCATCTGCCCTGGCACCTGCTGCCGTACGAGGGGGAGTGGGTCAGGCAAAGCGGGGCTAGGAGGGGCGGAAGCGGGTTGAGTTGGCCACTCGGGTGGGGCCGGCTGCACGTGCCTCGCTGGGCTGAGCATGGGCAGGGCCAGATTAGGCCGGGTCAGGTCGGGCTAAGCCGGATTCCGTTAGGCTATGCCAAGGTGGGGCGGGCTGGGCCGGGGCGGAACGGGGCAGCGGGTCGGGTCGGGGCAGCCTGGATGGGTCAGGGTTAGGGCAGGCCGGTGTGCCGGATCTGTCCGGGCTGGGCTGAACCGGGCGTGGGGTACGTATGCGGAATAGATTACGTAGGAATGAGGGTACAGAATCATGTGCTATAGAAAAAATGTTCGTTGCTTATAGGCCAAGATAGGGAACACGGCTGGAGAGCGCACGTCCGGCATGAAAGCATACATGCGCCAGCTGCTGAGCCCGAAATCCCCTCCAGTAGCTAGTTACCTCCAGACGACGATGAATCACGGATGAGGGATGGCGCCGACTGGACAATGGAGCCTCTGGAAACACCGATTTAGGTACTGGCTGAAGGTGCAGAGACGCGGATGGAGAAGGCTGGCGTTGGGGTAGATGCAGGGGAGATGGCAATAAGAAAAGGGGGTAAGAATGAAGACATGTCATGAACCCTTCATTGTTAGTAGGGGTGTTGTAAACTACTGGTTGCCATCCCAAGCGCCTGGGATGGCAGCCAGTCGGTTACAACAATGTAAGTGCCCCAGGGGTCGGGTACGAATCTCGGTAGGAGCACACGGAATCCATCGAGGTATACCGGGAAGAGCCCGGCGTCCGGCACGTTGCCGGGGGAAGACGTGTAAACTACTTCGGGCTGCATCGCCGACGCCGGAGTACTGGCTGTGTAAGGGGCACAGCCGGGTGGGAGGGGACCCCACGAGCACTTCTATTGTTGTGAACTACTGGCTGCCATCCCGAGCGCTCGGGATGGCAAGGGGTTCGGTGGCGGGCGGGTAATAAGATACGACACCACCCAAGGTCGCCCACCGACCGCCTACTGGGCCACCGTCCACAGCGCACCTTCCGATGACACATTGTAATGCAATACGGTGAAGACATTTGTCAGTACAAGTATAATACTTACTTGGGAAACGTCGTTTTTAGCACGACCATAGTTCGAAGTGTTCGGTGCCTGCCCTACGGTAGCGCCTTCAGCGCGTCCTGGAAGGCCATACCAGCAGACAACCGGATAAACTAAGCTGAAAGCAAGCTTGATGAGGACCAGTAACAGCTTCCGGCAATAGGCCCTGAAGAAATGACAGTACCGTAGCCTTAGGATACGCAGCCATACCAGATGCTGAATGAATTATTATCAATTGCTCAAATTCACAAACCTGAACACTTCGCCAGACTTTGTAAGCATTGTAGATTATCAAACCATTGCGGCGCAAAGGTGACTGGCTAACTTTCCGTGCTGCAGTTGGCCGGTAAACTATAAACTCGCATGTATGAATTTAAGAGGCGGCGGTGTGCATTGATAGCATTTAAGGCTGGTTCTGACAGCTCGGGCGACTGTCGATTAACCGTACTCGAATGGCTTGTTTAACGCATGCAATACAACTGTATGTAATAACTGCATCGTCACATAGTCATGTATACTGTTAAGTTTCGGATAACGAGCCAACTCGCTGCATTCGCGTTTGCTGTCCCTTTCGAGGGGCTTATGCTGGACGGTTCTTGCAATCTGCACACCCGATTACACCTGCTGAATGTCTTTGATGCTGGTCGCAAACTATTATCCAGGGCAGATGTTATCGTTAGCTGCCGTATGTAAATTTGTACGCCTGAGACTTTTGTCTCTTTGCGTCGTTGCAACTCAGTCAGATGCATAACAAAAACTGCTGGAGTCCCCGTTGCAATGCAGTCGTTTGAAAGGGTTGTTGAAAGGGGGGCCGCAAGCGGGTGCGTCATGGCTCCGACGGCAGCTGCGGAGCCGGTATGGCAACGGCAGGGCGTGGCGGCATGGCGGCAGCTTCCCTCGGCGGCAACGGCGGCGGGGGGCTAACTCGTCGCCGTTGCGGGGGCCGTCGAGGTGGCTGCAGGGCCAGTGGCCGGTACGGCCGTAACGGAGGGCTTCGCGACTCCGGAATGCCCTGGAGCTGTTCCTCCGTACAGGCCGTACCAGTGCGGCGGCCATTCGGAACCGGGGGTGTAATATGAACTGGGCGGGGCCGCAGGTTCATCACACTGCTGCGGCCTTCACGGGTAGTAAGGGAACGGCGGGGGAAAACTACGGTTCGTACGCCTGTCCCACGTGCGTCGGCGGCCAGTCGTGCCACGGCGGCGGCGGTCCGTAGCGGAACCCGTTTTCAGGGTACGGTCCGTACTAACGTGTATGGGGCGGCGGCGGCGGCGACGGTGATCGCCGCCCCGAACGCGGCGTTACGTTCCCCCTGGACCTACCTGGGCCGTGGCAGTGCCCCGGTGACAAGGGCTGCAGCCCCTGGGGCTGCTGCTGGGTCTGAGGCTGCTCCTGCTGCTGCAGAACTGGCGGCAGATCCTCGGTCGGTCCCTTGTTCTCCGAAACCGGCTCCGAACCTGTAGCTCTTGCGGCTTCTGTTGCTGCTGTGGCTGCTGGTGGCGATGGTGGTGGCGGCGCCCCTGCTGTCGGCGCCCCTGCTGCTGACGCCTGCGGCGGCAGTCCGCTGTCGGGCGCGCCAACACACGGCTGATGCTGTCGTGAGCAAAAGCCGGCGGGGGATGCTGCGGGGGACGGAGGCCTAGGGTAGGGAGACGGGTACGGAAGAAGAGAATTGTACGGCGGCACCCAGCCGTACGGATAGCAGTCTGTCGGCGTCGGCCTTAGTGGTGAGGGTCGTGAGCAGGAGTTAGGCATGCTGGCATCCGGCGGGTAAGCCCCGTGCGGCCCGTACGGCGGCGGCGGGGCCGCTGTGTACATACGGCACTGGCGGAACCCACTCCCTGCCGTTCCACCACGGCTGGGCGCCCCGCCCGCCCTCTTCAGCGCCCCCACCGCTGCCACCGGGGCCGCCGCCGGTCCTCACGTCCCCCGCGGCGTCCACAGACTGCGGCTGCTTCTCTGCCCGGGACGGCTGCCGGACCCAGGTCCAGCCAGGGTGGCAATGCTCCGGGGCACCTGTTGCCGACCCATATCCTGGCGCACACTCAGCAGAGGGCAGGGCCCGCGCCGGGTTTGGATCCGAGCGCTGCTGCCATGCAATTGCCATTGGTGTCAACAGCTGCTGGAGCTGCTGTGGATGATGGTGATGTGGCTGCCCCGGGCCGATGTGGGCTGCCCCGCCCTGACAAGCTGTGCTGTGTACGGCACCCCGTACAGCGGGGGTGTCCCTTGGGTCCTTGCTTGAGTAAGTGTGGCAAGCTGTTTCGCGTAACCAGGCAGCCGACAGGTTGGCGGGCCACCTTGAGCCCTGACGGACGATACGGGTGCTATCGGGCGCGCATTACCAGCTACCCCCCCCCCCCAACACACACACACACACACACACAACTGGAGTCGCTCTGAGTTAGGCCGCACACTGACAATCAAGAGGATGCCGGTCTCCTTCTGAAACATCGGCGGGACATTCCGCCAACAGCGCTTCAAACTACACTCCTACAACCCAGCAGTGATTCCCAGCAATCGACTGCACTCTCTCCCGATTAAACAATGTTCCGGAATGAGCGAGGGGAGCCCCAAAAGCGATCCATCGGACCCTCGGGTCATCTGAGTCGTGCGCCCCGGCCAATGAAGAAAGCCCCTTCAAGAGCATCGACTCCATCGTATACAGTCAAGCCGTTCTGGGTTGCCACATGTTTGCTGCTCACCCGCTTTACGGCCGGTGCGTTCTTTCAAGTCGCCCGCATGCTAGCCAACACCAGCACACCCATGGGCCGCACCATCCTCGCTCGCAGCGTCCACAGACCAGCCATGGTGGCTTCCATGCACTCGAAATGCAGACCCGCCTTTGCAGCAGGCTAAATGGCTACATCATAGATAGAGCCTCCGGCCGTCGGCGTCCCGCTGGCGCTGAATATACACCCTGAAGATGAGACGAGCATAATAACCGACGTCGCACGCTGCCCTGCCTTGTGATCCCCCTGAACCGCGATGGGCCAGCACAACACAACCCAAACACACAGCAATACGAACACCCCGGTTCCCGAAGCTTCCCCACATCCTCCGGCCCCACCCCCCCATCCCCCGCCCACGAATCACACAGAAGGTAACGGCAGGCGGCGACCGGCCAAAAGAAGACCATGCACGCATGGCTTAACACAACAACGCAGCGCTCTATGGAAACACGTACGGCCACGAGCCCACGTACCCACGCACGTACGATAAACGACATAAAGCCCATGCGGCTAGCTGACGTGCAGATCCGAAACCGTGCCCAAAGTCATCCACCTCGCAACCAAATGCCGAGGCGGCTGCTGCCGATCAGAAGGCCCATACGGTCCTTTGAAGGTGCAGTCTGGACAGTACGGCACGTACGACAATACGGTAACACAGCACGGTGGTAGATCAAGTACAGCTCGCAGGTACGGTAGGTGCTACGGAAGTGCGGCCCTATCTAGCCCAACGACCACGTGTTAGTTCGTGTTGGCCTTTAACCCTTTTTAACCACCAACAGTAGTTCTATGCGGTGCGTCTCGGTGCTTGGCGATGAGTAGGTTTGCCGCGGTGATGGGAGTTCTGCCGTTGCAGCGATGCCGTGTGATAAGCTCCCACCGGCGGGTCGGCCAGCTCCAGCTCCAGCGGCTCCGTCTTGCGCTCCCGCACGGCAGGCGGTACGACCGGCGGCACGCCGAACATGAGGTCGTACGTATGGCGAGAACATACCGGGTCGACGCCTGCGGTGAGCAGCGGAAGGCTAGCGCCAGCCAAGTCAGGTGTAGATCCCAATCGTCCGTCCGCTCCGTGTCCTTGCAGTGCTAACGCAGCGCCACCCTGACGATCTGAACCCACCGCTCGGCGGCCCCGTCTGCGTGGGGATGGCCCGCCGAGGCAGGTTAGCCGATGGTCGACGAAGCATTGCCGTCGTTGGCGCTTTCACGGCGCTGCAGCCCCTCGCCGCCGCGGTCGATCGGTCACCACCTTGGCTGGCTGGGGCCGAGAATCGGGCCACCAGCTCTATCAGGCCGCAGGACGTCTCGTCGGGCTGCTTGCTCCTTAGGACCATAATGTTTGGTGAAATGCTCGACGCAGACCATGACGTAGGTGTAGCCGAACGGCGCAGTCGGGGGCAGAGGTCTCTCCCTCAAGACCCCAGCGGTAGAATATGCCCCGTATGGCCAGCTGCTGCAGCTGGTTGGAGTGCGCGACGCCGCCGCCGTTGGTCATGTCGCACAGCTTGCAGCTGCACAGAAAGAAAGAAAGAAAGTAGAAAGAAAGAAAGTATTACGCTGGACCGTAAGCCCTTGCGTGGGTTAAGGGAACAGACTGATGCCTCAATCGGCGGGTACAGCCCATTACCGCGGTGACCGCCTTTTTGACTGAGATGGGTTGCTTCTCCCACCCACTCCGTGTCTGGGCTCCGTCTCACTCAGATCACGTCTGGGTACCCGCACGCATTCTTCCCAGATATGCCAGACACATCATTGTTTGAACATTCAACCGTGATGAGTTCTACCAGTGCAGGGAACAGGGACATGACTAAAGAGCCATGCGATCACCTGCTGTTCGGTCCCACACCAGGGCCCCCATCGGTCACCCAGCCCTCTGCGAAGGCCGGGATCTAACTGGTGACCTCTCGGTCACCAATTCAGTGCCCTAACTCTCAGGCACTTCCTAGCTTGCAGCTGCACACGACACGCTGGACGGTTATACGCACCCCGTGCCACCAGTGGCCCAGCTGCACCGGCGCCAAGGTCCGCCCTATCCCCAGGTGAGCTACCGTGCGCGCACACTTGCCGCACAATGGCCTCCCGAGCGTCGGGCGGCGGGCAGACCGGCAGACCCGCGCACGTCGAGCCGTCACTGCAGGCCCTCAGAAGTTGGGCCCCCGTCGCAGGCCAGCGGCATCAGCTTCTCTTCCCAGGCCGCTGCCGCTGCCGCAGACCAGCGGACCGCCACAGCGGAAACCGTCAAGGCCGGAAGCGGCGGCGCCGCCCCTGCCGCCAGTCCTGCCGCCGACCCCGAGGCCGCTCCCGCGGCCCAAGGAGAAACCGGCGGCGCCAGCTCGCTCCCCCCCCCCTGTGGTGAGGCCACAAGGTGCCGAACCGCAGGATACTGAATGTTGTGCGACGTGACGAATGCGCGGTGCAGCGTCAGTCAAGAGGGAGAGAGCAAACTGGAAGACCGGCGGCGGGGATGACGACTTAAGCAGCTCCAGCTCCAGCTCCAGCGTTGTGTGCCGCGACGTCCGTAGCCAAAAGCAAGCAGCCGCCGCCGAGTAGGCGGCCGCAGTGACTCGGCTGGGAGTGCGGTTGGGCCCCGCCCGTAGCGGCACACCTGAGACCGAGGGTAACGTCACCCATGGCCGGCCCGGGATGTCGAGCGCCGCGTAAGGCGGGGCCATGGCCGTACAAGCGTGCATGCCGCCGCCGGGCTTTGCCCGGCCGGCAGAAGTGCGGCCAGGCTGCGTCCCTGAAGTTGCCGCAGCTGAGCGAGGCAGTGCTGTGACTGCACCGCGTTGGCAAGGTTAGTGTAAAGGTCAGCTCAAGCGGTGAACGGCCGAGCCAGTGACGGCGGGGTCGTCGAGAGGAGAAGGCAAGCCCAGAGGCCAACGCACCTCCGCCCCCTCCGCCCTCCCCCTCCACAAGGCCCCCTCCCCAGTCACTCTTTCCCCTTTCCCGCCCAGCTCACCTCCCCCTCAAAAGGCCCCCCAGTAATTCCCACCTGCCCCAGCCAGCCCTGGAAACCTGGAAACCAAAACCCAGGCACGCGAGCAGGCCAGAAGCGAGTTCTGAACAAGTGCTGTTTTGACACCGAGCGAGGAGCTCTCCCGTTCCAGCACGGAGGTGCACCCGGCCGGCTGAGCGAGTGCCGGAACCGCAAGTAGCAGTCATAGTGCAGCAGTGCCGTCGTCGTGTACGAGCACAACGGCAATCTGCAATGTAGTGTCGACGGCGACCGGCGGCCTCGAGAAAGGGGCTGCCAGTCGCACCCGCACACGACATGCCGACATTGTCCCGCCCCCAAGGCCTCCAGCTCCCCAGCGGCAGCAAGCTGTCCCGCCGCCAAGGCCTCCAGCTCGCCGTCCATCTCCAGCTCCGAAGCCGCCATGACCGGCAGCTCTACGCTGATCACAGCACACGCCGTGTGCACGCAAAGGTGTGTGGCGCGTGCAGCGGGACCTGTCTGGGCCAGCTAGATGCGTCAGACCAGTGGCCCGCGCCCGCCGCAGGGGAGGCGGCCAGGCTGGTGGCCGGGTCCTCCAGGTCCGCGAGTGCTGCTGAGCACCTGGCATCGGATACCAAGTGCGTGACGACCGCTGCCGGTGCCTGCGAGTATGCGGACAGCTGCCACCTCGCGCCCGGGTACTGGATGAGCACGGATGGCGGCCGCAGCGGGTCGCCATCCTCATCGAAGCGTGCACCTGTGCCGTCGTGTGCAGACGTCCGTTCGTATCTTATTTTTTGGCTTTCGTTACTGTGGACGAAAGGGGCCTGGTTTGGCCCGTTTCGTTCGTTGGCGGGCGAACGAACGGCCCCTGCGGGGCCGTCATTCGTTCGGCCAGCCGGGCGAACCGGACGAACGCCTGAAACCGGCCAGAAACCCTACCGCCGTATTTTTGCCAATTCCACCGAAAAGTATAAAAAACCGCCGAATGCTGTAAACTGTGTACTATGCTTCGAGGTACTACCCGGCTCCGAGTGCCCGGATAAGGCAAATGCTTGCTGCAGGCCCCGGCCCGCCCTGGCCCGGCCCGGCGCGGGTAAGGGCGTCGGTCCTGACCCGAGCCAGCATAGGAATCGTTTGTCCGGCCAGACGAACGGGGTACCTTTCAATCTACCGGTATTCCCTTCGTTTGGCTGGTGGACGAACGGGCCTTCGGCCGTTCGTCCAAAACGGCCCTTCGGGCTGTCGGATCATCCGGACGACGAAGATACGAATGCTGTCATCGAAGCGTGCACCTGTGCCGTCGTGTGCAGACGTGAGCGGCTGACGGCTGAGGGCGTCGGTGTTTTGGTGCAGCTTGCCGGGGATGCGCCAAGTCCAAGGCAAACGTCTGCAGCTGCAGGGCCCATCGAGCGTACTACTGTGCCGGCAGGCCGTCTTGCTGCGACATGAGCCACAGCAGCGGCGCATGGTCCGTGACAACGGTGAAGCGGCGGCGGGCCGCTAGGTAGGGGTAACTAGAACGTCTTGCACGTCCACACCACTGCCAGCAGCTCGCCCTTAATCGTAGCTGTATGTCGTACCGTCGTTCGTGCACGTTTTGCGATCTTGAGACCGCCGCGCACAGGTACTCCAGCCCACCGACTGCTGTCGTTCTCAGCTGCGCTTCTTTCCGATGTGACTCTGTTCGTAAGGAGCAAGTCAAGGAACCGAAACTAACTAACGGCATCCAACTGATGACCCGCGGGTCAGCTCGGCCGCCCTGGTGAATGAAGAAGCCGCTGTCATCCGCCCCGTATCGCTTGCTGTTACAACCCTTCAGGACACAATCAACGGGTTGTACTACACTCAAACAACTAGCAGGCTTTTCTGGGCGCCGAGTCCGTGCAGCGGGCGTCCGTCCGCCGGCAGTGCCTGGCTCGCCCTATGTATGTGGATGGTGGATGTCCGAGCGATCTCCCACTACTCGTCCAAGCGCCGTTGATGACGGGTCGTCCGTGAGCCTGCTGGGCCCGCCCGTCACACGCAGTCATGGTGCCATGGCCGTTGGACTGATCCTGCCCGCCGCCCGCCACCCACCGCCACGTCGGCGACCTTTGCAACGGCACCCTATCTAGTGATGTAATAGCCGTGGGTGGCCCCACTGGCGGCCCTCCGGGTTTGCCCGCCGTACTTGCGCCTGTTTAGCGGGCGATCGACGTTTGTTGCCCATTGGGGTGGCTCAAGCCTTATCCCCTGATTGCTGCGGATCTGAGCTGATACATGCTGCGGCCGTCCCGGGACAAGCCAGGGTGGGAATGCACCTGCAGACCCAGATCCCGGCGCGGGCTCTGGACGGGGTCCTGAGCCGGGTCTGGATCCGACCGCTGCTGCCATACAACAGGCCTCCTCTGGCACTGCTGCCGCTGCTGGATGGTGATGATGATGATGTTGCTGCCCAGGATCAGCGGCGGAGGCAGCTGCAGGCTGCACCACCCGGGCATGATGTGCTGCGCACGGCACCTAGGACGGCGGGGGCCAGGCCGGAGGTGCCCTTGCTTCGACCGGGCAAGCTTCACAGTGAATAAACCTTCGCGTGCGGTATTAATTGAAAGGACGCCGATCTCTTGGTGAATCACCGTCCAGGGGGGCATCCCGCCAACAACATTTCAAACAAGATTCCCCACTGCAATGAATCCCAGCAATCGACTGCACTCTCTCCCGATAATGTGTTCATAAATGAGCGGTCGTAAACGAGCATAATTATTAGCCCAACTGCAATGAAAACTGACTCACGGGTCAGCTGGGTCGCCCAGGCGATTGAAGAAGCCGCTGCTGCCAGCTCCTACTGCACGCAAGGCCCTCGGAACGGAATCGCGATGATGGTGACACTCAACGATAAAGGATGTGAATCTCAACAGCTTTTAGCTGGTGATGAGCCTCATAATAAAACGAGCCTCAGAATAAATCGATGTAAGTCGAGCCGTTCTGGGTTATTGCCCGATTGCTGCCCCCGCCACCGTACGCCCGGTACCATACGTTCAAGTCGCCTGCTAGCCAACACCAGCACACCTGGGCCGCAATATCCTCGATCGCAGAATCCGCAGACCAGCCATGGTGGCTTCCATACTTGCAAACGAAATGCAGACCCGCATTTGCAGCAGGCAGAAGGACTACATGCAAAGATAGAGCCTCCGGCCGTCGCTGAACATACACCCTGTAGCCCTGTAGATGAGACGAGCATGAACGACGTCGCACGCTGCCCTGCCTCGAAATCTCCCCAACCCACAACGCTGCCCTGCCTCGAAACCTCCTCAACCCACAACGCAAAACACACAAATGAAAACCCGGCCCCCAAAAGCCCACACAAATCCTCCGGCCCCATCCCCTGCATGCAAACCCGCCCACGGATCACACAGTATGTAACGGCAGGCGACCGGCCAAAAGGAAACCATGATGCCCATGGGAAACACGTAAGGCCACGGACCCAGGAGGTGAAAGTCCCAACATATGTAAGATCATATGTCCCAATATAGTCCAAATTATCACAAGATCACGTGGCCGAAGAAAGCGGGGAACGAAAGGTACCCTCCATCGCTCACTGCTGCGGACCGACAATGAACCCGCAAGCAACCGCCCGCCCTAATCGTTCCGTTCGTTGCACATGCAACCGTATCCATATTCTCCCTAGCCTCGCATCTGCCGCCCTGCAGTATCAACACCCACGCACGCACACACCCAAGGCGACAGACACGCCCCTAATCCCCACGAGAAGCCCCTCCATTGACAGCAGGGAGAGCGGCTGAAGGGATTCCTCTCGTTGCCATAACTTCTGGGATGCCACGTGCGTGGTGCACGCTCGCCCTTTCATCCATACCTCCAGAGGCGCCTCATGTAACAGCAAGCTCATGAACACCATTTAGCACATGTGGCCCAAACCTGCTCTCACTTACTGGCCGCCACGTCCCTGCGGTGTAGCTGTTCTGCCTGATCGTGTTGTATCTCACCAAAGAAGGCCTATGGGTGGATGTCAGGGAAGCCCCGTATTCATCCATGAGATCAAACATTATCCCCCATCAGTAGGGAGCGTCCCCGCACCCTAAGTCGGGACTGAGATTCGTACCCTCACGGCGTAGTCTTCGGGCCCGTCACCTATATATTGAAGCACCGCCCACGAACTCATACGGGGAAATGTATCAAGGAAGACCCATGGGTGCGTGTATGTCAGGACCCCGTATTCATCCATGAGATCCTACAGATTGAACTTGCCCTGAACCTGCAGCACGGTAGCCAGGTTGTTGGCAGATGCCAGTGTATCCGGATGTTCAGGGCCTAGAATGCGCTCACGGACCTCCAAGGCCCGGCAGTAAAGTTGCTCCGCCTGATGGTACTTGCCCTGAGCCTGCAGCACGCTAGCCAGGTGGCTGGCGGATGCCAGTGTATCCGGATGTTCAGGGCCTAGAATGCGCTCGCTGGCCTCAAAGTCCCTGCGGTGTAGCTGTTCTGCCTGATCGTACTTGCCCTGAGCCTGCAGCAAGCTAGCTAGGTGGCTGACGGACAACAGTGTTTCCGGATGTTCACGGCCAAGAATGCACTCACTGGCCTCCAAGGCCCTGCGGTGTAGCTGCTCTGCCTGATCGTACTTGCCCTGAGCCTGCAGCACGTTAGCCAGGTTGCTGACGATCACCAGTGTACTCGGATGTTCAGGGCCAAGAATGCGCTCACTGGCCTCCAAGGCCCTGCGGTGTAGCTGCTCTGCCTGATCGTACTTGCCCTGAGCCTTTAGCATGCAAGCCAGGTTGTTGACGGACGGCAGTGTACCCGGATGTTCAGGGCCAAGAATGCGCTTACTGGCCTCCAAGGCCCTGCGGTATAGCTGCTCTGCCTGATTGTGCTTGCTCTGGGCCTGCAGCACGTAAGCCAGTTTGTTGACGATCACCAGTGTATCCGGATGTTCACGGCCAAGAATGCGCTCACGGACCTTCAAGGCCCTGTGGTGTAGCTGCTCTGCCTGATCGTACTTGGCCTGATCCTGCAGCACGTTAGCCAGGTTGCTGACGATCACCAGTGTGTTCGGATGTTCAGGGCCAAGAATGCGCGCACTGGCCTCCAAGGCCCTGCGGTGTAGCTGCTCTGCCTGATCGTACTTGCCCTGAGCCTGCAGCACGTTAGCCAGGTTGTTGACGGACGGGAGTGTACCCGGATGTATAGCGCCAAAAATGCGCTCACCGGCCTCCAAGGCCCTGCGGTGTAGCTGCGCTGCCTGTTCGTACTTGCCCTGAGCCTGCAGCACGGTAGCCAGGTTGCTGACGGACACCAGTGTATCCGGATGTTCAGGACCAAGAATGCGCTCCCTTGCCTCCAAGGCCCTGCGGTGTAGCTGCTCTGCCTGATCGTACTTGCCCTGATCATGCAGCACGCTAGCCAGGTTGCTGACGGACACCAGTGTACCCGGATGTTCAGGGCCAAGAATGCGTTCACCGGCCTCCAAGGCCCTGCGGTGTAGCTGCTCTGCCTGATCGTACTTGCCCTGATGTTGCAGCACGTTAGCCAGGTTGCTGATGATCACCAGTGTATCCGGATGTTCAGGGCCAAGAATGCGTTCACCGGCCTCCAAGGCCCTGCAATAAAGCTGCGCTGCCTGATGGTACTTGCCCTGAACGTCCAGCAAGTAAGCCAGGTTGTTGACGGACGGCAGTGTACGATGATGTCCAGGGCCAAGAATGCGCTCCCTGGCCTCCAAGTCCCTGCGTCGTAGCTGTTCTGCCTGGTCGTATTTGCCCTGCTTCTGCAGCATGTCAGCCAAGTGGCTGACGATCACCAGTGTGCCCGGATGTTCACGGCCAGAAATGCGCTCACGGACCTGCAAGGCCCTGCGGAATAGCTGCTCTGCCTGATCGGACTTGCCCTGAGCGTGCAGCACGCTAGCCAGGTTGCTGACGGAAACCAGTGTATCCGGATGTTCAGGGCCAAGAATGCGCTCGCTGGCCTCCAAGGCCCTGCAGTGTAGCTGCTCTGCCTGATCGGATTTGCCCTGGGCATGGAGCACGTTAGCCAAGAAGTTGATGGACGACAGTGTTTCCGGATGTTCAGGGCCAAGAATGCGCTCAATGGACTCCAAGGCCCTGCGGTGTAGCTGCTCTGCCTGATCGTACTTGCCGTACAAATTACAAAGAGATGCGGCGGTATTTATAGCCATGCCTATCTCATGTGTCCAAGGAGTTCCAACACCAGGCACTTGGGCCACAGCACCAGACACCAGTGCATTCTTCAGCTCGTGGGTCATGTTGTTCAGGCTGCCTTTAGCATCGATGATATCTCTCAAGATGTTCTCTTTGTCCTCTCTGATTCTGGCTTCAGCTGTACCGACATCCAGATTGATGAATACCTGCGACAATAAAATCGGCAGTGGCAATCCGAACAAGAATTATGACTAACCGCTAGGTAGGGTGGTTGACCGGAAGGTTATGACTAACCTTCGGGGCTGGGGTGGTTTCGTTGGCCCCACCTCAGACTTCCGGGTACAGGTGAATTTTAGGTAACCCTGTGAGGGACTCTGATCCATCCATTTAGGTGCCGCAGGGTGGAGAACGAAGGTCGTCCACGGTGGGTGTTTCGGCTGAAGGAAGACTAGCTCTTACATGTACGGTCTGAGGTGCATTACGTACATACCAACCCAGCGATTGCGTACGGCACCCTAGCCGCGTATGGTGAATGCCTTCTTGTGGGATATTCGATAGTGGAGGACGGGCCGGTTAAGCCCGGCAGGGTAGGTGCAGCGAGAGCAGCTCCATAAGTAGTCGCGGCCAAGTCGGTGTAGAGTTTTGTCTACCGGTACAAGTATTTGATAGACCCTCGAGTTTTTGAAACATGCATTGCTCCGGTTGGCTCTGCTGGTACTCGTTATTTGATAACAACGTTGTTATAAAATAAGAAATAAATATTGGAACTTAAGTGCTGCCCTATCTACATCACGCAGTACGTATGTAAGTTAGCCACAGCTTTTTGGGCGGGGCCCCGGCGCGAAGCGCCCAGGGGTTCCCCGCCATGTCCGAATGCGCATGCGTACGTGTGTGCGTGCGTGTGCGCGTGTGCGCATGCTGTGGTCATGTGTAACGGACCAAGTGTAAGAAGATGTTTACACTTGGGATTAAAGGGGCGAATTAAGGCTTAATCCGTCGCATATGAAAACATCTGCGGGATTAGCACGGATTGGACAGATTACAATGGGGAGAATTAAGGACCGTTGTACGCGCCGGTACGAGCTTTCGATAGATTAAATTCAGATAAGTACTTAGCTTGATTTACTTTATTTCACACGATGAAGAGTTTGGAATTGGCGTAAAAAATTTGATACTCGGTAGCGACCGAGTACCAAATCGCCATCTCAGGATTAGGGTACTTCCCGCGCATATCTTCATTAACCTTCTTGAGGACCCTAATGATTATCTCTTAAAAAGGTCATAGCAATTCCCAGGTCGGCATTTGGTTGAGTTTTCTGCCGGGACCCAATACTTGGCGGTCACAACTTGCCGCTTGCAAGACGCTCTTGCCATATTATAATTTTATTGCATAAACAGAAAACATTGCACCAGTCGTTTGGCCGATGGCAAGGTTGTAAGATAAATGGCGGTGGTTGCCGTACCTAATCTGTGCCTTAATCAAACTCCTTGAAAACACAACACGGATTAGCGGTGGATTGGCATGGATGATTTTTTCCGGCCTACTTAATTCAAATGTAAACAATTCTAATATCTCGGCCCCCAGAAACGAGACATGGGCAACATATTACATTCTATATGGCACGGTATCTTTCCTGAATAATCCAACAACAAGGGGTTGGTGTCGGCTTCCTTGAAGCCGGAAAAAGGGCGGGGCCCCGTTCAATCCGTACGGTTCAAGTTGAGTGCTAGGGCGGCGAGGGCGTGAAGTGTGAGAGTGTCGACATTCCTGCTGATAGACCGGAGGGTAATAAGATGGGGGTAGGGGGGTCATGTGGTTGGTCTCCAAGATGAACAAAAAGTTCATTTTGGATGGCTTCGACGGCTTGTTATTTCTTGTCTACGATGTATGCTGCGCCCCCTGCGTACTTATCTCAGATGGAGTTTGGGGTGCCCTCTTTCCAAGCTAAGATGGGAATATGTCCCCCATCCACGTAGTCCGAGATGGGGATACCGACCCCCCTCAAGGCACCTTCGATGACAAACGCGTCCCCATCACAGTACTCTCAGCTGTGCATTGTGAGCCCGAATTGGCTGTACGGTTGAAGCGTTAGGCTCGCGTTAAACTGCCGTGCAGCTACCGGGAGCAACGGTAACCTTTGTCAAGCTTGCCTTTCAGACAAGCGGCTTAAATGCGCACCTTAAACATTTTACTACCCTAACATGCTCGCTTTGATATACAAAAGTCGCCTCCAAACACCTGGCTATTATCATAACCTTCCTCGTTCCTGTACGCGCAAATCAATGAACAAGAGGGGACAGAACATACAGAACTATACTGTACTGTATCCTTTGGCTTGGGTGTGTCAAGTTGCACTGTCCTGGCAGGTTGCTTTGCCGAGTGCACCGTGGTGCACCTCCTGTCATGTCATCCACCACTAAAAATGCCAACCGCATTTGTCGTTTGCATCACGAGAGCTTTTGTTTGGGCTAAATAATAGCTGATTCGGTGCTCCTTTCAACATCGAGGTCACGTCGGCAATTTTTCCAGTAAGGCCTCAGGGCCAGATAACAAGGCGTATGTGTTCTATTAAAGGTTAGGAAAAAGTAAACCTTGCAATGCCGAAACATTGTGAGGTTGGAGTAGGGTCAAGGGTCGTCACTGTACGATACCAGGAACGTTCTGAGCTTGCCACATAGTGCGGCCGAGCGACGGGCTGCGCAACAGGCTTACATGTGGGTTGCACGCGATATCTTAGGCCGGAGCTGAGGGGTTGGTGCTGCTTTCTATGGATGGTGCCACGGGGTCCCCAGACCCTAGCCGAGATGAGGTAGGACACCCCGGCAAGGCAAGTGAAGATGGTTCGGTGATCCCACTTCCACACACCCGTGGAGTTATCTTAGGTGTGCACGAGGGTGGCGGTATACCTATCTAGATGAGCAGATGAGAGACCGACCCACCCCCCCAAGATGAGGATGAGTGACCCAAGTTATTACCCTCCTGATAGACAGCCAGAGCTGTATATCCGAAATGCCTGCGGCTTCAGCAATCCGCCCCATGTATAGCATCGCGCTCCGTCTCGGCACTGTGCAACTCTTCCCGCGAGCGCATTGCTTGGCTTAAGTAGCTTGACAGAAAACATGGAGTGTATCATTCACATATCACGCAGGCTGACTTGCAATTAGAAGGACAGCGGAACTGTTTGCGAGGGTCGCGACGACGTGCACTTGCCGTGCGCCGACGAGAGTGCACAGGCGTGCACCGAGGTATCCGCCGTATCGTAGAGCAGGCTTGACAACTTAAACATCAGGACATGGACTGTAGAAGTCCCCTAGGTTGCCGACTGCACTTGTTGGGCGGCCCGCAGAAGACCGCCGCGTCGTGCGTGCAATTTGCCGCTTGGCGTCCGACAACCAGCAGTTCGCCCCTAATGGTTTGTCCCATGCAACCTTTGTTGTTATAGTAATATGCGTCAAGTCGGTCGGACCGGCAAGCAGAGCTGCTGTGTTGTGTTCGCGGGAAGAATGTTCGCAATGCAAACCAGAGGGAGGGCGGACACTTCCTATGCCGTACTGGTTTCGGGGGTAACATATATGGGAAGTCCGAATCGGACGGGTTCCGAGCATGGCGTCTTGGTAATGTCAGCAGCATTGTTACACATGTTTTCAGTATCATTTCTGTAAGTCTTTCAATTTTCCATATCGACACCCTAAATTCTATTCAGAGCCTATTCCGTTGTCAAGATGCTTCGCCATAAAAGCCAAGAGAATGTTTCTTGACATCGTAATAATCTTTTGTACATAGCGCTGGCGAGGAAGATTTTATACGACCACGGCGTCCGCAATCCCTCCGCCTCGTGCTCCAGCGCCAGTGGACCATATTGATTGCAAACGGAGCAGGACGTTGGATAGCAAATTCATCAAACAATCTACGTAAAATCATAAGTTAGAGCAGCGATGGCGTAGCGTTCACATGCCTTCGCCGGAGGCGCCATCTCCCTCCGTCCAGTTCTCCACGGTCAGGCAACCATTTGCTCGGCTGATTGGCGTCAGTCCATCCTTAAGTGCCATATATTTGATGTAAAATCTAAAACCTGCTGTTT
This sequence comes from Pleodorina starrii, assembly GCA_030267565.1. Classification (NCBI taxonomy): domain Eukaryota; kingdom Viridiplantae; phylum Chlorophyta; class Chlorophyceae; order Chlamydomonadales; family Volvocaceae; genus Pleodorina; species Pleodorina starrii. The sequence continues at coordinate 254,512 of BRXU01000035.1, forward strand.
GTCGGTGGGGGAGAGAAGTGGAGACGTGCCGTACTGTCTTTTTTCAGTGTTGTTTGAGGCTCTGGGCGTCGGCACCCTTCGGTACGCGGCGGTTGCAAGATGCGTCCCGGAGCGCTAGGAAAAAAGCGGGACTAACGCAATCGCACCGCAATTGTCATCCTTTATATGCATGTAAGCTAATGACGAATTGGCATCCAGCGCTTCGCAGCGCATACGCCGGTCCGGCAACAGCATGCTCCATTTTGGACGGCTAGTGCAACTTTTTAGTACCAGCAAAGCCACCTGAGGTTATCATGTTATGCAGTATACATGCAATAGTGATACGAATAGTTAACCAGACAAAGCGCGACATTTATCGGGCCGGAACCACACAAAGAACTTTTGCGACTGCAAGCTAGGGTCCAAGTGGTTTTTCTTGAACCTTATGATAGCCTTTATACTGCTCTAAAGCTCTGAACCCCGTCCGATTCGGACTTCCCATGTATGTTACCCCCGAAACCAGTACGGCATAGGAAGTGTCCGCCCTCCCTCTGATGCAAACATAGTTGGTTGCCGAAACGAAGATTCATTTCACGCCGTCATGTCAGAATTCCACTTTGAGGAACGATGAATCTTCAGAAATTAATTATAGGCCAAGAGGCGTTGGCTTGACCTCGGCCTCGGTCATGGAGACTGCCAAATTGGTTTTTACTTATGCGATGTTGGGTTCCTATAATAAAGATACCATACAATAAAGAATGTAATCTTTTACTTAAACACTACTTCCGCTGGCTAAGATTCTGCACTTTTGTTAGGACATTAGACATCACATACACGCATGCACGCACGGGCACGGGCAATCCTAGAGGGCGGGGCCCCCCTGGGCGCTTCGCGCTGGGGCCCCGCCCAAAAATCGCATGAGTACAAACCAGTTTTGCAGTCTCCATGGACCGAGTCCGAGGTCAAATCAACGCCTCTAGGCCTATAATCAATTCCAAAAGATGTATCGTTTCTCAATAATTGAATTCTGACATGATGGCGTGAAATGATCGAACACCCGGCTTGGTTAACCAAGCTGTGGGGCCACGTGGAAGGAATCAGTTTAAGGGATTCCTTCCACGCCTACCTATCTTATGACATGCACACATACAGCGGCGCACGACAGGTGACTGTATTGTGCCGAATTCATGACAATAACAAACAATAACAGGGGGATTCCACTGAGTTGTTTGTTAGGCCTTGGGTTGTTCAATTTGTTGGGCCGAGTTCAAAAATTCTCGCTCGGGGCGTCGGCTTGCAACGCACTCTATCTTTCGCGCACTTCCTTACGTATAAGATCAAAGTAATAAAAATGTAGAAAGGTTGCGCAAAGGCGAAAGGACGGCGAAGAACAGAAGGCCCCAGTGGAAACACGTCACTTGTAAGCCGGCCGATAATGCTACAAAAGTGGACTTCGGACCTGCCTATAAACTTAACAAACCTTGATAACTTTGAGCGCGAAAATTTCAACTTTGCTATTTTAAATTCTGATAGCTCCTGGGCTCCTTAATACCTCTGGTCTACAGTCCCCGTCGTCCGCCGGCGAACGCGTTGACTTTCTCGCCTGCAGCCGTGCATGAACCCCAACCAGTCGCCTCTGCCTGGCGAACTTGCCCACCAATCTTCATCAGTTGTATACTGCAACTATGCAGCGGCCCTTGCGGGGTGCTGCCCGACGACTGGGCATTCATGCGCGTAAAACGCCAACGTGTGCATTAGAAGGGTCAGCAGCGCGGCCATACTTGTACAATGACCACCCGGTTCATTATTGTATTTAAAACACAAAGGATGAGGAAATGGGTTTGGTCTGGCGCTATAAAAGGCTAACAAAAGTGGTTTCGGGGCTCTGTGTGGAAACGGCCTTTTGTTAGCTTTGTTAGGCACTTGTTATTTTTTTCGGGTCAAACAATCAAGCGACTCAGTGGAATCCCCCTGTAAGTCAACCGTTGATCCCTGTTGATCCGCAGTTACCTTTCACTTGTCTCCTATGACAGGCCCGGCCATCCGTATTTTACGAGAAAATGAACCTAAAGAGTAAAAGTATGGGTTGAACACTACCTGGCTTCAACAAGCAATAATCCACCTTTCTTAACAATATCTCACTTGTTTTTTCTGCGGAAACATGGTATGTGCTTTGGCTGGCTCCCCAAACTCCGCAAAATAGGAAAATGGAAGTTTACGGCGTCCAAACTGCATTTTACGGAGAAAAGCCTTTCCCCGAGTGACGTGGAGTCAGTTTAAAGGACTCAGTCCATGGTCCAGAACTCCTATTCATTCCAACCCTTTCCAACTTATACTGTGTTGTTCATATATTAATGTTTGCATGACGGCGTCTCTTCCTTTTGACATCTAACTATATTTGCATAGCGAAATTCTTTCCCGCGACCACACCACCGTTCTGCTAGCCGGTCCGACCGCCATGACGCATATTACTATTACAGAATAACAAAGGTCGCAAGGGACAAACTATGAGGGGCAAGATGGTTGTTGGACGTCAAGCCGTAAATGCACGCACGATGCGGCCTTCTGCGGGCCGCCGAACAATTCCAGTTGGCAAGCCTTACAAGAAATGGATGTTCGCTGAGCAGTTTAGTGTCATTACGTCATAAATTCGCGACGCGCGACTTCGTGACGGCTTTGAAAGTCTAATGATAACCAGATGATGACACGCGGCGGTGTTGGGGTTGGGAAGGCCGGGCCGTACCCATACGAGTTCCACCAGGGACGGATCCAAGTCATGGCTGTCGAGATTCGCTGTCAAGAACTGTTGAAGAGCTGTTGCCCTTTGGGTCTTCCGCGCAAGTAGATAGACGACGGTACCCTTAACTCAGTCTCTTCCGACTCGCACGCCTACCTAATAACGCTCCCACGCGCAAGTCCCTGGGATGCAGGTTGGGAATACCGGTATTGAGTGGACAGGAGCCAACCTGTTCAGCCAGACGGACGTACGAGTAGGGATCACTCGCCGGGCAGGGCCGAATGAAGCCCCACCAGCTGAATCGATTGCATCTCAAACCTCTCGCGGTGGAACTGCCCGAACCCACGTTGTCAGAGCCCATAGGCGATCTCGCTTATTAGGCAGCGGGCATTCAGCGGATCGACCCGAGTCCCTAGCACTCAACTCCACCCGTACGGATTGAACGGGGCCCCGCCCTTTTCCCGGCTTTAAGGGAGCCGACACCAGTGAACCCCTTGTCACACGATGACGGAAGAAACGAATTGAGAGCGGTTAATAATGCACATACCTCCTCAAGGTCTTCGAAGTCTATACCGTACGACAGGATCCGCAGCTTTCCTGGCCCGATCATGCTTGACTGCCATGCCTCGTACAGGCACCAGATCCGCTTGAGGGGAGTTCCGGCCCTGTCCAGCACCATGAGCGTCCCCTCCGCGTCTTCGACCGCCTGGCCCAGCGCGTCCAGGTCACCGGACTGCAGTGGCCTATGCTGGTTCTGAGGCCGGGATTACAGTTTACAGAAGGCGCGATTATTAGGGACGATAAATGTATATGGTGGCAACAGAGCATGCTTCACACCAAGCTCACCGTGGTCAAAAGCACCCACCCTAGCGACAAGGGGTTGGTGTCCGCTTCCTTGAAGCCGGAAAAAGGGCGGGGCCCCGTTCAATCCGTACGGGTTAAGTTGAGTGCTAGGGCGGTGAGGGCGTGAAGTGTGAGAATGTGCTTTATTCCCGAAATGCCTGCTAGCCGAGTCGTTAGCAAGGCCTGCCGGCGCCCTGCGAAGCGCGTCATCCCGCCGGGTGCATGAGCGCCAGGGCAGAGTCTGCCCTGATGAGCGCATCGACCGAAATACGGCATCATTTCCAAAGCGAGCGGCGAGGGCGTCAAGTGTGAGAGTGTCGACATTCCTGCTGATAGACAGCCAGAGCTTTATATCTGAAATGCCTGCGGCTTCAGCAATCCGCCCCATGTTTAGCATCGCTCGCCGTCTCGGCACTACTGTGTAACTCTACTTCCGGCAAGCGCATTGGCTTAAGTTATTTGGCAGTAGACATGGAGCGTATCATTCACATATTACGACCGGGACTGTGGAAGTCCCCTGGGTTGCCGACTGCATCGTGCGTGCATTGGCGGCTTGGCGTCCAACAGCCAGCAGTTTGCCCCTCATGGTTTGCTCCTTGCAACCTTTGTAATAGCAATATGCGTCAAGACGATCGGACCGGCAAGCAGAGCTGCTGTGGTGTGGTCGCGGGAAGAGTGTTTGCAATGCAAACATAGTTTGTTTCCGAAACGAAGATTCATTTCACGCCGTCATGTCAGAATTCCACCTTAAGGAACGATGACTCTTCTGGAATTAATTATAGGCCGAGAGGTGATGGTTTGACCTCGGCCTCGGTCCATGGAGACTGCCAAACTGGTTTGTACTCATGCGATGTTGGGTTCCAATAATAAATTTACCGTGCAATAAAGAATGTAATCTTTTACTTATGCAGCCTTTCCGTTGGCCGAAAGTCTGCACTTGTCCAATTACCCAGAACCCAGAACCCAGAACCCAGAACCCAGAACCCACGGACATGGGCAATCCTACAGGGCGGGGCCCCCCTGGGCGCTTCGCGCTGGGGCCCCGCCCGAAAAAATACTAGCTAACCTGCCGGCGTTAGCTCGCTGGCATTCGTTACAGGTACATATATACCCGTTCCAGTCCAATCAATATACATCGCAAGATGTAAGACACTGAATGAGCTAAACTTCACGAACTTACAATAGCGAACATGTCGAACCACACGAACACATTCGCTGCATCCAGGACCGGCAGTGCCTGCTGCCCATCCGCACTCCGCCTCCAAATCTCCTGATTGTCGGGTGCGAAGTGGCACTCAACCATGGCCAGTGTCTCCATGAAGGGCCGGCTCCAAGCATGGCTTATGAAGTAGAAGGGCCTGCCCCGAGACACGTATTGGGCCTGGTCGGGGTCGTCCAGCAGCAGTTGCGTGAACCGGCACTGCCTGTCCTTGGTAAGTGGCATGACCACCTGTTTCGTCAGCTCTTCCGTGGTCAGGTTGCGTTCTGCCACCCGGTGCTTCGCCACGAACTGCCGCAGCCATGCCAGCGACACCGCGGCCTGCATGCAGCAGCGGGCATTCAACAGAGGAGCCTTCGGGTAATATGCATACGGGTTACGGCGGTTGGGGTATGCACAGACAGACATACAGACGCAGTGCAATCCTTATTATGACGAGCGAGCCAGGTTCATTCTTTGAGCTGCGTATGCAGCAGTACGCACGTCAGCTGCTGAAGTCATGGAATGAAGTCAGTCGGTCTCTTAGTGCAACAGCACCCGTACTGATGATCTAAGCTGAATAAATGTGCATGGGTTCTGTATTTGTACGTAAGGGCCGTCCGGACCGACATCACCATTCACCAGTTTAACCCTTCAACAAACATGACTTCCTCCGCCGCCCAAACGGAGACAACCTGGCAGCAAGCAAGTACGTACGTAGTGGCTTTCCAACCTGCTGTTCGTTTGATTGCAGACAATGTCACGCAGCATGTTGGTAGTAGCATCGAAGTACGCCCCGTGGATAGATGGATAGCTATCCCCGATCAGGGATAACTATCCCTGGAGTAGTATGTAGTGTACGTCGCAATTGCTTGCTAGGCCTCGCTTGTAAACTTGTTGTGTGTCGGTTGGGATGCGGCGCGCGGCCTAACAACATCGCAGCTATATATTGAGGTTGGCTGGCCAGGCAACATTTATAGCTGCTCGCGCGCTGTAATAATTTACGTGCACCAACCAAGGATTGATATATCCTGTTACATCCGAACCCCAGCAGCCACTCGCACGCTTTGGCCGCATATTTACTTATGTCGTGTATATACGTATACACGTATGTTATATACGTGTATATGTAAAGAGAGGGCGTGCTATCTGGTGTATTAATAATATTATAATTATTATTATTAGCCGAGGCGCGGGTTCTTAGCCGAGCCGCGGCGTGGGTTATGGGAGCAGAGGGGGTGGGGTGACAGGTAGGCTTCCCCGGTCCCAGTTTCCCCCACCACCACCTACCGCGAGGGACTTCAGACTGGTCTGTCTTTGGTTACGTGCCAGCCGGTTGCGGTTTCACGTGGGGGTTATGTTCCACTTGCCTGCTGGTTATAACGATAATGTTGAGTGTTCTAACCGCTTTGTCATGAAGGTCGTTGCAGCATGTTCGAGCTTCCTTGCTGCCCGTGCCTAGGGTGTGGAGTAGAGGGCGTAGGTCCTTCCTGATAGTGCCCGCAAAGCCGTGGCTGATGGCTTCTTGTGTTGTGTCGCGGACCTTCCATCCGGCTTCCGTGAGGAGCTTGGCCAGTTCTGCATGTTGTATAGGCGTGTCGTGCTGTTTCTGTATGTGGTTTGTGTCAGCGGTGTAACCGACCTCAACAATGTGTACGGTGTGCTGGCTGGGGTCCGGGGGTCCCATGTACCCTGGCGCTTGCGCTTCATGGACGGGGATGTCGGGTATAAGGAGTATATCGGGCCGCATTTTGAGGCGTTTCTCATCCGCGATATCCGGGAGCAGCCATTAGGGCAGGCGTGTGCCAGCCACCCGACGTAAACTGGTCGGGTGTCCGCGGGGCCGGTGTCCATTATAATGTAGCAGCCTCCATTGGACCCCCGGGCTAGCGTACTGGTAATTGTTTGGACCGTCTTGTTGTGCCGCTGTATGTACAAGGCTCGCATTCGGGGGTGGAGGCAGCCCCCGAGGATGTGCGCCCCTGAGTCGAGATGGTTGCACAGGGGGCAGTGTCCTAACGACGCGGGGTGCTCTGCTGGCGTACGGGTCTGCTCGGCTCGGGCTCCGACTTAGAACATACTTCCATGCATGCCGATGTCAGCAGTTGTATACATGACACAGACCGACCCATGTACGCTGAATAATTCCAGATAATTCCTTTCTATGGCAGTCTCGCTCATGCCAGTGTGTTCATCCCCAGCACTGTGCACCGTATATTTGCGAGACAAGCTCATCAATGCAGTTTTGATTGTGTGCTGGAGTTGGGCTTTGGAGCCAAACAGAGCTATGCTGACCTTCGCTAGTTGCACATACAGGAAGGGCCTTAGTTCGCCCTCTGGACACCTACATACCATGGCGAGCCATCGCTTAAATGGGATCCTTGCGTATAAAGTGCATCTGGTCTCACGGCAGCTCGATCGATAGATCAATAATGATGCCCGTCGCATCGGATGCTAATCTCTCTCCGTTTATTTTCCCCGACTGGCGCGTTTCTTTGTAATGTTTGTAGGTATACCGTTATATTTAACCCTTTGGCTTCGTTAAACGCTGACTGCACAGGTACAGCAGGATTCGCACGCAGGCAGGACTGCTGCACACCCCATGTACCCATACAATACCCCACAACACACATTTCAAGTATATATCAAAGGGAGAGTACAATAAACCCGATTCAGTCTTGCTTACTCGTGAGACGTGGTCTGGATTACGTCCTCCGCAGGAAGTGTAGGAAGTACATGCCACCTGGCCTGGTACCTGCCGCGTGGGGTGGGGTGGGGTCCGGTGGCGGCGTTGAGGTGGGGTGCGATGGGGTTGCAGCGGGGATTACCGTCGGTGGGGCGGGTTGCAGTAGTACGGTGCGGTGGAGTGCGGCGATATCGGCTTTATGTTCCGATTGCAGCCCGCGAGTTGATGTGAGGACCATTGCGCCTATTTGTAGAGGGCGGAGCCTGACACCAATTTGGGGCGAGGGTGGGGCTACGTACTTTATCCATGGCTGCGGGTTTCTGATCCATTGCCCTCGGGTCGGCTCGCTTCCGTCAATCTGGGCCGCTTGTGCTGCCTGACCTGCGTGGTTAGGCCACCTCTTGCTTGCCATGTACGTTTGTCTCCGCGCAATTTCCAGTGCAATACAGCACTAAAAGGGAGGTAAAGGTAAACGGTAAAGCACTCATCAAAAGATGTAAGGTCCTGGATTCAAGTCCGGGCCTCCCCGCCCAACCACATAGGTCGGGATGACGAGATTATGGCTAGTTGTCGAGATGTGGAACTGAGGTGGTAGTTGGAACGCTAGATTCGCACGCTTGGTCGGTGGCGATGCTGCTCCTAACTGAGAGTCTCGGCGGTCGGGTGGTTGATGAAGGGTCCGTCTGGCCTACTGTGTGTGTGTGTTTGTTACATGGTTGGGGGTGCGTGCCCCTCTCATGAACAAAAACCCATACGAGCCGAGGGCCCAAGGGAACTAAAACGCCTAAAGCACGACAGCAGAAAAAACCGCCCATGCAGGAGAAGGAGATACTAGCGGCCAAAGGGGACCATTGAGTTGCGGTGGTCCCAGATGCGCTCAAGCATCTTCGCCAAACGGGGAGGATCCCATCTCATCGCTTCCTCCATACCCTCGAATTGAGGGAACCCTTCATCCGCGCGGATGCTGCTATAAGCAGGGCACTCCACTGTGTAAGAAGTAAGGCCCGGTGGTCAGTGCTAGCACGTGTACGTAGCCGCCCTGCAGGGTTGGCTCCCGCTGTAACTGTAACCCGCACTCTAACTGAAAAGTGACCTTAAGCACCATTCGTCAGTCAGAGTCAGCCTTCCGCACGCACCCTTCCGTGTGCCCCACGGCCATGCTTTCCCAAACACCGACCCCATTCCCAACTGGGGTCGCGCCCCGGCCGGCATCAGTCACCGTGCTGCTCCAGTCGGCGCACAGCATACACCGTACCTTCACCGCGCGTCCCCCAGCACCCTGCCCCCCCTTCCTTGTCACCCCCCCCCCGCCCCCTTTTGAACCCAGTGCGTCTTTGCATTGCTGCATGGGAGCATTCAGCCCTGGAGCGTTCAGGGGAAGCATAAGGCCAAGATTGCCCACTGCTTACAACCCAATCAATAGCCCTCCCTCTTTCTCTTAAGAAAACGTGTATTGCACTAAACGTATCTAGCATCTGCCCTGGCACCTGCTGCCGTACGAGGGGGAGTGGGTCAGGCAAAGCGGGGCTAGGAGGGGCGGAAGCGGGTTGAGTTGGCCACTCGGGTGGGGCCGGCTGCACGTGCCTCGCTGGGCTGAGCATGGGCAGGGCCAAATTAGGCCGGGTCAGGTCGGGCTAAGCCGGATTCCGTTAGGCTATGCCAAGGTGGGGCGGGCTGGGCCGGGGCGGAACGGGGCAGCGGGTCGGGGCGGGGCAGCCTGGATGGGTCAGGGTTAGGGCAGGCCGGTGTGCCGGATCTGTCCGGGCTGGGCTGAACCGGGCGTGGGGTACGTATGCGGAATAGATTACGCAGGAATGAGGGTACAGAATCATATGCTATAGAAAAAATGTTCGTTGCTTATAGGCCAAGATAGGGAACACGGCTGGAGAGCGTACGTCCGGCATGAACGCATACATGCGCCAGCTGCTGAGCCCGAAATCCCCTCCAATAGCAAGTTACCTCCAGACGACGATGAATCACGGATGAGGGGTGGCGCCGACTGGACAATGGAGCCTCTGGAAACACCGATTTAGGTACTGGCTGAAGGTGCAGAGACGCAGATGGAGAAGGCTGGCGTTGGGGGCAGTGCAGGGGAGATGGCAAAGGGTTAAGAAAAAGGGGGTAAGAATGAAGACATGTCATGAACCCTTCATTGTTGGTAGGGGTTCGGTGGCGGGCGGGTAATAAGATACGACACCACCCAAGGTCGCCCACCGACCGCCTACTGGGCCACCGTCCACAGCGCACCTTCCGATGACACATTGTAATGCAATACGGTGAAGACATTTGTCAGTACAAGTGTAATAATACTCACTTGGGAAACGTCGTTTTTAGCACGACCATCGTTCGAAGTGTTCGGTGCCTGCCCTACGGTAGCGCCTTCAGCGCGTCCTGGAAGGCCATACCAGCAGACAACCGGATAAACTAAGCTGAAAGCAAGCTTGAAGAGGACCAGTAACAGCTTCCGGCAATAGGCCCTGAAGAAATGACAGTACCGTAGCCTTGCTTAGCATACGCAGCCATACCAGATGCTGAATGAATTATTGTCAATTGCTCAAATTAACAAACCTGAACACTTCGCCAGACTTTGTAAGCATTGTAGATTATCAAACCATTGCGGCGCAAAGGTGACTGGCTAACTTTCCGTGCTGCAGTTGGCCGGTAAACTATCAACTCGCATGTATTGAGTTAAGAGGCGGCGGTGTGCATTGATAGCATCGAAGGCTGGTTCTGACAGCTCGGGCGACTGTCGATTAACCGTACTCGAATGGCTTGATTAACGCATGCAATACAACTGTATGTAATAACTGCATCGTGTCACATACATGCACATACATACACACGAAAGAAAACAAAAGCACGACAAACGCGTACGAGTACAGCGTACGAAAGGCGCTCAATATCCCGCGCTTCCGAAACGATATATTGACAACAGCATACTGCCGGGACACCTCTCGGAAGTACTATGTCATATCGCCGTTTAGTTCCACAAGCACCTGGCGACAACTCCGACAACAAGGACGAAAGTGCCTGCCTCGTACACATGAACAATGCCTTGCGCATGCACGCGCATTTAGGCTCCAGGCCCTTACTTGGCGTAGGGTGAATGCACCTTAGATGAGACGAGGCGAGCATGAACGACGACGTCGCACGCTGCTCTGCCTCATGATCTTCCCAAACTAACCGCGGTTGGCCAGCACAACACAAAACACACACACATGAACACATACACCCCGCCCCCCGAAGCTTCCCTGCATCCTCCAGCCCCACCCCCGCACGCATCCCCCGCCCATGAACGAATCACACAGAAGGTATCGGCAGGCAACCGGCCAAAAGAGAGCCACGACGTAACACAACAACGCATCGCCCAATGGAAACACGTACGGCCACGGACCCACGGATTCACGCACGACAAGCGACGCAAAGCCCATGCATGCGGCTGATGTGCAGATAGATCCGAAACCCAACGGCATCCACGCAGCCCTCCACAAAGAACCGAGTCGGCTGCGACCGATCGGACGGCCAATGCGGTCCTTCCAAGGCGCAGTCCGGACACAACGGCACGTACGACAATACGGAAACACAGCAGTGGTGTATCGCCCAGCTTTGCTGGTACGGTGCGCGCTCCTAAAGTGCGGCCCTGCCTATTTATCCAACAACTACACGTGATTTCGTGGTGGTGCCCATTGTACGAAGTCTGACTGAGTTCACCTACCACCAGTGCACCGTCGTGTTTCTGTAGCAAGCTACATCTCCCAGTATATTACAGTATATTACAGTAATTAATACAAACAACAACAATTTATTTGCGCAATAATGCGAAGAGCGCGCACCGCGGGACCGCCAACTAACACAACTAACCTGAAGCGACCCTACCACTGGTCCCATCCATAGATCAGTGTCGTACAAACATCTTAGCCGGCAGGTGGAGCCGAGATATAAGTCACCCGGGTGTAGTGATCCGGCCAGTCATTGAGTAACCACATTTACTCGGTGGCCAGGGTTCAAGACCCTGCTGACACCTAATAGCTTCCGCTATCGCACGTATGCTTCTAGGCCTTCTGCTTAGACTCGCCGACTTCGTCGCTCCCTTCTTCCGCAAGTCCAATATGACGGTAAGTGCCTAGACGCTTAATACAGTTTCACACCGCACGGGGCCTTATTGGCCGCCTCGAAGCCGCCTGGAGGCCTAAAGATGGAGCCACGACTGCACAAATAATACGGACGGACGATGCCCCTAAATGGACTTACGAAGTAACGGGGCGGGGACCGGGGACCCGCCGCTCCCAATTTGAGGCCCTCTGTTGAGCACCTTATGCCCCACACCCGCTTGCCTGACGACTGGCACGCCCTTACTTATATTGAGCAGCAGGAGGTGAAAGTCCCAACACATGTTAGTAATCCTTAAGATCATGTGGTAAAGCGGGGAAGGCTACGTCCTTACCCTGATTGGCCAGTCGTGACTCCAAAGTGTGAGGAACATGTCCACTGCTCTTCCGCCGTCCTCTGCATACGTACCAAGATACGCGGCGCTTCCGAGTCGAGAGCGCTGCATGACGTAAATAACGATGAACATAGAGTTGACTATAATGGGGAACACCATGTTTCCGAACGCGCAGCCGCCCGGCAGCCGACGGCCTGCGGTACCCTTGGGGAGGGCTGGAATTGTTACGTGATACAGTTTCGCGATGCCATCACGAAATTTGCATCACGAAATCTAAGTAGCACTACGGTAGTTCCCACCCAACCGCTTACAAAGACATTGCACGCTGAAGACGGGCCCGCGCTCTCTGAACACCATCCCCTCCCCTCTGATTAAACACTGCCGATAAATGGGGTGTGAAGACTCAAGGCCAATGGGACTGCGACGGCCGGCGGCAGGAAATCGGCCGCTGAGTAATGCGTCCAGCGTAGCAGGCGTCCAGGCGATCGGCATGCATGAGTAACCGTGGAACCGCCGTGAGAGGGAAGGCGAACAAGAAGGGTTTCTGCCTGCCTCCATTCGCCGCCTGGTCAGAAACATATTCTTTCTTTCGACGTCGGCCGGAAGCCACTCCGCAACCAACGCAAGGCGCCTTCGCTGCAGCGGTCACCCATCACAGGGCTCACAACAAGAACATGCGCCCCGGCACCACAGATCCAAACCCGCCACCTGCGCTATGCCCCCCTTCCACGTGCGCGGCTCATGTGGATATCTGGGGGGCCCACCGCCTCGTCTCGCGCGGTCCTCACCCGGAGAAGAGGTACACGGCGACTCCCCATCCAGCCCCCTCCCAATCGTGCTCTCACTCTCGTACAACTGCAGCACGGGGGCTTATTTGTTTGCTGCTGGCACCCTGCCGAAACCGCAAGCCAGCCGGATGGGAGCTGAAGCTGGCCAACCCCCCGGACTCGTCCCAGGAATCAATAGGCCTGCCCATCCCACCCCCCAGGCGGGCTGTTGCCCCAGCTCCACACCCCGTCATCCGCAGTGCAACACATCCGCCTGCCTGGACCACACATGCGCACGCGTGCAACCAGCACACGGAATGTGCACATCCTATGTCCCTTGTCCCTTCGCTAGCACGAGCTAAATGCCGTATTTACGTTTCCACCGTCGAGCAAAAGCGCTGCCTTCCTGGCGACACGCCCCTGCACCTACCTCCACCCCACTCGTGTACCTCCCGCTTTTCACACCCCTGAGCCTAGGCGGCTGCTTCAGCGAAGCGGCGGCGCCGGAGGAGAAGAGGCGCCCGCAACCCCGCATCGGCGGAGACCCCGTATGCTGCCACGTTCGCTCCTTTCCCCCATACCACTAGTAGCTACCGGGTCCTGTTGGCTGGCTCGGCCGCGGAGGCGGCAGCAGCGGTGGGTGCAGAAGGAGCCTCGCCGCTGGACCGTGTGGTGGCAGACTTCTGGGCGCGCCTGCGCTTGTTCATTCGCGGTGCTGAAGACCCCCCGACACGGCTGGGACCGGGTGGGGCCGCAGCACCCAATCCTGGCGATCGTGGAGGAGCGAGTGCGGTGTGTAGCACCGGTGGAGATCACGGCGTAACTAGTCGTATTAGCAACGGCGGGGGCAGGGGCTTTCTGAAAGGGTGGAGGGAGAGCGAGGAGGAGGCGGGGGACAGGGCACAGGGGGTTAGCCACGTGTAGGCCGGAGCCCGTGAACGTTAATCAGAAACGGTAATCAGAAAATCTCCCTCCCGTCTGTAAACGAACAGCGAGGCAAACTTGCACGCAGCAGGGGGCGTTCAATACAAACCGAGAAGTTGTAGCGAGTACCGAGCTGAGCCGCCATGGTGTCGCGGCGCGACGAAGACGAAACGTCATGGTAGATGTTGGAGATTCGCCGAGCGAGGCGGATGAATGACGCACTGTTGATTTGGTCGCGATAATGCGGCTGGGATGCGAGGAACGCCCCAATCCCCGAGACCCTCGCGATCTCAACTGGGGTAGAGTGTCGGTGGAGGCGGTTTGGTTTTCTTTTCTGTCAAGAGCCGCGACAGCGTGCGAGTAGGCTGTGGCCAGGTGGGAGGCGGCTTGTGATTTGAGATTTCGAGCAGGTGGTTCAGGGACTAAGGCTTGTGGCGCCTCTCGTGCGGTTCGCTTAGTACGGCTTGCAGCCTTCTGCGCCAATAAGTTGCTCAACCAAAAGCAGTGTGGGAGCCGCGGCTTGCGTGAGTGCGGATGCGAGGGAGTGAGGCAGCACGGCGGGACGTAGCCGCGCGCCCCATCCCTGCGCTGTGTTTTGGCCCGGTCAGGGCCCCCGGTGCTCGTCTCTCCCCAGGGCGAGTCGCCCACAGAGTAACATCCCGTCAACAATAATAAACAACAACAACAATGACAACTGCAACAGCAACCATGTGACCAGGCAACACAGGCCTAAAACCTAAAGCCCATCCCGCCACTGTTTAGGATTACCTTATTGCGACACGCCTCGCACGCACGATGCACCGGATAAGCGGGGGGGGGGAAGGAAGAACCCCTACCCATTCTTCGTTCACTGTGTATGAGATGGGCGAGGGCGAGACCGGTCCATTAGGAATGGCCGCCCATGAACGGTAGAAAGAGACCATGCATGGAGAGGTGCCCGGCGGGGATTGCCCATAACGTGAAGGATGCCCCTTTCCCCCACGGCCGTTATCTAAACGAGGCTACCCAAACGACCCAGCCAACCACCAGCCAGAGCCCCATCCCCCATGCCGCCACTGCCCGGTGTGCCAGGGCACCGCAGAGCCAGCCAGCCGGCCAGCCACCCAGCCAGCAACCCGGCCATACGCGGAGTATTTGGGCGCGTTCCTCTGATTTTAGGCACCATTCGCGCGCTCGCCAGTCGCCTCCCCCAAGAGACGTTTCCAACACCGGTACGGTAATCGCAGCGACCTGCATCAGCAAGCGACCCATGGGTCCATGGGGCATCCCTTGGTCCAGCCCCAACTATGGCAGTATCAAAATATCGCATTTACGAACGCGCACGCGCCGCCATCCATCCGTAGCCCACCACCCACGGAATGAACCATGGAACGTTCCTCTGTCGCGCACCCAACCGCCCACATCTCACACACGCACGTGCCGGCCCACTGGCTCTTCCCTTCCGGGGGACTGCAGCCCACTGTAACCCATACATACACACACATACACACACATACACACACGCATGCACATTCGCCTGCAAGCGTCCGGCGGCGCCCGTCATGCGGTGCGTACAGTACCGGTATTATTTGATGCGCGCCACTATCAGGGGCTGCAATTTGATGTGCCTTCATCTGGATGGCTAGTGGCCTTTAATTAGATGGCTAGCTAGCGAATGTCGATGCGCATGCTGCCTGTTCAGGCAACACGCGCGCGCGTGCGTGCGCCCCGGCATGGCACTGTTGAGTCGCCTGCCAAAGCCCAAGCAAGCCGCCTTCGCCCCATAGATGCTGCGGCTGCTGCCCTCGACTACTCCGCAGAAGAAATAATGCGACCGTGCAAGAACCATTTATTGATTGATTGCTGGCTGCTATGCACTCCTGCTACGACTCCTTTCGCTTCCCCCCCCCCCCCACTACCTTCCTGCTGACTCCATCGCCCCCGCGATCCGAGCGACGCTATACACCAACACGCACATACACACTTTCAGGCATAGGGATGTCCGCTTCCATACGTTCTCTTCCCCTCCTCTTCCTCCTCCTTCTCCGTCACTTCGTTTCCCCGCATTCCTCCTCTCCCTTCTGGATGCAACTTCGCCACCCCGCCGCTCGAACTCAACCGGTAGGCGCCCATTCAAGACATCCTATCTTCGTAAGCTCTGTCACTTTCTGTCACCAAAGCCCAATGGCCGTTGCGCTTTCGCCGCCCCTCGTTCTTCCGCCCCCGTCCTCCCCCCTGCCCGCTTTCCATTTCCCGCCCTCCTCCCAGCTTCGGCACTCGCACGGGCGGGTTTGGGTTTGGGGAGATACGGATGCTTAACTTTGGGTTTAGGGAGAGTACCGTTTTCTACGTTCCCCCCCCCCCCTGGTCCCGGACGTGGCCCCGGTCTTTCAGGATATGACGCAGCGGCAGCCGGGTGGTCCCGGTGGGTCGGGGGCGGGGCCCTCCACCGCCCCTCGTCCACCGCCGCCCAGACCCTTCCCGCCCACCGCCACCGCCTCCGCCTGGCCCTCCCTCGATGCCCCCGACACCGCCACCGCAGTCCGCTGCTGCTGCGTCTCCTGCGGCAGCGCCTGCGACGACGAAGACTGCTTCTGCGCGACGTCGTTATTTGAGCCCCCGCCTCTGCTTTGGTGTGTCTGCTGCTGCTGATGATGCTTGGGCTGCTGGCTGTGGTTTCGCTCCTGCTGCTGCTGCTGCTGTTGCTTGGGCTTCTGCTGCTGCTGCTGCTTCTTCTGTTTGGGCGGCTGCGAGGTAGGTGCGGAGTGCTGCCAGTCCCAATCGGCCGCTGCGGTCTCGAGCAGAGCCGCCACTTCGGCCATGTCGGGGCGGACCAGCGGGTCGGGGTGCCAGCAGGCCTGGAGGGGGAGGGGGAGGGGGGAGGGGGGAGGGGGCAGGGGGCAGGGGGCAGGGGGCAGGGGGAAGGGCGAAGAGGGAGGGGGAGAAGGGAACATAGAATACAGCCCAAAGGAGCAGAAGGGGAGGCAGGATGAAGGGGAGGGGGAGGGGAAGGAAGGAGGCAAGAAAACGAGTCCCACGGAGCAACCTGGGCTGACTGGCAGACATATATACGAACACAGAAGCCTCCCAGGCGGCCGCACACCCCGTCCCCCTCCTCCCAACTTACCCCACCACCCCACCCCGCCCTTCCCCCGCCCCGCCCCCTCCCTAGCCCCAGACTCTGCCCGGCCCACGTCCCAACCCAGTCGGTCAGGATCCCCATCGCTCCCGCCTATCCTCTCCCCCGCACCTGAATTAGTTGCCACACGGCCTCGGGGATACGCGGGTGGCGGGGGGGACGGAAACCCTCACACACCTGCACCGGCGGAACGCGGTGGGAGGTGGTATGGGGTGGAGGTGGCGGGGTTGAGGGTAGAACTGGCCGAGGGGACAGAGGGGGGGGGGACAAGGCCACCGCAGCAAGTGGTGTGTGCGCTCTCCGGACAATAGGTGGGCACCGGAAACAATTACGGTCGTCAAGGTAACGGAGCGGCGGTACCGGACACTAAACTTGGTAGCCAAGGTTCCGGAGCGATACAGCGGCGATACAGCGGCACCGCGGCGAGACAGCGGCGGGACAGCGGCAAGGAGATGGGCAGGATGGGCAGGATGTTTTGGTGGAGTCAATCGACCATAGCTCCGGTTCTGGCCTCTGCCACCGCGCTTCGCTTTGCTTGGCTTCCTTTCGCTTCGCTTCGCTTCCTTTCGCTTCCTTTCGCTTCGCTTTGCTTGCTGTCAATGGCATCGCCGCCCTCGCCACTCCACCTCCCCCCTCCCCGCCCGTCCCTCACCTTTTTTGCAAAGTGCTGCGGGTCCTTGACGCCGATCTCCGCCCCCGCCCGTGTGCCCCCGATGTATCGCACCAGCAGCAGGTCCCGGGCGAGCAGCTCGTACATCATCACACCGAACGAGTGGACTGACGGGGGTCAGGAGGGGGTGTAGAAGGGCACACGAGGGGGTAGGTTGGGAGGGTTCGGGGTTTAGGGTTTCGGGTGGTTTCGGAGGTTGGAAAGGGTTTCGGGGCGCATATGCATCCCGGGCGCATTCAGTCACCTCGTCCCCTCACCCTCCCTCCCTCCCTTCTTGAACCAGCCGGGAAACCACGTACTGCCTTTTCAGCCTATCCCAACCCAGCCAGCCAGCCAGCCAGTCAGCCAGCCAGCCAGGCATATCCGTGCCGCCTTACCCCTCTGGCCAGGTGGGTGGTGGGTTGGGTGAGTGGCTACGTGGCCGGTTGGTTGGTTGGCTGTTTATGTGGTCTGGGCGGCTAGGTGTGCGAATGTGTGTTCACTCACCGTCCACCTTTTCGTTGTAGGGCTCCCCGCGAAACACCTCGGGGGCCTTATGGGGGGTAGGGAGGGAGGGGGGGCGGGAGGAGGGGGGCGGGAAGGAGGAGGGAGGTGGGGAGGGAGGCGGGAGGGAAGAGGGGGTGACGGGATTCAAGGTACACGTAGCGGGGTATGGGCTGGCAGGCGCATGAGAGGGGTATGGGCTGGCTGGCGGGCAAAACCCTCATCCATCCCAAACCCCACCCACCCACCATCTCCCAGGAACCAGGAACCATTCCCAACGTAACGCTCGCGGGACATCAGCCCCCTCCCTTCCCCCTTCTCGCACACGCAACACCAGCCAACAGCCACACACGCGATCCCCTCCCTCTCTCTCCCCCTCCGCCCCCACCCACCATGTACATGCAGCTGCCCGCCTGGCCCGTCAGTCCGTACACCCATTGGAAGGAGCTGTCCCTCCGGAACTTGGGCAGCGAGGGGATGTTGAGCGAGCGGAGCAGCGAACCCACCTAAGCAAAGGGGGGCGAGACGGCGGGGGCAGGGGAAGAGGGATAAGGGGGGAAGAGGGGGACAGACAACACACTCTAAAACAAGAGTCCAGCGGGTATGTAGACGGAGGGAGGGGTGGAGGGAGGGGTTGGTGGCGAGCATGTACCGTATGAAGAAGAACCGCAGAGAGGCGGCAGGCAACCCGCCAGCCGAGCCACCCCCCCACCTTCCTCATGGCCCGACTGAGGCTCTCCGAGTGGCGCAGCTCTCTCAGGTTGGGGCGCAGCAGCGAGGACAGACCCGGGGAGGCCTGAGGGGGAGGGAGGGCGGCAGGGGGGGCGGGCGGCGGGGGTGGTGGTGGGGGTGGTGGTGGTGGTGGTCCAGAGAGCCCAATTATGTGTGCGTGTTGGGGTGTGGGGCCAAGGCACGACAGTCCGAACACGCAAGCAGACAGGCTGTGGGGGCGGCGGCGCGGCGGTTGCGTGGCGAGTGTGAGTGTGTATGAGTGTGTATGTGTGCGGTGGTGGGTAGGTAGCCCCATGCGCCCTTTGCAGGTGGGTTGTCGGGAGGCCTTACGGGTTTTACGAACACCCGTCCGAAGCCCAAGGGGGGGGCGTATCTCCCCCCACCCCACCCCCGTGCTCACCCCCATCCCCATTCCCAGCTCCAAACGCCATCCCAGGTCCCAAGTCCGCTGCAGTGCATCGTCTCTTCATTATCTTGAGACTCCCCCCCACTCTCTGGGGGGGCATCAGCCGCTGCTCACCCGGTCCTTGGAGGCGCGGCTGCTGAGGGTGTTGGCGGTGGCGGTGGCAGCGGATGCGGTGAGAGCCGAGGAGGTACGCGGCAGGGACCCAGTGCCCGGCACCGCCCCCGGCACCATACCCGTTCCGGTGTTACCCCCGGAGCCGCAGCGCTGGGGGTGGCCAGGCGCCGCCGCCGCAGCTGCCCCCGGGGGTTGGGTTGCTGTTACCACGACTACTGCGGTGGCGATGGCCGTGGTGGTGGTGGTGGTGGTGGTGGGAGAGGCGGGCCTCTGATGCCGCTGCCGCTGTTGTTGTTGTTGTGGGCTTTGCGGAGGTCGGTCTTGTCCTTCTTCTGGCCCCAGGTCGATTCGGCAGATGGGTGTGGGTGTGGGCAGGCGGAGGGAGGTGCTCGCCTGTGTGTGTGAGGAGGGGGGGAGGGGGGCGCAAAGGAAGCAGTCTGTAGGCAGGATGAGAGTGCGTTTGTGCTGCAATGCAATGCAATGCAATGCTATGCAATGCAATGGAGAGGGGAGTGGTGGGGCGGTAGATGCCCGCGGGGGCGGGGGCGGGGGCAGGTGGGCAAAGGGCGCAAACTCTCGCCATGTTCGCCGAGGTGAGGTCGGACGGGAACCTAGCCCACAGCAAGCTTGGCCAGCTGGGTCCGCCAAACCCATCCCGCCCACATACCCCATCCCCACCCGCCCATTCCGACCGCCCCACCCCATCCCACCCACCCATACCACCCATCCCGCCGCCACCCTGTTGCCCGTCCCCTCATCCCCCCACACCCACCAACTCCGCCCGCCCGCTCCGGCCTATACGTGGATAACCCCCCCCTCGACACACCCACCTGCAGAACCACGGGTCGCTCAGAGTCCAGTCCGCCGCCGCCCCCATTTAGAGCCGCGACGCCCTCCCCCGCGGTCAGCTCCATGTCCCGATTCACATCCACAACCACATACCGCCCGGCGCCGCTGCCTCCCGGCCTCCCAGAGAGGGACAGCGCCGCAGCTGCCGCAGCCGCTGCACGGCGCAGGCTGGAGCGAAGCCCCGCAGCGGCGGCCGCCAGGAGACCCCCTTGAGGCGGCTTCTGCTGCTGCTGGGGGTGGTGATGACTGTAGGAGTGGTGGTATTGTTGGTGTTGGTTGTGTATAAGTGAGCTGCAAGTTGGGTCGTGGGGCTCGTGTGGGGCTCGGGGCTGGATGTCGGCCCGGTGGTCATTGGGGTTGGTGTTAGGGCGGCTGGGACCGGGGCTGGTCTGGAGGTGGTGGTGGTTGGGGAGCTCCCGGGGGGCGCCGGCGGTGGCGGGGGCGGAGGCGGCGGTGGGCAGGGGGGGTGGGCAGTAGTCCTCCGGCTCCTGCGGGTGGGTGGGAGAAGGGTAGGGCGGGATGGGGTGGGATAGGTTGGGGAGGGGCGGGCAGTCGTGTCGAGGTGGGTCGGGGGTTTGGGGCGGGCCTCGGGTTGAGAAAGGGTGCGGTTAAAAAAATTCACAGTGGCCTCAAATAGGTACGTGTGCGCATGGTTGGGGCTGGGTGCGCAGGGTTGGGGCTGGGTGCGCAGGGTTGGGGCTGGGTGCGCAGCTCAGCTCGGCTCCAGACCCCTGGCTCGTCCCCTGGCTCGTCCCCTGGCTGCAGACGGGTTGACGCGCAGTGAGTAACTGATTGACTGGCTACCGTACAATACTGCCGTACCTGGATCGTATCCAGCGGGTTCCGGCCCCCCGGCGGCCGCCCCACCGACATCTGCGGCACAGGGTCCGCGCGGGGCTCCGTGGCAGCTGTGCCGGTGGTTGCTGTGGCGGTTGGGGCGGTTCCGGAGCTGACCGCGATGGCGACAGCTCCCGCCAGCGTGCCTCCGGAGCAGGCGCCGCCGCTTCGAATGGACATAGCGGTGTCCTCCGCCGAAAACGAGCGCTCCGGAATCGGCGCCAGCCCGCCAGCGCCGCCGGCGCCAGCGGCAGCGGCGGCGGCGTCATCCGCCTTTTGTTTGTGCTGCTGCTGCTGCTTCAAAAAGTCGCGAAAGGGGCTTGGGCCGAAGGCGGACTGACCGCCGCCGACATCGCCGTCGCGAGCAGCGGCAGCGGCGGCGGCGCAATGACCCGCGGCCCCTTCCAAAGCCCCCCCTTGCGGCGCCGGCGGCGGCGGCGGCGGCGCCGTAGGTGGCGTAGGAGTGGAAGGGCTGAACCTTCCGGGCGGCGAAGGCAGCGATAGACGGGTCCCGAGTTGCGGCGGCGTCCCGGGCGAGCCACCGCTGCCGCCGCTGCCGCCGCTAGCGCCGTCACCGCTGGCGGCGGCCTCCCTCATGGGCCCCCAATGTCGGGCGCCTTCCCCGGTCCCCGACAGCCGCGCCCGGACGTTATTGAGCAACGTGGTCCGATACAGGGAGGCCACATCCGGGCTACCGCCGCCGCCGCCGCCAGCGGCGACGGCATCAGGGGCGTCGGCGGCACTGAGCCTGGCAGATGCAGCCCTCCTGTGCGGGTTGCTGGCCTGGCGCTTGGGCGGCTTGCAGGGCGTGGTGGTGAAACCCATGAAAGGCATCCGAACCTCCGCCAACCCTGCTGCCGCCGCCGCCGCCCCGCCGCCGCCGCCGCCTAGGGCGCTACCAGACAACAGTGTCTGTATCGCCTCATCATCACCCTCGCCGCCGCCGCCGCCGCTCGGGACCACAGCCGGCCCCCTAGAGCGGTCTCCGCCGCCGCCGCCGTCGACACCGTCCAGTGGCAGGGTCACAGGTGTCGTACGGCGGCGGATGAGTACGGAACGGTTGGCGCACACCCGTACACCCAGTCCCAGATCCGCCAGCTTGGCGTCAAGGGACGTGCAGGGCCGGAAGCTGCCGCCGCCGCCACGGCCGCCGCCGCCTCCGGATGCGGTGCCCATGCGCTTGCGTGGGTAGCCCGCTTGCTGCTGCTGCGGGGAAGGCTCCCAGAAGCCGGGCTGTGCGCCGGGGCTGCACAGCTGGAGCAACACATTCTCCGGCTGCGGTAGGGGGTGTGTCGTGTGTGTATGAGGGGTGGTGGGGTGGGGGGTTGAGGTATTTGTGTGGGGCGGGTTGGGGGGTGGGGGCGGGGGGCGAGGAACAGGGGATGGTTGGGCAAGGGGGGGAGGGGCAGAGGAGCCGGAGGGAGGGGTACGGGACTACGGGTGCAATACCATGTCGGGGTGCAATCGGACCAGGCCGTACCCCTGCCCACCACGCCTACGAATCAACCCCAGTCAGTCAGTCAGTCAGTCAGTCAGTCAGCCATTCAGTCAGCCCACATCCTCGGACCCTCACCCCCCTGGTCGATCATCCCACCCCACCGCCACCACGCCCTTCCAACCCCCTTCCCCACGCTCCCTCCCTCCCGGCCCATCCTGGCGGGGGGGCTGGTTGCTGTAACTCGTACTGCCCTCGTTTCGCATGGCACTACAACGGCCCCCACTTCAGACCTCCCTCCCTCCCCCCTCCCTCCCTGCGGCTGCTGCAGCTTGATCAACAACGTCCGCAGTGACTCATTGTTTTATAGAAGAGCATATCACTCCCTGACACCCCCCTCCCTCCCTGGACCCCCCACCTTGATGTCCCGGTGTATGATGGGCATCTCCAGAGAATGGAACTGCTGCAGAGCTGAAGCAACCTGAAGAGGAGAGGGAGGAGAGGGGGGCCGGGGGCCGGGGCGGGGAAAAGGGGACCGGGGGGAAATAGGCGGTGAGAAGGCAGTCGGGTCGGGTCGGGTCGGGGGAACAACACACGTCGCCGTCACTACGCCTCAAGGCCTCCGGCTCGGCATTACACCCCCTCCCCCCAACACACACAGTCCCACACGTCGCCCCCGCCGGCCCCCAGATCCCACCCAAATCCTGTCCGTGTACCCGTTGTCTGGATCCCCTCCCAGCTCCCCTCCCCCTCACCAGCCAGCTGCGGTTCCTCCCTTTTACCCCCCCCCCCTCACTCTTCAAACTCCCCCTCCACAAGGCCCCCTCCCCAGTCACACTTTCACCTTTCCCGCCCAGCCCCCCTCCCCTTCATAAGGCCCCCCAGTAGTCC
The DNA here is from genome assembly GCA_030267565.1 of Pleodorina starrii. Lineage (NCBI taxonomy): Eukaryota > Viridiplantae > Chlorophyta > Chlorophyceae > Chlamydomonadales > Volvocaceae > Pleodorina > Pleodorina starrii. The sequence continues at coordinate 277,625 of BRXU01000035.1, forward strand.
CCACCTGCCCCAGCCAGCCCAGCGCCTCCCGTATCGAGTACTGATCCTGACCGTACACCAGCTGAGCCAACAACAGGTCCTTCAGGGTGCCGCCCTGGTGGGGTTGACCGGCCGCCGATGGTGGGTCGGAGCGCGATGTGGGTCGGAGGGCGATGTGGGTCGGAGGGCGATGGTGGGTTGAAGCGCGATGTGGGTCGGAGCGCGATGTGGGTCGAATCGCGATGGTGGGTCGGAGCGCGATGGTGCGTCGGAGCGCGGTAAGGTGGTGCGTCGGAGCGTCGGATGTGGATCGGAGCGCGATGTGGGTTGGAACGCGATGGTGGGTCAGCGCGCGATGGTGGGTCGCAAAGGCCGTGATGAGGGTAAGTCCAGGTGGGAACAGATGAGAACAAGGGAGGGGAGGGGAGGGGAGGGAACATGAGGTGCAGCGCGAGATAGCGGGCTAGAGGAAGTTGAGAGCGAGATGCAGCAGTGCTACTGGCATTGGGAGGGGGATGAGGGGGATGAGGGCGAGGCGGGGGGGGCAGGAAGGGGCGGGAGGAGAAGCGCCTCCGGGGCGTGTGAGGTCAGGCAAGGGTGAGTTGAGGTTGCCTTGCACGGTGCTGCACCACGCTGTACTGCACTATACCGCGCAGCACATGGGCTCGCGGTTCAACCCTACGCAACCACCGGGAGCCCCGTCTCCCCCTCTTCCTCCCCCTCCGCTTCCCTTTCCCATCCTCCTTCCCCTTCCCCTCCCCCTCCCCCTCCGTCTGCCCCGCCCCCTCCGTCTCCCCCTCCGCTTCCCCTTCCCCCACGCCTTCCCTTTCCCCCTCTCCCTCCGCCTCCCCCTCTCCCTCCGTCTCCCCCTTCCTCCTCCGCCTCCGCCTTGCCCTTCCCCTTCCCCTTCCGTCTCCCCCTCCGCCTCCGCCGGCCTCCGCCTGCCCACCGAAAAAGAGCGCGCAGAAAGAGCGCGCGCAGCCACCCAAAGCGCGGCACCGCTCAGCCTCCCCGCCCCGCCCCCCACACACAAGCACACCACGCCCCCCGCCCATCAATGCCCCCCAAACTCTGTGAACGGACCTCGCAAAACTCCAGCAACATGCCGTACGTGTCGTACGACAGGCCGAGCTCCGGGAATTCCACACGGCGTAACTTGACCAGCCCGGCGCAGCGAATCACGGCGCTGCGAAAGGGTGGGAGGGGGGACAAGGGGACGTGTGCCCTGGGTTGGTTTCTCTCTGATCATCTAGTCGAGGGCAGGGGGGGGGTGTCTGAGGGGTAGCGGTCTGCAGGAGAGGGGTTCGAAGTTTGACGTGGGCGTGTTGCAGGTCCCGATGAACCGGCCGTGAGGGAGGCAGCCAATCGCCGGAGAGAGCGGGGTAGCGGAGTCTCGGCAGTATAGGGCCCCGGAACGCAATGCGAGCCACTTGGGAGTTCCGAGGGAGCGGCGCAGGTCAACGCCACCTCAGATTCCCCGATGGGTGACTGCCACTCCAGATTCCCGACAGCGAGCCGCACCGCAGCATGGGGCACTGCGTGGCGCTGCACCCCGGCGAAGGCCTCGACGAGAATCCGTGTCATGCACGATGTGTAAGTTGGGACGCGTCCCGACCGGAGCGCGCTGGTGCCGCAGCGGTTGGGCTGCTCCAAACCTTACCTGTGCTCCATCGACATCAGCGAGATGCACTCCCGGATGAAAAGTCGAACGATGGGGGCGGGTGGAAGGTTGCCACCTCGAGGCTGCAAAACTTTGCAGGCGCAAAGGTGGCCGTCAAAGGCAGCCCGCCAGACGGTCGCAAATCTGCAAGACGGAATCAGATAAGTATGGGTGCGCGTTATGCTGGCCTGGCGGTGACGCAAGTGTAAACTGTACCGGTATTTGTTTCGGGCGCAAGGCCTAGCGGAATATGGTTGGAAGATTCTCACCCGCCCTTTCCGACAACATCATCCAACTCAAGCAGCTGACCAACGTCCTCGTCGGGGCAAGCGAAAAGGTCGTCGATGGGCGCCTCCAGAGTTACGTCGAAAATGCCCATTTTGTTCAATGGCGCTACACAACCAAACCACAGGCCATGTGCTCAAAATAAATTGAATTTTCCCAATTCGTACATCTTCGAGCGTTAAGCAAGTGATCAACTCGTGACCGGGAAGCCAGTGTCAAGGAGCCTGTAGCGCCCTGGCGTTGGGCCAAACCATAGCCATGCGCTTGAATAGCGGCGCACGATAATCGGTGCCCCACGGCTGCCTGTTTTGAGCTGCTAGCCGACCGACAGTTATGATCTTGCCACAATCGTACGAAGTTTGTACCGTTGACCTGCAGTCTGCAGACATGTTTCGCACTTTAGGCATTTTGATATACAAAGAGAAATTGGTACCATTTCCGTTGTACAATAAGTCTGTCATATTGCAATTTCTTGAGGGTATTAGTAACGGTAGCTTGTGAACACTGAATCAAAGGCATGCCGATATGCAAAAAATATGAAATGCTAACAAGACACGTCTTGGTGCGGTTCATTACACCGCTGGACCAGTACAGCCGCACATGGTAAAAAGATTTGGAGCACGGGCAAATCACGGATGTTACGAGGCCGGGAACTGCCGGGAAGCGAATGCGAAATCTCTGTGCGTTACAAGCAACATTTGCGTACCTAGTAGGGTTTCTGATACGATATTTACTGGTATTCAAGCCACATGAAGAATGCCTTGATACGCTGTTCAAGCTCGCAGCAGACCAACGGCATCATCCACAAGGTTCCTACCTCCTAAGAGGCGCAGGGAGAGAAGAAACCTCATCGCCAAGGCAGGGCTGTCATGATATTGGATAAGGACTAAGGGATTAGGCAGGTTTAGGCGATTCGAACGGCTTTAAGGGGAGTTCCCAAGCGACGCCGCGCCGCTAAGGAGGGGACGTCTTCCAGCAAGCCTTTAAAGTCTCCTCTTCAATCGGTGAACAATTTCTTTAAGCTTGGCTCAAGAGCCGGGCTTCCCGAACGGGCTGCCTGCCTGCCTACCTGCCCCTGCCTGCCTGTCTGCCTGCCTGCAACGGATGCCTGCCTGCCCGGAAGCCACGCGCCTGGAGGCAGGCAGGCGTCTGGAGGCAAGCTGGCAGGCGCCGGCTGTGGGCTGTGTGCGGGCGTGTGCAACCAGAAGATCGCTGCCTGCCTCGGCGTACCGATGACGCAGCCCTCCTCCAACCGCACGGAAATTGACACCTGAACAACCTTTGGTAGGCAGCACAACCGGCGCTACCTACAGCCTCGCTTCCGCCGCTCCCATGCAGCTAATGACATGTCCTGTCGACCTGTCCGTCGCAAGCCAGTGCCTGTTTAGTCCGTTAAATCCTGGGCGGCTCGCATGCCCTTTATTCGTCGTGCCCGCCTGGGGATGGTTGCGTAAACAGCTGCGAAGAAGGTTACGGATGGCACAGACGAGAACGGCCGCGACGGACGATTGTGAGTTTTAAACTGTCTCTTCACCTTCCCGTCTGTAAAGCCACGCACACACGTTGCCCGGCGGAGCGAGACTACGGCATGCACACAACGACCGCAGCAAGTGCAGCAGGCCAAGCCCACTGCTCAATCCAGAACATGCGATCAAGCATGGCCCGGTCCAGGGCCATGCCGTCCGAAGCTATCTACGCGCAACCTTGCTAAAGCTATTCGAAACGTAGGAGTGAATACGAAAACGTTCGCCCCTTTCGCCTCGGGGAGCGCGCTTCAGCGCATGGCACAGCACCCTCCCAAAACGCATGCAGCACACGTCCCTCCGTCCGCCCCAGCCCCCATCCTCGTGTGTGCCGTACTGTACTCGTGTTTGGTGCCGTATGTAAGCCTGCCGGGCAAAGGCCTTTGGCCCCGGGCTGTTGCGGGCCGGGCGCAGCAGCGGAGGAAGGGCAGGGCGCCAGCACGTACATAGTAAATGAAAGAGCCGCTTGGTCACCTCTTTGGGCCACCACTCGCGATGGCGCGCAATCAAGCCGCCGCAACAGCCGCCGCCGCCGCCGCCGCAGCAGCAGCAGCCGGGTTCGCTGCCGCCGCGTCCGCCTTCAGCGCCTGCGCCGCGGCTCCGCTGTCCACCACCGCCAGCACCGGGTCGGTGGTGATGCCGCAGTCGTTGCCCTTGCGGGCGATGCGAGCGTAGCTGAGAGAAGGGGGGGGGGGGCAGAGAGCGCGAGACACACAGCCAGCGGTTTGAGGGATGCGACCGCAGCGGTGGAGCGGAGGCGACTAAGTGGGGGGGTCGAGGAAGATAGGGTGTGGAGTGGGTGGGGCCAGGTGGGGAGGGAGCGGCCACCGGCCAGCCGGCCATCCGCCAGGCAGGCAGGTGAGCAGGGGAGGCAGAGCAGGGCGGGGAAAGGGAACGGGGGCAAGGGCAGAGGTGCAGGCCCATCCAAGCATTTGACCCGGTTGTGTGCAGTGCGAGATGGGTTGGGATGGTGATCGAGTTGGGGTCTGCGCCTGAGATGGAGGCCTGAGATGGAGGGCGGGAGGGGCGGGAGAGGATTCACGCTGCCGCTCAGCGACCCACGGACCCATGGAGTCCGACCGGAAGACGCCAGACCCTTGCCCTCCGTTCTGCCCCCCGGTTCAGTGCGGGAGATGTCGCTCGCTCGCCCGCTCGCTCGCTGGCTCACTCACTCACCCGTCCATGCCCCAGTACTTGGACCAGCTGTTCTTGATGAGCCAGTAGTCGACCCCCTCCTGGGTGGTGCCGTACCCCACCAGCAGTACGGCATGATCCATGGAATCCGGATCCTGCAGCACACGCGAAGCCCGGCATCAGAGAAAGGCGCAGGTCGGCCGCAATGCCAGACGCCGATATCAGCCGCGAGCGGGCACCCCACGAAACACACGCAAGACCTGATCCTAACACCCGGTGCGCGTGTGGCAACCGAGAACCGACCCACGGGTCGTTGATGATGAGAGAGAGAGAGAGAGACCGTCAAGGGGGCCCAAGCCATCCAGCCAGCGATGCACACACGTCAGCAAACAAGCCGAAGTTCTCGGGTGGTCAGAACTCCCTGCACCGCTGACCCGCGCAATTCACCCTTCGCCCAATTAGAAGTTTAGAACTCCCTCCCTTTTCCGGATAGTTGAGAAACCTGGTCCACACACACACACACACGCACACTTACACACAAGACACACACAAGACACGCGCCCATACGCCTGGCCGCCTGCGCACCTCTCCGCACTCCTGGTTGTAGTACACCCCCTCGCTGTAGAACCTGAAGGGCGGCAGCGCGGCGTTCATGAGCACCGCCACCGGGCCGTGGAGCGCCACCGCCTCCATCAGCGCGGCCTCGTCGCGTTCAGGAACGTTGACGTAGCCGGAGAAGCGAGCCGACAAAGGCGGACTCGAGGCCTTCGTCTTGCCCTTCTTCTGCTGGTGCTGCTGCTGGTGCTGCTGTTCGGTGGTGCCCAGGGCGGTGGTTGAGTTGTCGTCGGAGGGCTCCGGCGGCGGCACGATGGGGCCCCTGCGTCGGAGAGCCGGGGGCACCGGGAGCGGGGCGAACGGGGCGAGGGCGGGGCGGGTCAAGGTTAGTAAAGCACGCTACCTGGCCATCTGTGAAGAAGAGACGAATAAGAGGCGTATGTCTCGGTTTACGGGAGAGGTCAAAGCCAGGCGAACAACAGTAGCGTACTCGGGGGTTCATGGGACATCAACTACTTCACGGTGGCGACTACGTCTTGCATCCGATGATCAGAGCTTATAGATGCAGTAACTGACAGCACGGCGATGTACTGCCAGCGCTGCGTGATGAGGCTTCGTGCCTGGCAGGATGCCGCCCCCTCACCACCACCACCACCACCACCACCGCCCCCCGCCCCCCACGCTGCCCACAGCAGCTCAGTGTCCGTCGAGGCCCCCACCAGGCAGGCAGGCCAACCACCAACCACCAACCACCAATCCCCGCACCCCAAGAAATCCCAACGCAACACGCCCCTCCCACGCGCCCCCTCCACGCCCCGCCCCCCCTCCACGCCTCATGCTCACCTGCAAAACGTGTTCTGTCCTGCGTAGGGGTAGTCCGCCTCCTGCGCGACTCCCCCCGCATCCACCACGTACTGCAGGGTGGGCTCCACGAAGCCGCCCCCGCAGCCGTCGTTGCCGTAATCCCAGGCGCAGTCCACCAGCTGCTGCTCGCTCAGGGACAGGGATTGGCCTGGGGCGGGGCGGGGCGGGGCGGGGGGTCAGGTGGGGAAGGGGTTTTAAGGGGGGGCGTGATGGTTTCGAGTCCGATGCGGTACTGGAAGTGTAGTAGCAGCAACCAGCCCCCCAAAAGTGCTCCCCATCTTGGGGCTCCCCATCATATTACCACGAATGAAGGCAGTGGAAAGGGAGCAGATGGAAGGGGACTGTGTGGCGGGTTGTTAGGGTTCGGGTCGCGGAGCGCACAGCGTCTGTTGCTTAAGCTTGCTCGGGCGAGGCGGGTGCGGCAGGCGGTGCCTCGTTTGGGTACACCACCCAGAGGGGAGGCTGGCGGCCGACGGCAGCTGATGTGGTGCATTTGGGATGCAACTGACCGCGCGCGGTGGAGCCATGGAGGAGCAAACCGCAGGCTGCTCCGCCGGTAGCCTCCAGCTGGCAGGTGGGACGTGTGAGGGAATGGTGGAGCTGCAGCTTTTTCTGGTTCTCCTCTCAGCCACACTTCCCCTTCTCTCCTCCACCTCGACAATACACACATACACACGCACACAGACACATATATAGTAACACACACGCATACGGATGCACATGACCCCGGCTCACCCGTTGCCTTGAACCAGGCGCCCTGCATGGCTCCCACCGCGCTGAAGGCCTACGTGGGTGAGGGGTTGAAGAACACCATCGCCGGATATAGTGATATAGGATGCAGGGAAGGAAAGGGGCGGGAGCGGAGGGGGTGCAGGGGCAGGGCAGGGGCAGGGGCGCAGGGCAGGTACAGCAGGCGTCACAGGTGGATGCAGTGTCATGCACGGAAGATTGAGCAATGGACAAACAACAACACGCTACGAAAACCCAAACGCACGCCAAAGACAGCACGACAGCAGTTCCGGCTTGGCCGGGTCCTTCGACTCGTCCCACCCAGGCACCAATCGAGGAGCTGTCCGCCGTCCCCTCCCCTCCCGTGCGTATCAGCATATGCATACCCGTCCACTGCCCCTCTTCCCCCCTTCTCCCCCTCCCCCCCAACCCCATCTCCCGCTGTGGTCTCATCCGTATTACCTCCCTCCCTCCCTCCCTCCCTCCCCTTCCCTTCCCTCCCCCTCTCCTCCATCGCCCTCACCCGCTTACAACCCGTCCCACAGCCCAGACCAGCCCAGCTCCTCCCCTCCCCCAGCCCAGCCCAGCCCAGCCCAGCCCAGCCCAGCCCCACACCAAGCCCAGCCCTGCTCCTCCCCCCACCCCAAGCCCCAGCCCCCACTCACCCAGCAGCTGCCGCACGACACCTGGTCCTTCACCCCGGGACCGTCCGCCCCCGTACCCCTCCAGTCCACAAAGCTGGGCAGCTGCTCGTCGCTCAGAACCCGGCGGTACACCCCCAGGCGAGCAGCTCCGGAACCACCACTGCCGCGGAGCCGCTGGAGACCGCTGCCCGGCTCGGTGCCGGTTTCGGAGGCGGCGGCGCTGCCGCCGGCGCTGCGGTCCTTGGGCTTGAGGCCTAGCATGGAGGCCGCCCACTGCTGATGGGTCATGTAGGCGAAGCGATTGAGGGAAAGGCGGTAGCTGGGAGCGGCGTCGGCGCCGTCGTCGGCGTTGGCGGTAGCGGCGGAGGAAGCGGCGGCGGCGCCGGCGGCGGTGGCGGCGGTGGCGGCGGCGGCCCGGTACCGGCGGTTGTGCTCGTTGATGAAGCGTGCGTTGGCCTCCAAGGTGGTTTCGGAGGCGGCACGCAGCTTGTCCAGTACGGCAGATACCGGGGCTGGTGGAGCGGAGCGAAGGGAGGGAGACATGGAGGGTGGGTTGGGGGGGGTCCTGGCGGCATGGCAACCGGTACAGATGCTGTTTCGGGGCATGTCGTAACTCGCTTCCACTCCCTTATCGTGCGTGCCAAGGACCTTGAGTGCCGACAGTGCAAGTGTAGGTGGCGGCCCCCCCGCACCCCAGCTGCCTCACCTGCCTCCACCGCCACCTGCATCGCCAAGCCCCCCACCCCCACCTCCATCCCCACGCCTCCTTCCACCCCAAAAGCCCTCCCCCAAACCCATCCCCTCACCTGCTCCCAGTCGTGCCGCCGGCAGCAGCATCCCCATCCGAGCTGCCACACCGCCCGATTCCACCCCCGCCGCCTGCTGGCCCTTCTCCCCTGGCCCCCGCTCCCCCTCCCTGGAGGCTGCGTCCTTGCAGGCACCCGGAAGCGCGAAGGCGGCGGCGGCGATGGGTCCGGGCTTGAAGCGCGTGAACTCAATCACGTACTCATCGAAATGCGAGCCTGCACAGGGCATGAAGGGGGACAATAAGATGGGATGAGAGGGCTTGATGGGGCGGAGGGTCTGAGGGCACGCCGTGGTTCTTTTCCCGCTTCTGCCTGCCAGGCTGACAGCCTGACAGCTTTCGGTTCGTTCCCCTAAACACACACATTGACGCACCCGTAATGAGGTTTCGGCCCATCATGTAGAACGCCAGCGGCCAACCGTTGCGGGCCGTTAAGAACTGGTAGTTGGCCGTCTTCTCGCCGTTGCGAACGGACAACTGCCAGTCGGTTGGCGGTTGGGGTTTGGCGGATAGGGGGTGGGGTTGGTTCGCACACTCAGGGAGTCAGGGTAGGCAGCTGCAAGCCACAAAAGGTTAATCTGCCGCTGCTACTAGTGAAGCTGCGGAGGCCAAACGGCACCCAGGACTGTACCGACCGTTGCCCTTTCCGGCCTGCTCACGACACCCAAGCCCCCATGGCCCGGCAGGGGCGGCTACGGAAAGACAACCCCAACCACAACATACCAAAATTGCTTGTTGATGAATCCCGTGCTTGACGCTGTTCACACCCCCCCCACACACACACACTCCCCGGCTGCGGTCCCGGCCCCCCCTTATGGTCCCCCGATCCCCGGCCACCGCTCCCGGCGCCCTGCCACCCACCTGCCAGACGAGCGCATCCGCGTTCCGGATCTGTGCCGTACCCGCATACTCCCACTTGCTGATGTCCGGCAGGGGCTGCACAAACGAGGGGAGCAGCGGAGAAGGCGAACCCTGAAACCCACAGGCCAAAGCGGCCAGCAGCGTTCCTGGTTGCTGTTCATGGCCCAACCGGTCCCGCCCCTTCCCGACCCGGGTGGCGGGTCGCGGGAGGCCCTTCTCCCCAAGCACCAACGCCGCCGCGTGCTGCTGATTTCCTCTGCCCGTTTGGGGAGGCCTGACCTGCCCTGGCGACATGCGGCCGAAGCCCATCCCTACCCCCGCCAAACAAGCCACACCTTGCAACGCAGCGCAATGCGGCTCGACACAAGTACGTAACTACGCAACGCAATCCAAAGGTTTGCCGGCGCGTTGCACCGCGTTGCACCGCGTTGCACCACAGCCCCCCCCCCAACCCAGCGCAGCGCTTTCCGTCAGCGCTATCTGCGTACCCTTCAGCGCTACTCCTCAATACACTACTCTGCAATACACTCTCTCTCGCTCTCGAAGCCACAACCCTTCGGATCTGGGTCGGGTCCCCTTACCTCGCCTTCGCCCCTCCCTCCCTCCCTCCTCACCGAGCTCGACTCGCCGTCCCCCAGCCCCAGCTGCCCCATGAGCCACTGCCGGGTGGTTGTGGTTGCGGTTGGCCCCACGGTGCCGTTGGAGAAGTCGCAGGCCACCTTGTCGATACGCGGATACAGGTTCCAATTGAAGCCCTGGAGCGGGGGCAGCAGGTGGGGGGGGGCGGGTGCGGGCAAAAGGAGCGGGCATAGGAGCAGGCAGCGGGACAAGGAGCAGGTGCGGGTATAGAAGACGATTGGGGCGGGGCGGGCGAGGCAGGCGATGTGGGGGAGTGATGACGCGTGAAGTGGAGGGGCGTAAGGCTGCTGGATGGGATGGGACGGGATGGGTGGACTGAGGGGCTGAGGCGCTGGAAGGGTGAGTCGAATCATTCTGCGCAGCGGCAGTGCGGGAGTCGGTATCGGTCCGGGGAGGAAGGGAGGGAGGGAAGGAGGGAGAAGAGGGGGAGGACATGCGCCCGAGTCCCCCGACCCCTTTCCCTCAGGCTCAGCTCGCCCACGAACTACTCGATTGCCGAACAGCCTTTGCCCATCCGTTCCCGCCTCCGTTCCCGCCTCGCCCTATCCCAGACTGCTCGCTCACCTACGCACACGCACACGCACAATAACGTACCAACACACAAACATTTTTTTGTTCATGAGAGGGGCACGCACCCCCAACAAAAACACACACACAAACATCCACCCACATCCACCCACAAGCACACGCACACAAACCTGTTTCAGGTCCCAGCCGGTGCTGTCCATTCCGCCGTACACATCAAAGCGGTAGCGCTGACCCGGACCGTCCCACCAAATGTGCACCGGGTACCTGAGCATGCGTGCATGTGTATGTGTGTGTGTCCTTGGGGGAGGGGAACACGTCTTGTCGATCGACCCCCCCGAGAACGTAACGCAAATGCAACGTTTGGTGCAGGCTGCACGGGAAGATAAGGCCCCCAAAGGTTTATTTTGACAGCTCGGGAGACCGACTGGGAAGCCCAGACAGCGGCGGCTACTACCGGTCGGTTTAGGCGCTGGAGCTATGCGCCAGCAACGCACACGGAGGTGCGCAGTATGTGCTTAAGAGTGTTGCGGGCTACACACAGGGGGGTGTCCTTCGGGTGGGACAATCACGATCTCGTTAGCTCTCGCCAGTACTCGACACGCCGTGTCACGCCCCGCGATCCCGGCGAAATCCAGTTGCAACGCACTTGAGACCACCAGGTTGCATCGTTTGAAGGTAAGGTAGTGAAAGCGTGTACTCCATCTGCGTTGCAAAAGGCGACGTTGCGGACATGATTCTGAAATGCCACGTTGGTTGGCGAAGCTAAACCCTAATATGGCAGGGGCTGTCAGATCTGTCAACAAACTTTGTTGCAAAAGTATGCGTAACGGCCTTACCTCGTATGTATCCGGCCACGAAGGCGGAACTGGGTTTGCCTGAATCTGCCCGCTCTTGGATGCCACCCGTGCTGCACTTATGCGGCCAGCCACGGCCGCAAGCAAAGTACATATTGCCAGAAGCCGCATTCTTGGGCAAGCGTCCTGAGCTGCTGCGCCAGAGGGTTGACCCAACGTTATGAGCCAAGAAAGGGCCTGGCCTACAGCTGGCCTATGACAGCCGAGCGGAAAGTTATTGCATAGAGATTTGGAAGTGTTGATTACATACAATCATGATGTATGTCCGGTGTTTGCGGCCAATTTCGCAGCCTCCCACCAACCGTGCACCGAAACCAAGCTGGCCCCGGAATCGGCGACAGTTGGCGGGCAACCGAGTCAGACATTTATAGTTTCTTACACCTCGGCGAAAGTCATTCAGGGCTGATCCGGTCGCCGATTGACGTCGCACAGTTGATCGCAGCTTAGATACTGTCTCTGTTGATTCCTCCTTGTCCAGAGCTCTGTCCGCTCTGTCCTTGTCATACCGGTACACGCGCACACGTTCACACCCGGCAAATTTTCCATAGTATGGGCATGGTTTATTTGTTTTCGCGGCCGCAGGCCGCGCGATTTTGGAATTTACGAGGCAAAAACACTCAAATTTCATCACTTTTCAACCCTAGGGGCTCACATTCACCATTTTGGAACTAGATCCAAAGCAACCGTTTTTGAGGCAAACAAGAGACAAGTCTCGTGTTTGAGGGCTCGGGAATGTAGAGTCAGAAAGTCAACGTGTCTGAATAGTGAGCTATGCGAATCGAGGGACCATAGGAAGTTCACCAAAGCAGCATAAAATACCTGTTGTATACTCAAAACGAAGGATAACTGCAGGCATTATGAAAGTTGCAGAATTTTTCTTGAGATTTTGTTCACGGGCTGATGTGCGATGGCAAGGCAAAAAAAGTCCGTTTCGTGTTCGCTTCCCCTTGTGGCGTGCACGCCGATACACAGAACCTTAAATATACCTATGCTGTGCGGAAGAGAAAGGGCACAGTCAAACACTCTAGCAGCGCGCCGACCTTTACGTTCCACCGCCCCCCCCCGGGACACTCCCCCCCCCGCGTTAACCCTCTCGACTCGCCACGATTTGCGACAGCCATGCAGCAGGCAATTTCCGGGATAAACTGCAGTTCTGTGTTGCCTCCACTTACACGCGCTAAAGACGGGTAGCGGCACACGCACTTTCTAACCCGCCGTTCTCCCCCGACCAAAACCCCACACCCCACTTTTTGTTCTACCCCTGACGCGGACGCGGAGCATGCTGCATACCATTTTCGGTATAGGCGTCGATGCAGTACGGCCGCTATGTGCCATACACACTTCGGGTTGGTCAGACAGGATGGGAAAAAGCTATGGGTAGCACATGCACAACTGAAGCCCAAGCCTGAGCCCACCAGCCCTCCTTCTTACCTAAATCGATTTCCAATCCTGTACCACGGTTCGGGTCCGGTGTGACGTATTCCCCGAATGCCCGAATAGGCAGAGTAGGCGGGCACCGCGGGCAGGGGGGGCCGAGACGGCTCCCAGCTGCAGGGGGGCCGTGTTTGGCTCCCCACGATGGGCCCGTGTCAACGAGGGGAGCACGGGCAGGACGAGGGGTTGGGGGTATAGAAGGTGGAAGGGTTCACAGCGCAGCCTCGTTGCGGGCCGGTAGCATCGAAGTCGAGCTAGGGTATCGGCCGGGAAGGGGTGAGTGGGAAGCGTGGGGAGGGCCGTGGGACGGGCAGGGTGCAGTGGTGTGGGAGGGGGGAAGGGACGAGATGCTGGTGTCCAAATGGGAGCAGGCCATCACGACGGGACTGTGGCGCCTCCTGGGGGCCCCTTAACCAGCCCGCCGGGAAGGGAGCACAGCCGAGGCCGGCGATGTGACGCGGCGGGGGGGGCTCGGGCGCGGGTGGAGTGGGGTGGGGGCAGTAGGGAGGAGGGGGGATGAAGAGGGAGGGAGGGAGAAATAAGGGCGGAGCAGGGTGGACACCGGGGTGAAGGGAAGGGGGGCGCCGCGTGGGCGCGGTGTGGGTTTGCGTGGAAGGTGGCAACTGGCGCTGGTACAAAGACTTATCCAACCAGTTGGCTGGCGGCAAGATCGCACCCCAGTGCAATATACGTGCGAAGAAAGTTGGACACACTGCCCCTCACCCAATAACTGCACCATACCCATCTCATGTCGCTTTGGATTATCCCTCGGTTTACCAAGACCAAATCCCATTCATACGGCTGGTAATTTTCCGGGCAGACGGGGACTTTGTACTGGCGCCTATGTACCATGCACGTGTTTGACAGCGCCAGCGTGCCCCACCCTACCAGCTGCCCTTTGAGGCCTCCACGCCGTTACCGGGCCGGACCACGGCCCAACCCAGACTGTACACCGTACGGGAGGCAATGCATCTGACTTTGGGTCTAGAGGAAGGGAGCGGAATTACAGCGGCAAGGACGGGTCTCCACTGAACATATCGGCCATGGGGGTCTGAACTAGCCAGCGTGTCGAGCTTAACTCGCCGGCCAGCATGACACCCCGAGCTGTACGCCACCATAGCTTGCAGGCAGCTGCACCTGCACCGCCGCCATACACTGACACCGCCCCCCTCACACTGACACCGCCCTCACAACGTCTTCCACCATTTCCACACACCGACACGACATCAGCAGCATTTTCCCACCCCTCATGCGGTATCTGGACCCCAAGAGACGCTCAACGCGTCTTTTGATTAACATCGGTCCATCGCACAAGCCGACACATCATTTGGCACCCTTTGGGGGCTTTCCCACGCGCTTCTTGCGTGCATCGACAACCTTGCCCTGCACATCTTGCAGTAGCCCTTCTCGTCAACCTCAATCCTATTCCCCTTGTCCTTGCTGCATGGAGCACACTGCGACTGGCACTTGTCGATGCTCCGCCAGTTGTGCTCAAACGCCCAGCCGCGATGGTAACAGACGTCGCAGGTCTTTGAACCCGTCGGTCCTTTGGGCCCTGCTTTCCTGCTGCCACCTGCTCCTGCTGCCGGTGCCTCCACGCCCGCATCCGCACGTCCTCTCTTGGCACCGATGACCTGCTGTGTAGGCTGGTGCGGCTTTTGACGTAGCACGGCGTCCTTGCCGCCAGGCTGCTGCGGCTGCGCCGTTCCCCCGCCCATCCCCGCCATCCTGCCGCCGCTGCCGCCGACCATCGACCCGAGGGTGCCGCCCCACGCCGGTGGCCCTAGCCCTTCTGCCAGCGACCCACCGATCGACTGCTGTGGGAGTCTGCTGTGGGCGTACAGTCCGCCCACGACCGGCCGTGCCCGCAGTAGGTGAGCCAGTCCAAGAACTCGGCGGTCGAGGCGTCCTGCCGATCCACGGTCTTGCCCGACAGAGCCCCCTGAAGCACCTGGTTGACGGCCGCCAGCCTCCGCTGGTAAACCATGTCCTGCTCGGCGGATGGAGCGGGCGGGGATGCCCGGAGCCGCCCGGAGATCCGAGCCAGGCGGCTGCTCGCCACGCCCAAGGGCGGCGCCCCCTGCATGGCGTTGCGGGCGGTGGCCGGTGACGAGAGGTTAAGGATGCGAAGAGAGGCGAGACGAGGACATGCGGCAACGGTGTACAGGAGACGCGCCGCCTCACGCTACCCCGTCCCCCCAAAACCCGCTTCGCACCTTGCCAGCGGAGCCCAGCTGCGGAAGACCAGCGGAGCAGCCCGGATTGGGCAGAAAGGCGGGGGTGCCAATCGATCGAATCTGCGGCACAGCGGGTAGAAACCCCTGGGGAACAGGACAAGAGCGCGGAACGGTTAGTGCCTGAGCTAGACAGGGAGCGCCGGCCCCGCGGACAGCCCATCGGACTGCAGATGGGAACCGGGACCTCGGGACGCGAGGTGGCGGAGTGGCCAAGATCGCGGACGTGCAACGCTCACCGGAAGGAGAGGCCCCGGGGCAGAAACGGAGCCCAACACACCCGGGGAGAGGCCGGCGAGCGGGGCTGAGCTCGGGGGCGCAAAAGGCCCGAAGTTGGCGCCGAGGGCCTGCAGCCGAGCGCCAAGTAGAGTCGGTGCGGATGGACATGATATTGACCAAGCGCAGCGTGGGCTAACGCACCGGCGGCACGAGCGGCGACGTCCCGACAGCGAACCCGGGCCAGCCGCTGGTGGGGAACGGCGCCTGCAGCAACGCATTTGCGCCGAAGGACATTGGCAGCAAAGGGGTAGGGCGGCGCCCGAGCACCTAAAGGCGTACCTGTAGCGGAGACGGCGGCGTGAAGCAGAAGGCACCCGCCGAGCCGGGAACGCCGGCAAACGGGGAAAACTGCGGGACCGACAGGCGACCATCACCCGACCGTCCGACCGGATGCGTGAGAGAGAAAAACTAGCAGAGTCTGCAGCGGCACGGAACGCAATAGCAGAGACGCGCGCGTTCCGATCCAGCTTGCGCGCCGGCTCTGGTGTAGACAGCGTCTGCCCCTGCGGCGTCCCAGTGCCGCTCGCCTGGTGCCAGGCCCCGTAGCCGCCAGGCTGCTGCAGCTGCGCCGTTCCCCCGCCCATCCCCATCCCCGCCATCCTGCCGCCGCTGCCGCCGACCATCGACCCGAGGGTGCCGCCCCACGCCGGCGGTCCTAGCCCTTCTGCCACCGATCGACTGCTGTGGGAGGGCGCCGGCGTCAGCCTGCTGCTGCTGCTGCGGTGTAGACAGCGTCTGACCCTGCGGCGTCCCAGTGCCGCTCGCCAGGTGCCAGGCCCCGTAACCGCCAGGCTGCTGCAGCTGCGCCGTTCCCCCCCCATCCCCATCCCCGCCATCCCGCCGCCGCTGCTGCTGCCGATCGGCCGAAACCCTGCATGGGCTTCCCCGCCAAACGGCTGCTGTGTGCTGAACGGTTGCTGCACGACAGCAGCGGCGTGGGCCTGCGGCTTCGACTGCTGCTGCTGCTGCTGCGCCGTAGGCGGCATCTGCTCCTGCGGCCTCCCAGAGCTGCCCGGTTGGTGCAGAGCCCCGTACCCGCCAGGCGGAGGCAGCTGCGGCTGCACCGTGGAGCCGCACATCCCCATTCCGGCCCTGTTAGAGAGCTAGTAGAACGTCTGCGCCTTGGTCAGCAGCCACCGCCTGATCGAAGCTGCACAACATGGCAGGGTTCTTGACTCTTACTCCCTGCTCTGCAAGGTGCCTAGTCTGCACCAGGTGGATGTTCCAAGCCTCAGCCATGCCTGCTGCGGTAGTCCTTCCCGCAAGCGGTGGCGAGCGCCACCAAGAGTAGTACCCCCACCGCTCCTGTATTGGCAGCTGCCTAACTTTCTGTAGCATCCACTCGACGGTACCGACAAGGGATGGCACGGGTTACTGTCACTGCTGCAGTACGGCAAGCTGCGTTGTGGCAGCGGCAACGGCGCCAGAGGCGGGTGCTGCTGACACCGCTGGAGGTATGAGAGGTGGTGGGGCTTGAGCTGAGGGTGAAGCCGCGAAGAACTCCGTCGCCTTACGCTGCCTTGCCTGGGCTGGCGCATGGACCTGCAAGCGTCTCACGTTAACCCCAAACCTCCCCGTCGAACCCCAAACATTCTCAGTATATCGTAAGCATATGCATACTAGTCTAGCTTACACTGCATCTCGATTCCGCGCTCCCTGGCATCGTAAGAGAGGCTCAATGCTTTATGGCTCGCCACTGGCTGAGAGCCCTCTCGAGCACGAGTCCGTAGGAAAGCTATGCCACAAGCTTCCTTTCCGACAAGGACCTTACAGCTAGGTGTTAGGGGCCCCGCTGATGTGCGATGCTCAGCGGGAGCCCCCGAAGCCGGTTTGACAGTACCTAACGGCATAGCAGAAAACCCTTGAGCAAAAGACATTCGCATTTGGCTTTGTTAGCCTGTAATAACGGGCTCATGAAAAACTGTTCACGAGCCGACGTGACATCGTCACTCTTCGTCTGTATTATAGCGAGCGCAGTGCATGTTAAAAGGAATTGAAAATACTATGGATATGTCACTAAGCAAGCCGGCTATGCGCGAGAAGGAGTGAGTTTGCTTGTGAAAAATTGCTGAAAATTAGCCCGTACGGCCCTTGAAAATTAGCCTTCCGTACTTGCCCATACCATGAATCACAAGGCACGGCGGATCAAGACGGCCGCCGCACAGTAGCCCGTACGTATGCACGCTGCACTGAGTCCTGCGCCTGCTGCCTCGCAAAGCTCGCAAAGCCTGCAACACACAGCCGCCGTGCAACCGCAGGCCCAATCGATTACGGTGCCCCATCCCGCCCGCCCCCCCACCACGCATTACATCGCCCACAGATTCAACCAAGCGAGGCTTTCCATTCTCGATGCCTTACCAGTGCCCAGGCTCCTGCCGTCGCCGAGCACCCTCACTCATCAGCACTCATCACCGGCGGTGGCGCACGGCGGGTTCCGACGTGGCGGCGGCCACACGTGCGACCCACGGGACACATGCCGTTCACGCCCTGCTTACCTTTGTATTGCAGGACACACGCAGGGCCCACGTCGCACGCCCGCGCTGATCCGTCCCAGTGCCCCGTCGCAGTGTTACAAAAGTAATGGGGACGTAACGGGCGAAACGGAAGTAACGGGGGGCGCGCTTACCGTAACTTACCAATGGCAGTGAGAGGAGTATCCCTTCAAATTATGCAAATACATGGTGCATCACGCTAGAAGCGTTTTATCGTACAGATGTTAACTGCCGTACACGCTGTCATTTGTTCACGCGGATGCGGACGGCGCGGCGACCTCTCCCTGCTCCTCTTCATCCGACGATGACGATTGGGTCTTCTCCACCACCGCCAGCACCGCATCCGTGCTGATGCCGCAGTCGTTGCCTTTGCGGGCGATGCGCGCGTAGCTGGTGGGTGACATTGCAGGCGGGTGGCGGGGGTGCGTGGGGGGGCCCGGGGGTGGCGGGGTGGGTGCAGGATGAAGAGCAAGGCAAAAAGGAAAAGAGCAAGCGTGAGCTCACGTCAAACGTCAGCACAGGGACCCTTTCAGCACATGGGCCCGTCTCTCTCTCTGTTTCTCTGCCCTCTCCCGATGCCGCTGCGCCGTGCTGTCGCTCACTCGCCCGCTCGCTCGCTGGCTCACTCACCCGTCCAGGCCCCAGTATTTGGACCAGCTGCGGAGGGAGGGGGGGGGAGCAGGCAGGATAAGGGTGGGGGGCGGGAGAGGCGCACGTGGGCTAGAGAGAATAAACCACGGGGACCCGGGTGGGGGGGATGACTACGAACCACAGCGGAGGCGACGGGGAAGCGGGGTGGGACCCGGGTGTCGGTGTGTTTCGGGGGGGGGGCGCGGGGAACGGAAGAGCCGCAGAGCCGTCAGGGGCAAGGATACAACAGTGGAGGGGCGTAAGCGGCGGGGCAGGCGCGGGGCACAGCGCAGCGCAGCTCGGGTGGCGGTTCTGCACCTTGTGACACTCGGTGTTGGAATTCCGTTGCCGGTGTGCGGCGGTGGCTTTTGAGCCCCACGCGGCCCTCGTGGGCAATTTGGCTGTACATGCAGCCACAGCCGCACCCTCTCCCCCTCCCCCCTCCCCAGGCACGCAACTCCACGCGCTCGCACGCAGCCCAGCGACCCCGCCCCCCCCCCGCGGACACACACACACACATACACATGTACGGTGGGATCCGTATGAGGGGTGGCCTTGTTGGTTTGCGCGAAACAGCCCCTTCCCCTTCCCCACTTCCCCCTCACCCCCCCCCGGCCCCGCCTCCGCACGCGCACACCTGTTCTTGATGAGCCAGTAGTCCACGCCCTCTGGGGTGGTGCCGTACCCAACGAGCAGTACGGCATGATCCATGGAGTCCAGATCCTGCCCCAAGAAAGGTTGGGGGGGGGGGTGGACACAGGCTCGTTGACGTGAGCTGGGTCTGATGACTTTGGCGCCGTGCTGTGCTATGCTGTGTGCTGTGATATGTTGCGTGCTGTGTTTCCAGACGCGAGGGCCCGTTGCGCCCGTGGGAGCTGGGACGCGATGGAGAGAAGGCACCCAGGCCTTACATCCCACCCCGACTACCCGCCAGCCGTCCAGCCAGCCAGACAGCCGCCCACCCTTCTCCCCCACCCAGCCCCCCTACCTGGCCGCAATGCGGGTCATGGTACACCCCCTCGCTGTAGAACCTGAAGCCCAGCCGCCCGCCGTCAATGCCCACCGCCACCGGGCCGTGGAGCGCCACCGCCTCCATCAGCGCGGCCTCGTCGCGGGGCGGGATGTGTTGGTAGCCGGTCAGGCGGGCACCGGGCGACAGTAGGGGGGTGGAGGTGGTAGAGGTGGAGGAGGCGGTGGTGGGAGAGGTGGTGGTGGAGTTGGTGGGCGCGAAGGGGCCCCTGTGGATGGGGGGTGGTTGAAGCGGGGCGGCAAGGGGCGGCCATGGGGAGCAAGGGGCCGAAAGGATTTCAGGGTGGAGATGGAGATGGTGGCGGTATCGGTGGAGGTGGCAAATCGGCAATGGCGGTGGTGGGGATAAGGGACATGTCAGGCGCGCCTCCATATGGGACGCGGGTTAGGGCAGTCGCGATCGCAGGAGACGACTCGACAGAGTTTGAGCATCATCCGGGAGTGAAGCGGGCAGCGGAAACCGATGTTTCCGTTTCGTGCGTCTGTCTCTGCAAAGCCTGTTGGTACGGCAGTTGTACGACATTTGTACGGCGCCGCCATCCGGCAGGATTCGGTTTAGCTGTGGGCCCCGCTCATCGGCAACTGTTCGTATCTTTGCTCGTATGTCGTATCACTCACTTGCACCACCCATTCTGTCCCAGGTAGGGGTAGTCGGCCTCCTGCACAGGAACCCCGCCCGCAGCCAACATGTACTGGAAGCCGGGGATGACGTCGCCTGGGAACGAGTGTGTGTGTATGTGAGTGTTTGGGGGGGGGAGATGTGTTTGGGCGGGAGGGGGCAGGGGAAGGGGGTGACAGGGGGAAGTTGAAAGTGGAGCAGGGGAGCAGAAACGGGGATGAGAGGAGGAGGGCCAAGAGGGCGGGGGTGGTGAGGGCAGATGGTGAAGAGGGCGACGGTGTGAGGAAAGGAAGAGGGACAGACCCACATCTGGCAAAGCGAGGGGGCCTCCCCTTCTTCCTTCCCCACCACCTCACCTCCCGCATCCCAATAAGATACCACCACACACACACCACTTCCTCGGGCGCCAGGCCCCGCGCCTCCAATCTCCGACTCATGCCCTAGGCACTCCTTTTCGATTCCCCTGCTTTCCTGTTCCCCGCATGTCCGATTCCCCTCCTTTCCGCACTGTCGCTGTCAATCTGGCAGTCAGACATCAGGGGCAGTTAGTCCCTGGCAGTCAGTCAGTCAGTCAGTCAGTCAGTCAGTCAGGTGCAGAGCAGTGGTCGCCACCTCACCTCCGCCGCATCCGGTGGTCCCGAAGTCCCGTAGTCCCAGGAGCAGTCGAGGAACTGCTGCTCACTGAACGACAGCGACATGCCTGTGTGTGTGCGGAGGGGGAGGGGAGAGGGCGCGGGGGGAAAGGGGGTGCGGGGCGGAGGCGGAGGGAGGCGGAGGGGGGAGGGGCTAAGGGAGGGAGGGGGCGAAGAGAGGGAGGGTATCAAGGGTCCACTCTCCACTGTACTGCAGGGGTTCGGGACACGCACATACACGCACACACGCGCACACACACGCACACACACATACACACGCACAAATAAACGTACCTGTCGCTTTGAACCAGGCCCCCTCCATGGCCCCCGTAGCGGCGAAAGCCTGTGGAGGGGGTCAGGAAAGCAGAGGGAGGAGCGAGCAAGGCAGGGCGCACAAGCAAACTTGATGGGCCGGGTGCCAGACTCGCTGTTGCGGGTCAGGGTCGGAGCACACAGCGCTGCCGCACGCACCCCAAAAACCCTACAACCCCAGTTCCTCATGGGGCAATACACACATACACACACACATACTGCACCCAACCTCCTCCAACTTCTGCCGCAACCCCCTCGCCGCCAACCCGTGCGCTCTCGCTCAATCCGGCAACAAGCTCGCACCCTTTGCCACAACCCAGAACCCACCCCCTCCATCCTTCCCCTTCCCCCTACCGCCCTCCCTCCCCTCCTCCATCCTTCCTCTCCCCACCCTCAAACCAGCCCAGCCCCGACCAGCCCCGACCAGCCCAACCCCAACCCCAACCCAACCCAGCCCCCACCCACCCAGCAGCTGCCGCAACACGCCTGGTCCTTCACCCCCAGACCATCTGCGCCAGTGCCCCGCCAGTCCACCGACTTTGGCAGCTTGTCGTTGCTCAGAACGCGCTCGTACATGCTGCCGTACGATGTCGTACGCAGGCGGGAGGGTGCCGTACCGTCCGGTGCGGCGGCAGCTGCGGCGGCGGCCGCCCGGCCCTTGGGGCTATACCCCAGGCTGGTTGCTGTCCACTGTTCGTGTGTGAGGTGGGCAAAATGGTTCAGGGCGAGGCTGTAGCTGGGGCTGGGGCCCGCGGCGGCATCCTCCGCGGCGGCAGTAGCAGCGGCGGTGGCGGAAGCGGCCGCTCCCGCTCGGACTCGAACTCGGGAGTTGTGCTCGTCCACGAAGCGGGCGTTGGCCTCCAGGGCGGTTCCGGCGCGGGAATGTAGCTCGTCCAGTACGACAGACACGGGAGCTGGCAGTCGGTGGGGTCGGGGGGTGGGGGCAAAGCGAGGGGAGGAGCGGGGAAGGGAGGCCGATAGCGGAGGAGGGGGGCCGATCAGTGTTTGTGATGCCGGCTCGCCGGGTGTTGGTAATAGTCCCGCGTACCCCTTCCCCCACCCCTTCGTCCATCCCTCGCCGCCCCTACGCCCTACCCCGTCGTCCACCCACCCCTCCAAGCCTACCCTACTGCCCACCCCTCGCCCAACCCACCGCCCACTGCCCCACCAGCCACCACCCACGTACCTCCCCCCGCCAGCGTGGCCGGCAGCAGCATTCCCAACCTGGCCGCCACACCGCCAATGTCCTCCGCCTTCTTGTCCCTGTCCTTGTCCTTGTCCTTCTCCGCCTCCGCCGTCCCCTGCGGTCTTCCCTCCGCCGCCTCCCCCTCAGCCGCCGAGTGGTTCTCTCTGCAGGGCCCGGGCAGCTCAAAGGCGGCTGCGTCTACGGGCCCGGGCTTGAAGCGAGTGAACTCCCAAAGATACTCGTCGTAGTGCCCGCCTGAACGAGGGCGCAGCACACGGAGCAGATCAGGCGTAGTTGGAGTTTGTTGTAGTTCGTTGGAGTTTGTTGTAGTTCGTTGGAGTTCGTTGTAGTTTCGCGTTCGTTGTCCGTTGTTACGGTCAGTTGGGCCAAAACGGTTGCGGAGGGCAGTTGTGTGACGTGTCTGTATGTGTGTGTGTGTGTGTGTGACGCAGAGGCTACTCGGTGGGATGTTGGAGTGTTTGGGGTTTGGTGCGCGCGCGGGGGAGGGTGGGTGGGTGGTGGTGGGTCGGGGAGTAACAAAAGGGATAAGCCTCGCGGAGAGGATGCGTGACGGGGACGCGATCGTGCGACGGCCTCAAAGGGAGGCTTCGCGGCGGCTTGGTCCGATGTACTCGTACAACGCAGGCAGAGTGGGCAGCGTGGACAAGGCAGGCAGATTAACGCGACAAGCAGCTCCGGAACGTGGACAAGCGGCCTCGGGGCGTTGATGACAGAAGAAGGGGAGCGGGGCAGGGTGCAGAGAAGCACACGCAATCACACGCCCTTTCGGTCACACCCGCCCGATCAGACCGGGTCAACCGAGCCGACCCTCCACCTGCCCGGTGTACCCTTGCATGGGTTCCCCAACAAGCTCCGTACCCCCCCCCCGCACCCGTATCCGCCGTATGTAGACGCATGTGTAGACCCAACCCGCCCAACACACGGCCACACGCACCCGTCACCAGGTTCCGGCCCATCATATAGAGCCGCAGCGGGAATCCGTTGGGCGAGATGTAGAACTGGTAGCTGCCCGTCTTCTCACCGATGCGCACAGAGTACTGGGCGGAGGGAGGAGTAGTAGAGTTGGTGGTTGGCAGTTGGCGGTTGGCGGTTCACAGGTCGCGGTGGTTGACGGTTAGCAGTGTTGGTTCGACGGAGAGCCGTCCGAAGCCTGGCCCCTCAACCAGGCGGTCATCCCGAAACCGTAAGTCCCCCCTCCCCTCCCCCCGCCCCCCTACCCCTTCACCGCCGCACCCCCTCACCGCCGCACCCCCGGACGATTAGAAGTGAACACACCCAACACCGGTGAACAATCGGCTCTGCACATCACACGGCTCGGGCTCCCCCCCACGCTGCAACCCCCAAATACACACACAGCACCTCTCCCCTTCACCACACCTGCCAGACAACCGACGCGTCATTGCCCAGCTGCGCCGTACCCGCGTACGACCAGCCGCTGATGTCCGGGAGGGGCTGCGGGGCGGGGCGCGAGGATGTGATGAGGCGTGATGGAAGGGGAAAGGGCGGCAAGCAGGGCGTTGGTGGTGGGTGGGGCAGGTACCAGGCAGGGCCAGTCCTGCGGTCCCGTGTTCGAATCCCACCCACCGCAAATTTATCTCCCAGGTCCATCCCGATGGCCGCTGCCAGCTGATCCCTCCGCAGCACGGGCCCGTCGGTGCCGTTGGTCGTGTCGCAGCCCACCCTGGAGATACGCGGGTAGAGACTCCAGTAGTAGCCCTGGAAGTGCCGGGGGAGGGGGGAGGTGACAGGGGGGAGAGGTTGTGGAGGGGGTGTGGAGGAAACAGACGCACACACACGCACAACAACGAGCGGCGGGATTGCCGATACGCGGGTAGCGGGAGGGAAGGTTGGACATGGAGACAGGCCGTCTTCGTGTCGCAGCAAAGATGGTAGGGTGCGGCAAAGCATTACGGGTGAAGAAGGGGCAATCGATTGCCAGTCGCCAGTCGCCAGGTAAGGGAAACAAATGGGCGCATGATTGGCATGCGGTTTGTCGGCGGTGCACATGCAGCAATGCCTCACGGCCGGCCCCAGAGGGCGGGCGAGGGCTCCTACCGGGTCCCTGTGCGGCGGGTGGCTTTGGGGTCAAAGCTCAGGGCCCCAGGGGGGGGCGAGGCGGGCTGACGGGCTGACGGGCTTTGAGCAGTGGAGAAGGGACGGCGGCAGCAGATATACAGAAAGAGAAGTGCGTTACGGCACCATGGGCTGGTGCCTGGTGGTGGCGATAGCGGCGATGGCTCCGAAACCGTCTGTGTTAGGGCGCCAGCTCCCTGGCTCGCCAGGCTTCCCTGCTCGACCCTCAATTCCCTCCAGAGATCACCACCACCGCCATCACCAGCACCACCACCACCACCTACCATACGGAACGCAGTGGCCCCCACACACGCTCGCAACCTCGCATGCACGTGCGGCACACACACACAGACAGCCGTACGTACCCCCTCGTCCTTGAGATTCCAGCCGACGCTGTCCATTCCGCCGTACACATCGAAACGGTACTTTTGGTTGGGGCCGTCCCACCACACGTGCACCGGGTACCTGGGCACGGCGGTGGGCAGGTTGGGCGGTGGCGGGAGGGAGAGAGTTCGGTGGGCAGGGGGGGGGGGGCAGATGTGTGGCAGGGCGGGGGAAACGGGGCTGGGTTCGCGGGCAGTTGATGCCCACGGAGCCACTGAGCCATTGAACGAACTTGGACGCCGGCCGCATGCGGGTTAGGCGAGCTGACACCTGACAGTACGGCAGCATACGGTAGGTGATGGATGCAGAGCCACGGACTTGGGCCATGATAGGTCAACCTCCGAAACCATCACCACCGCCACATTACCGGTACATACGTCAAGACCTGACACGGAAGCTTGTGCGCCCGATCGTCGACAAGCGTGGAGGATTTGCGGTAACGGCCCCCCTCGCTTTCGGTCCCGCATGCTCCCAGCGTCGCCGACGCCGCCTTGGTTCCTTCGCTTCGAATCGTATTATTTCACTCCACGCGCTCGTGACCGCCACCACTGGGGCCGCGGCAGCGCTCGCCGTTTGGTTTCCCACTCACTTGAGTCCCTGTGGCTGCGTCGTCTTCATGTACGGCAACGTAACGGTGTACTCCATCTGCAACGCGAGGTGGGGCAAAGCAGTTGCTGGTTTCATTACTAAAATCGGTAAAATGTTCTGGTTATGAACTCCGGCTGCAGCGTATTGAGGGCACGCCTGCCCGGGGCCCTTCGCAACCATTCCGTCCGCTAGGGCTCTGGTGTCGTGATCGCGAGCCAGTGGCCGATGCCAACGAAAAGAATTGGATAAAAATGTAATTATGGGTTTGATTACAGAAGTCACAAGGCTGGGTTGACGCGGGCGGCGATGTGTCCATCGAGAACGGTTGGAGCTTAGCGGGTTGCGTCCGCGGCAGGCGGGCATTGGAAGAAAGGTGCAGATAAAACAACAAGTATAAAATGGCGACAAGCAAAAAAGGTGAGAAAATGGAGACACGCTTTCCGGCAGTTGGCACGTGCGCGACGCTGACGGCTGTAGGAACGCGTCGGCGCCCTCGGTTCCTCATCCGCGATGCCGGTCCAGAGCAATAGTGAGACGTCTCGCGCTGCTGAGAACAAGTGGAAAGCGCCGTCACGTGAGCGTTGTGCGTAAGGATTGAGCGATTGACCCGTCGATGAAACCCTAGCAAACACTCGCCCGGCTTACGGGCCGCTCATATATAGTATGGGTTTAAATTTGAGAATAGATATCTTACCTCGTATGAAGTCGGCCACTTGGGTGGGCCCTGGACCTGTATCTGTGCGCCGCGTTCATTTCTTAGCCGGGCCGCGCTGGACGGGCCAGCGGCAATCACAATTAGAACTCCTAACACAAAACTACACATTTAAACCTTCCTTCAATTCAGCAGTACTGGAAATCGATCTTCGCCGGCTGTCGAATTGCACGTGATCGACGACTAAACTGACACACCAGAGGGCCCTTGTACTATAACTGCAAAAAATATCAACAATATCGAAGTGGTTAACAGATAGTGAAGATTGCCACCAAGGACAGGGTGTGTCCTTGTCTGAGAATTGACGGCTCAGGCAGTCGGGTTGCAGCTCCCGTACTCGCGCCGGAACCAAACCACTTTACATCGGTACCGAAGGCACATCTTGGGGGACGATAAGTAAATAAGGCATAACAGCAGGTCAAGTTCACAAGAAGCAGACACATGCCCTATATGAAGCTGTTCCTGGCTGTTCACAACAGAGACAAGCGACCTCGCGCCACAAGCGGTAACCTAAGAACACCAGCACATGGACAATTGCAACGTTGACTTGTCCGGCGTCGAGACGAAAGGGCAGCCACGAATCTTGAAACGTGCTTTTGGGCCCGGCGTCAGCTGTTGGCTGGCAATCGCAAGGGTTGGGCTCGACAGTTTTTTGCAGTGACGCGATGTCGCTGTTCACCCACATCACCTCTTCTCCTGATTGCGTGTCGTTCGTGAACGAATGGCCGCACAAAAGCGGGAGGCCGCGACCCGTCTTCGGGCCGTATATATTAAAAGTGTGGCATCGTAGCCCCAACCCCGGCCCTGCCTGGCGCCGCTGCCGCCGCCAACCGCCCTCGCTTTGTTATCAGTTATTTCGTGGTGCTGCTGCGGAGGATAGTCCGCTGCACACAAAGTTGACCCAGTCGGCGTCGGCGCCCTGCTGTGGGCGTTGGCGCTGGCGGACCGCCCAGCTGCGGGACGGCGACGGCCACAGCGGTGACGACGGCCGATGCAGCATCGGCGATGCTGCACAGCTGGGGTCAGGACGCACCAGGCGAGCAGCCCATACAGGCGGCATAGGGGGAGGCTAGGGCGACATAGTGGATTGCTTCGTGTTGACGTTCCGAAATTCCGATGGTTCTGACAAGTTGCTCGTGCGCCGGAACCATAACCACTTTCTTAACGGTAAGAATGCGGGTCGAGCCTAGGTTAAGCCGACTTAAATGCACGGCATCATCGCACTGCCAGTTCCGCAATGTACAGAACGTTTGCCTTCCAAAATGCAATACACTCCCTGATCCTGCGAGCTGCGACATGAAGAATACTAAAGGACATAAAGCACATTGTAGCTGCGGCATTGTTGACTGGTGCGTTGAACGTGTTCATTTACATGCATATAAGGATAACGTTTGAGATCAGAGGGCTGTCAAAGTCCGTGGGGACCTCGATTCGAGGTTGGCCGTGGTGACAGTCTGCTGACCTGCGCAAGGTATGGCTTCTCGATGAAGTAGAACGTTGCTGCAGATTTCGCCTGCATCGTTCTGTCCAGATCGCGTTCCTCTTGTGAAACAGTGGCTTCTTAAAATTTCTCATCTGCCAAAACTGGCCCCGAAAGGGCCCTTCATACATGGGCATGCAAAATATGGAAAGCATGATTGTACATAGAAATCAAACCCCGTTTGGCGGTGCGCCAACTGACGCACTCTAACGATCGTTGCCTTTTGATGCATCTTCCCGGCGGCGTGCACCAGTGCCTTCAGGCGGCTCCCAAACACCGAAAGCCGCAATCCAAGCACCTGGACGCATGGACGGTGCTCACTCCACCTGTCCCGTCACAGACAGCTCGCACCCGCCCGGCAGCGGCAGCGGCACCCACACCGCCCACCTGCCTGGGGGGGCCACCCAGGCCTGGCGTCCGCCGCACTGGGCGCCGTACACAGCACAGCATGCGAAAGACCTCCCGGCGGTGCAGCCTGCAGCTGCCTCCGCCGCTGATCCTGGGCAACAACATCCACAGCAGCTCCAGCAGCGGCAGCCTGTTGACACCAATGGCATGGCGGCAGCAATGCTTGGATCCGATCCCGGTGCAGGGCCCCGTCCAGAGCCAGTGCCGGGATCTGGGTCGGCAGCAGGTGCCCCAGCAGTGCGTTCCCACCGTGGCTGGCCCTGGGATGGTCGCAGCTGGCAGCCATCCCGGGGCGAGAAGCAGCCGCAGTCTGTGGACGCTGCGGGGGACGGGAGGACCGGCGGCGGCCCCGGTGGCAGCGGTGGGAGCACTGAAGCGGGCGGGCGGGGCGCCCAGCCGTGGTGGAACGGCCGGGAGTGGGTTCTGACAGTGCCGTACACAGCGGCCCCGCCGCCGCCGTCCGGGCCGCCGGGGGCTTACCCGCCGGACGACAGGCCCGACTCAGGCTCGCGACCCTCGCCGCTCAGGCCGACGCGGACAGACTGCTATCCGTACGGCCCGGCGCCGCCGTACGGTCCTCCTCCTCCGTACCCGCCTCCCTACCCTTGGCCGCCGTATCCCCCGCCGGCTTTCTACTCACGACAGCCTCAGCCGTGCGTTGACACGCCCGACCGTGGACCACCGCCCCAGGCGTCATCAGCAGGGGCACCACCACCATCACCACCACCAGCAGCAGCAGCAGCAGCAACAACAGACGCCGAAAGAGCTACAGCTTCGGAGCCGGTTTCGGGGGACACGGGACCGGCCGAGGATCTGCCGCCAGTTCTGCAGCAGCAGGAGCAGCCTCAGCCCCAGCAGCAGCCCCAGGGGGCTTCAAAGGGGCACTGCCACGGCCCAGGTCCAGGGGGCACGCTGCGTTCAGGGTCGGGATCACCGCCGCCGCAGCCGCCACCGCCAAATGCACGTCAGAACGGATCGTACCCTGATAACGGGTACCGCTACGGACCGCCGCCGCCGTGGTATGACTGGCCGCCACCGCACGTGGGACAGCCGCACGGACCGTACTTTCCTCCGCCGTTCCCTTACTACCCGCGAAGGCCGCAGCAGGGTGATGAACCTCCACCCGGTCCGTCATACGCTCCCGGTTCCGAATGGCCGCCTCACTGGTACGGCATGTACGGAGGACCACCACCGCCCATGCACGGCGAGGCGGGCGGCAAGCGGCCGCGCTCCCCCTCGGCGGGCCTAGCTGCTGATCCCCGAGCGATGAAGAGCCCGCGCGAGGGGGAGAGCGGAATGGCGGCCGCTGTTGCTGGGGCCGGGACCGGTAGCGCCACCGCCCCGGAGGGAACGCAGCCAGGACAGTCCGGGGGCGCCGCCGCCGCTGTTGCGACCCCCTCCGTTGCGGCCGCACTGGCCACTGGCCCGGCAGCCACCTCGGCGGCCCCCGTGCCGCCACCGCCGCCGCCGCCGGAAGCTGCCGCCATGCCGCCACGCCCTGCCACCGCCGCCATACCGGCCCCGCTGCAGCCGCCGGGCTCCATTACCCACCCGCTTGCCGCCCTCACCTTTTGGACAACAGCACTGCAACGGGGACTCCGACCAAACCTCCCGTCAACCAGACCGGCGGTGGCTGCGGCGGCATCGGCCCCGCTGGCGAGTGCTGCTGCGGCGCCCTCCGCGGCTTGTCGGAGACCTCTGCGGGACGGCCTGCCGCCGCTGCCCGGCATGCCCATACCGTCGGCCACGGCGGCAACAGCGGTAGCGATTGTCGTTCCGGGGCGGGGTGCCCCGCCTGCCGCTGCAGAGAATGATCTTCCGTTGCCGACCAAGATGGCGCAGATGCGGGTGGAGAGCCCGGCCGTGGGCGCCGGCACCGGCAGGCCACCGCCCATCCAGGCAGTGGCGGCTGCGGCTGCTCCAGCGGCGGCGCCGGTGGCGGCTGCGCCACCAGCGACGCATGTGGGGAATGCGGCGGTGCCACAGACGGCGGCGACAGAGGATCCGGGAAGAGTGCCGCCAGCGGTGGTGGACGCGGCCATGGCTGCCGACAAAAGCTCCGCCGATGCCGGCTCGTCCGGAACAGCCGTTTCACCACAGCCGCAGAAGCAGAAGCACTCGCCGGCGGGCAACCAGGCGCCGACATCCGCTGAGGCTCCAACTGCCTCTGGAGGGAGAATGGGTTCGGCGCAGGAGGACAGGCAGCCAGACGGGGTGGCTGTCGCCGGTGCCGCTGCGGGCGCGAATGACGGAGCAGGTGGCAGTGGCAGCAGTGGAAACACCACATCGCCTGGTGCGCCGGAGCAACCTCCACAGCAGCTGCAGCAGCTGCAGCAACAGGCGTTGCCGGCGGATGGGCGGCAAGGCCAAACACAAGATCAGGATCAGGGGCAAGTGCAGGGCCAACAGCAGGGGCAAGTGCAGATGCAGCAGGAGCAGCCGCAGCAGCCAGACAGGTTTCACCGAGCCGCGCAGTCGCTTGGAAGTAGCGCGTCCAGAGAGGCGGCTGCGAGGCGGAGGCTTGAGCTGCTGGCGTCGCGGCAGGCGGAACGCGCGGCGGCAAAGGCGGCGGCAACGGCAGCGCCGGGCGGGGCGGCGTCAGCGCCGTAGACTCTGCTGTCACCCCCATCGGTAGCGACGCTCAATGCGGCAGCGGCAGCACCGACAACGGTGATGACGTCTCCCTCCATTCTGACGGTTGCGGTGTAAGGCGGCGGCGGGTGCTGGCGCGGGGCCGGGGGCCGATGGAAGATGGGGGGCGGGAGATTGGGGCGTGAAGAGCGGGGGTGTGATGGGCCGCTTAGGGCCAGGAGTGTGAAGAGCGGAAGGTCCACGAGGGGGGGCGAGGTAGGTGCAGGGGCGTGTGGCCAGGAAGGCAGCGCTTTCGTTCGACGGTGGAAAAGTAAATACGGCAGTTAGCCCGTGTTAGTTTGGGTTTAGTTATGTGCACAATCCGTGTTCTGGTTGCACGCGCGCGCATGTGTGGTCCAGGCAGGCTGATGTGTTGCATTTCGGGTGACGGGGTGTTGAGCTGGGGCAACAGCCCGCCTGTGCGGGGGGGCCCTAGCGATTCCTGGGACGAGTCCGCGGAGTTGTCCCCTTCAGCTCTGGCAAGCTTGCGGTCTCGGCAGGGTGCCAGCAGCAAACAAATAAGCCCCCGTGCTGCACGTGTACGAGAGTGAGAGCACGATTGAGAGGGGGCTGGGGAGTCGCCGCGTACCTCTTCTCCGGGTGAGGACCGCAGGGCGGCGGCGGGCGGCCCAGATATCCACATGAGCCGCGCGCGTGGAAGCAAGGGGGGCATAGCGCAGTTGGCGGATTTGGATCTGTGGTGCCGGGGCGCATGTTCTTGTTGTGAGCCCTGTGTTCGGTGACCGCTGCAGGGAAGGCGCCTTGCGTTGGTTGCGGAGTGGCTTCATTCCCGCCGACTTCGAAAGAAAGAATATGTTTCTGACCAGGCGGCGAATGGAGGCAAGCAGAACCCCTTCTTGTTCGCCTTCCCTCCCGCGGCGGTTCCGCAGTTCTGAACACATGCCAATCGCCTGCTGCCGCTGGCCGAATTGCTGACGCCAACCGACGCAGTCCCAATGGCAGTCTAAGTTCATCGGCAGACTTTTAGGGGGGGGACGATAGTGGTGTCCAGACAGCGCGGCCCGTCTTCAGCGTGCTTGTAAGCGGTTGGGTGGGAACTGCCTCAGCCCGTCGGCTGCCGTACGGCTACGCATTCGGAAGCATGGTGTTCCCCATTATACCCAACTCTGCGTTCATTGGTATTTACGTCATGCAGCGCTCTCGACTCGGAAGCGCCGCGTATCTTGGACGGCGGCAGCTCAGTGGACCTGCTGTTAGGTACTGAAGGAGCTGAGCCAGCGCAAAGAGAGATGACAGAAGCGTCCGACAATCCGATCTTATAGCAGCCAACGACTCCGGTTTGCGACCAGCATCAATCGAATCAGCCGACGTAATTTCGTCCAGCATCAATTAAATTAGCAGACGTAATTGTCGTACAGCTGCAAAAAGGGACAGTGAGCGCAGGAGCAGCGAGTTTGTTCACAGGAACTTGTGCGAAACTAAATAAACAACACAGTTAAAATAGAAGTGTTAAAACAAGCCACTCGATTACGGTTGCACGATAGTCGCCCAACCTGCCAGAACCAGCCTTAGACGCTATCAATGTGCACCGCCTCCTTTCCACAAGTGCAAGTGTATTATAAACCTCTCATCTACAGCACTGAAAATTAGCCATCCCATTTTGCGCCGCAATGGTATGAAAATTGACAATGCTACCAAAGCTTGGCGGCGTGCTAAGGTTTGTATTGTTTAGGCCAGTTAATCCTCCAGCGTTTGGTATTATTGCTTAACCGAAAAGCCAAGGATGCGGATTTGTCATGTCTGTAGGTCCCATTGCTGGAAGCTGTCACTGGTCTTTACCAAGCCTGCTCTCAGCTTAATTCACCCGGTTGTCTGCTGGTGGGACCTTTCTGGACGCGCTAAAGCCGCTACCGTGGGGCAGGCACAAACGACTTCGAGTGTTGGTTGTCCTGTAAATGACGTTTCGCAAGTAAGTATTATTATCCTTACTGGCGCTGAACTATGTACTCATTCACCGTATCGCATAACGAGTTAATAAGGATCGGAAGGTGGGCTATGTACGGTGGCCCGCCGGTGGATGGGTGATGTACGGCATGGGCGACGTTGGGCGGTGTCGACATTATCCCGTATGTACGCACCTTACCCGCCCGCCACCGACGGAATGTATACCAACAATGAACCGTGCATGGCCCACCTACGTGTGTTTCCGGATGCCTCCCCCTTAATAAGTACGCGGAGCCGGAGCTTCGTTGTTATAACTGATATGTAACATACATATATACATACCTTCATGTAGCAGCCGTACCACAGTATGACAGTGCGGCGCTAGGATATAAGAGCCTAGGCTACACCTGCACAAACAACTCGAGCGGCCTTTAGCAACTAAGACTGCTACACTTCAGTATCACGCATGGGTGTCGTGCCTCATACAGCCAGATGCATGCATCATCAGGAAAGCAGATGCTCATGCTGTAACTTAATTTGTCGAATACCCTTTTCCATTCCCAGTCACTTTCGGGGTTAGGGGCCTGCTGTGGTTGGGAACAAGCCGACCCATACATCCAAGCAACGGAAATGCATGGAGGAGAAACCCCGCCGCGGCCATGCATGGCTGGGTAATTAGCACTGCGTTCTTATGCGTAAACCTGTGCGTATGCATGACGAAGCTCGTTACCATGATAGCTTACGAGTTTTGTAAACAAAAGCAGTCATTGTGACTTATGCAGACGAGCTTCGTTTACCCCTTACAGTACGAAGTGCGTTTTCGTCAGCTCAGCTGAGCATGTCAATAACGAAGTTCGTCAACCCGAGCGCCGCATTTACCAGCAATGTCGCACTCCAAAATAGTTTTTTTCACAAATGATTTATAACTACAATAAAGTGTAGCATTGCAAAAAAACAGCCGTGCGAATCCTTCGTTAATCAGGTTCGTATTGGGTTCGTTAAGCCTTCGTTAAGCCTTCGTTAAGCCTTCGTTAATGTACCACGCCTAACGAATGTGTTATTACGAATGTGCAACGAAGCCATTTTACGAATCAATTAACGAAGAATTGACCCACCCCCTTTCCCAGAGAGCATGGCTGGGTAATTAGCCATGGAGCTCCCAAAACTGGCGTCAGGCGGCCCCCGCCTTTATTTTACGAATACCCGCACCAAGCAATAGGCCTGCTGATGACAGCAACTCGCGGCGGGCTGCAATTGGAGAAGCCCAGCCAACCGCACTCCGTCCACCGCACCCTATCTACTGCATGCAACCCCACGCACGGTACCCCCGCCGCCACAACCCCATCGCACCCCGCCCACCACAGCGTCGCCCCACATCACCCCACGTGGCAGGTACCAGGACAGCAACCAGGACAAGTACCAGGACAGGCGCCATGTACTCCCTACACTAATAACTGTGGAGGATGCAATCCAGACCACGTCTCACGAGTAAGACTGCTAATGTACACTTTTACTGTTCTATTGTTCTCTTTCAGCCATCCCTTAGTACAAAGTGAAAACGTGGCTGGGTTGTGCGTGGGTATTGCGTACACATACATGGTGGTGGAGTCCTGTCAGTCATGAACGTGTATGTATGTGCAGTACAGTAGTGTTCCATTCGAATCAAAGACCCAAGCAGCAGACGCGAAGAATGGACACCAACATTTAAATAAAGGGACTTTATTATACTATACTGCCACCGATCGAATTGCATTGCAGTGAGACCAGATGCATGAACTCCATCCCCAGCCGCAGTCTGCCGCAGCCTCCATCACGCACGGTGTTCACAAGGCGAACTGAAACCGTTCCTTTGGACAATTAAATAGGAGCAATATTTACTTCTTGCTTTTTATCTTGTTTAGACCGCCAGTTTGGCACTAGCAGCGTTGCCATGCATCTATATCTACGAATTGCTACCTAGCTAGCTAGCTAGGTATGTATATGCAGGCAAGGGAAATCCACGCACCCCTGCTGCTCCTGCTGCCGCGAGCCCTGTTCGTTAGACTCCAAAGGAAGCCCAACATCACATACAATGGAAACTGCCGCATCCATGAGCCTAACTATGTAACTTCCATACAATGGGAACTGCATCCATGAGCCTAACTTCCATACGGTGCGCAGTAGTGCTGGGGATGAACGAACATACTGGCCGGCGTGAGACGGCCACATCAATTTGCGTAGCGGCGGGTCTGTGTCGTAAAACTGCGTGCTGCTGGCGGCGTGCATATTCATAAGACGGAACCCTCGAGCAGATAATAGACCTGTACACCAGGGCGAGGAATCGCGCGCAAACTTTCGCAGGTATGGTATGGCCTCTGGCCAGCCAACCTCAATAGCTGCTCGCACGCTCGCGCGCTGCATACATACCATGGCCGATACTTATCGATACATGCGTGCAAGCAAAATGAACACAGATAGACCCAGCCACTCATGGTCGTTAGTAGGCCGCGTCATCCCAAATAAACCCGTCTGCTACGCAGCAACTGCGGCTCGCCCCTTATATTACGTAGCCGTACATGAGGCGTATTGGTGAGCGAGGATGTGTAGCGTTACATGACGGCCATGCATTTTAGTTCCTTCCACGCACGGAAATGTTCAAAATGATAAGTGAGCACGGCATTGAGGTGGACAAGGAGGTACTCGTCCAGTTGTTCGACTGTGCTTGTCATTCTTGACGCGTAGTGCAGAGCACCACAACGTGTTCACTGAACGACAGGATGATCGGTTTTCATTTTCGCGTTGCGTATAACGTGCGATATCGTAACGTGCGACTTCGTAACGTGCTTGCGTGCAACTTCGTAACGAACGGCCTGCATGCCGAGGAGCCGCCTGCGGGCAGCTACCTCGCGCAAGCACGCAGCAGTCGAGCCCAGATGTATGATACCGCCTCAGCAATGATACAGTCGGTGTCGCAACCCAATGTCTTCTCCTTGAGCCTGTTAAAGTTGCCAATGCAATGGGCCGGACCGGCCTGCACCAGCTAAACAAGGAATTGGGTGCCCAGGCGCCGAATTCGAGGCGCACAAGCAGGTGCCGAGCCGGTTGTATGGGATCGCGTCATCAAAGACACAATGCCGCTATCCAATTCGTTCTGTTTGAGCTTACGAAACCTGCCACTGTAACAACTTGGCACCAGCTTTATCGGTGGTCAAAGCGGACTGTATTCGAGAACATTTATACTCTGCAAGCAAGATATATGATATATAATATCATATATCATATATCCAATCATATCCAACCATATATATATCATATATCCAATCATATATATCCAATCATTAACGTTCTCTCTTGGCTCACGCGCGGACGCACAGTGGTACAGTGGTACATAGGACCGGCCCAACGGTAAAGGATCTGTGTATGGTACATAGGACCTGTCCCAACGGTATACGCATACTCAACTTTTCACCGTTGCTACCGTTGGCTACCGACCGCTAAGGCTCTCGCCCCTATTGGGGCGAGCCAACGCCACTTAAGAACGGGTTTATGCCTGGGCCGCGTTTTTGAGTGGTTTCTAGCATTAGTAAAAGTGCGTGCAGATACGTTACTAAACTGTTGATGACAACGGACTCCAGACTAATAGGCACTAATACACTGACCTACTCCAGTGCGTGCAACGAAGGGAAAGAACCTGGCTCGATCACCAGAGTATATAAATAGGTTCACTGTGAATCTGTCTGTGCCCCCCCGTAGTCCCCATGCACGTAAGGCTCCTCTGTTGAATGCCTGCTGCTGCATGCAGGCCGCGGTGTCGCTGGTGTGGCTGCGGCAGTTCGTGGCGAAGCACCGGGTGGCAGAGCGCAACCTGACCACGGAAGAGCTGACGGAACAGATCGTCATGCCACTTACCAAGGGAGGAAAATGCCGATTGACGCAACTGCTGCTAGACGACCCCGACCAGGCCCAGCACGTGTCTCAGGGCAGGCCCTTCTACTTCATAAGCCATGCTTGGAGCCGGCCCTTCATGGAGACACTGGCCATGGTTGAGCGCCACTTCGCACCCGACAATCAGGAGATTTGGAGGCGGAGTGCGGATGGGCAGCAGGCACTGCCGGTACTGGATGCAGCGAACGTGTTCATGTGGTTCGACATGTTCGCTATCGTAAGTGAAGATCAGTGCCTGATGCATACATGATTTCCGCCGCCGATTCTATCTGAAAGAGCCCGGGAGTAGCGGGATGCCAGCAGTGCAGCTCGCGCCGGAAGCGTCGTCAGGATAGATAATATATAAAGAATTATTATAAGACATACATTGCTAGTTAATGCAACCAGGCAAACCCTCATGTTGGCTGCTGATCATGTGCTGATGAGCAGTAGCGATATATACGGCGGGATGGTCATGGGTTCACGCAAAAACCTAACGGGGCTGGCTCATCAGTCCATGGCGTGAAGCGTTCATGCACTGATGGCACCGTGCGTGTGTAATCGCCGCCTCTAACGTACCTCCTGTAAACTGTAATCCCGGCCTCAGAACCAGCATAAGCCACTGCAATCCGGTGACCTGCCCACGCTGGGCGAGGCGGTCCGTAATGCGGAGGGGACTTTCATGGTGCTGGACAGGGCCGGAACTCCCCTCAAGCGGATCTGGTGCCTGTACGAGGCATGGCAATCAAGCATGGCCGGGCCAGGAAAACTGCGGATCCTGTCGTACGGTATCGACTTCGAAGACCTCAAGCAGGTATGTGCATAAAATATAATCACTACACTCGCTCGCTCTCAACTACTGCCTCCTCCTCGCTATGCAAACCTGTATGTATACCTGGTGGTGACAGGTAAGTACTGAGTAACAGTGATTACAGCCGTAATAAAGGACTGCACATAACAGTCTCCCCCACCTAAATGCTGCTCGTCCTCGACAGCACCGTACGTATCAAGCCCGCCGTCTTTGCGTACCGTATAAGATAGAGTAAGGCAGTAAATGCCTCACGGACAGGATTGTAGCGAGATGGCAGAAGAAGTAGGTCACACGGTCGACGCACCAAGCGACCCCACCTAAATGCTGCTCGTCCTCGACAGCACCGTACGTATCAAGCCCGCCGTCTTTGCGTACCGTATAAGATAGAGTAAGGCAGTAAATGCCTCACGGACAGGATTGTAGCGAGATGGCAGAAGAAGTAGGTCACACGGTCGACGCACCAAGCGACCCAACCGATAATCCTGTAAGTAACACAGAATTACGTATGAAGAATGCATAACGTTGGCACAGCCCTTTATTTTTGGGCGGGGCCCCAGCGTGAAGCGCCCTGGCTGGGCCCCCCCTAGGGTTGCCCGTGTCCGTTGCTGGCTGGCTGGCTGGCTGGCTGGCTGCCTGGCTGCCTGGGTGGCTGAGTGACGACCTACACTATTCGCTCAATACGCTGTAAAGCAATACAAATAGTCCTTGACAAACTTGATTGCAATCTGAGAGAGATCGGACTTCGGGCTGCCGGAAACTGGCATTCTATGTATGGCAGCACCTCGCTGTTTATTTAGAAGCCTTGCTTTAACGCGGCGAATGGATGATGGGTGGAACTTAGCCCCTGGAGCCCGTAATGTTGAGCGAGGTCAATGCATTAATAAATAAAGCAGTTCGGAACAGTTCTGGGAGAGCTGATTTGGTTCGATGTCTTGCCATGCATGATATTGTAAGCAGTAAAGGCTTATCCCGCGGATGCTCCGGAGCCAGGCTTACACTCTCCCCCCTTAGAGTGAGCCGTCCTCGGCGTCCATGCATGGGGCCTCCCCACCCTCGCAAGGGTTTACCCGATAGCCATGCGCTTTGACCAGGGATCGAACCGGCGACCTCCCGGGCACGAGGTCGTACGGCATAGGTCTCGATACCAATTGTAAGCAGTAAAGGCTTATCCCGCGGATGCTCAGGAGCCAGGCTTACAGATATGCATGAATCCGTTTCCATGTGTCAGAGGCGTTGGGCCAAGCTGGGGGTGAGGGGCTGCCGCCCCCCTCCCCCAGACCCCCTTCCCCCCGCTGGTGGGGGGCGGGGGGCTGTCGCCCCCCATCCCCCCACACCCCCCGCCCCCCCGGGCCGTCCGCATAGCAGTGTCGCAATGTTGACGATGTATTTAAAGGAACAGCCGTGGGGACGGTATTGCTTCGTACCTGTGGATGGCTCTGCTAATGCCACTTAATAAAATCATTGTTGCATTACAGTAGCAGATCATGTTGTCAACTCGCGGACACTTATGTAGTTGCCGAACCTAACTATCGTTGCAGATGAGGAGCGAGTATCAGAACGGCAAAATCGACGGACGGGATCCTTTCGTCTCCCATATTCACCAATGTAGAGCGCAAATTTAGTGTTTCGATGTCTTGCCATTCACATTTCGCATTAGGTGCACGTGCTTAGGCCGGTCTCCCAACAACCAGCCCCGCAGTTTGCCCGTCGTCATGGTTTGTCCCTTGCCACCTTTGTTTTCTGAAACCAAAAGAGGTTTTATGTCCTCGGGAACGGCCGTCCGTACGCATGGGCCCCGATACAGCAGTAAAAGGCATTAATAGGCAATACCAGGAATGTACACACGCAACGCGCAATTGCTTTGGGCGTGCGCACTGCACACTTACGATTGCCGTAAAGGCGGCGGAACAGGCTGAGGAACGAATTGCACAAACACAACAGCCGTGCAACGCAGGGCTGGGCTACATATTGGCCCTCGTGACGACATAAAAAGCAGTACCTTGAATGTACACGCAACGCGCAATTGCTTTGGGTGTGCGCACTGCAAACTTACAATTGCCGTGAAGGACGCGGAACAGGATGATTAACGGATTGCACCACAACAAAGCCGGGAAACGCAGGGCTGGGCTACATATTGGCCCAAAAGACGGAATATGCATATTTGTTTGGACATCGTCTTCTAAAACAACACACATCCAAATTCCCAATTTCGTTCAGCGGTTAGGACGTGGCGAAATCGCGTGGATGTGTCAAATCGTTATACGTTCAGTCGTCCAGTAATGATGTCCTATATTACGGGCTAAAGATGATGGAATTTGGTACATTGGTAGACAAAAGCCCGTGCGTGTCGACTCTGGCTGCTGCGGCTTTGGAGCTGTTCGTTCTACATACATACACCCTGCCACACCTAAAATCGGCCCGTCCTTCATTATACTGTTGAATTTTGCGCATTCCGCAAGTCACGCGTGGCTGCTGGGCTTCAAAGCACCGCATTCGCCATTCTGAGCTAGGGTGCGCGCCGTACGTGGACCCGTACGTGGGCGCTTTACATTTCGTTGATGTTATGATGAAAGGGTGTACGTACCTGGGTGTACGTACATGTAGTGAGGGACTACTCACCATATCATACCTAACAAGGGGGCGACCACGTCAAACAAGTAAGGGCCTCCGGCAGTCCCGCTTTTGGTGTAAGCAGGCCGTGTGTAGCGGACCAGCGGAACCAACGCACTAGCCGAGGCATCGGAAATAGGGAGAGGTAGGTAGTCCTGGGTAGTCAGTTGCCCTTTATTCAGGAGGTTCATGCGCGGTCAGGGCATGGCTCCAAAACACGTCCTAAACACGGATGCAAGCTTGCAAGGCCAAACACATCCGCCACGTCCGCGCGACAACGCGCAGCTAAAAAGCGGGCTCCATCAGGGTTGGCGAGCGGCAGTCGGGAGTAGGAGAGGCAGGCGAAGCAAGCACAGTGATTGCAAGTGTATTATACGCCCCGTTGGAGTGTTGCATGACTGGCGTGCATTGGTGCGCTAGCAAGCGCAACCCACAGCTGTACACTGCCGCCCAGCACCACGCCCCAAGGAAAGCTGTAACACCCCAGTGCCCATGCACAGGTGAGAACACCCTCTCCCAGTGCCGACCCCTTTCCCAGATCAGAAAGGTGACGCCCCCAACCTCCGTCCTCACGCACGCAGCATATGACAAGGGGTTGGTGTCGGCTTCCTTGAAGCCGGAAAAAGGGCGGGGCCCCACTAAATCCGTACGGGTTAAGTTGAGTGCTAGGGCGGCGAGGGCGTGAAGTGTGAGAGTGTCGACATTCCTGCTGATAGACAGCCAGAGCTTTCAGCAATCCGCCCCATGTTTAGCATCGCGCGCCGTCTCGGCACTGTGCAACTCTTCCGGCCAGCGCATTGGCTGAAGTTACTTGACAGTAGACATGCAGTGTATCATTTACACATCACGCAGGCTGACTTGCCAATAGAAGGACAGCGGAACTGTTTGAGAGGGTCGCGATGATGACGTGCAGTTGCCGACGAGAGTGCACAGGCTTCGCTACCGAGGTATTCGTCGTAGAGGAGGCTTGACAACTATAACATTAGGACAGGGAATGTAGAAGTCCCCTAGGTTGCCGACTGGACTTGTTGGGCGGCCCGCAGATGAATCGTGCGTGCATCGGCGGCTTGGCGTCCAACAACCAGCATTTTGCCCCTCATGGTTTGCACCTTGCAACCTTTGTAATAGCAATATGCGTCAAGACGATCGGACCGGCTAGCAGAGCTGCTGTGGTGTGGTCGCGGGACGAATGTTCGCAATGCAAACATAGTTTGTTTCCGAAACGAAGATTCATTTCACGCCGTCATGTCAGAATCCCACCTTCAGGAACGATGAATCATCTGGAATTAATTATAGGCCGAGAGGTGTTGGTTTGACCTCGGCCTCGGTCCATGGAGACTGCCAAACTGGTTTTTCTCATACGAGGTTGGGTTCCAATAATTCATTTACCGTACAATAAAGAATGTAATCTTTTACTTATGCAGACTTTCCGTTGGCCGAAAGTCCAGACTTGTCCAATTACTTCCCACGCACGGACATGGGCAATCCTACAGGGCGGGGCCCCCCTGGGCGCTTCGCGCTGGGGCCCCGCCCAAAAATAGCATTCATTGTCCCCAACATGCACTCGCACCCGCACGGCTTAGGGCCAGGTGCGTGTTGGCCGGGTGCGTGTTGCCGGGCAGGGGCACACCGTCCACCGCAAGGCGCCACTTGATCTCCATGTTGTCATTCTCCCAGCGCACTCCAAACCCCAGGCGTGCCTGGGTTGCCCGTAAGCGGCTGAGCTCGGTGGCGAGGTCGGGCAACGCCGGGTTCTCCGGCGTGCTCAGGGCCTCCCGCACAAACTCGGTGATCAGACCCACTCGCCGCTCGCTGGCAGGCCCGTCCTTCAGTTGTGTCGCCTGGCTGGCCGTCAGGCGGCGCAGTGGCACTGCATCCGTCAGGCGGCGCAGTGGCACTGCATCCGTCAGGCGGCGCAGTGGCACTGCAGCCGCCCAGTCGCCCGACGATCATGGCCATCACCTGCACGCAGTCTGGCGGTGGCAGTGCCGGCGGTTGCTGCTGCTGCTGCTGGGGGCCTTCCGCCTCCGCCTGCTGCCGCCGCTGCTGCCGTAGCCTGGCCTCCACCATACAGGCTGACTCCAGGCAGGCCGGGCCGATATCGTTATGCAGGCCCCCCAGAGCTGCAAGGGTGGCGTCCGTGTCCTGCAGTTGGGCTGGGGTCGTGGCTGGGTCGAGGTGCTCACGGGCCCACACGTGCCAGGCTGCTCCCTAATGGGTGGTGGCTGGGCCAGGCGGGTACGGCGGATGCCTGGGCCCCGCTCCTCACTTCGGCGTGGCAGCAGATGCAGTGCCGCGACCCTGTGGTCTGACGGTGTGTGGAAGGTGATGGCGGTGTGGCATATGTACGGCAGCATGGGTTGGATGATGTAGATGCGGTCGCGGCGGGAGCCCCCCGGGGTGGGGGTGCGGTACAGGTGGGTGAAGTCGTGGCGCAGGGGGTGGAGGTGTCGGTGGGTGTCAACCATGGCGGGGCCCGCCTGCCGTCTCACGTCCGCTATCGGCCCGGCCCCCCCTGGGCCCCCTGACGATTCCCGCTCTGGGTCCTTTACAAAGTTAAAGTCGCCCGCTCAGATGAGGGTGGTGTCGTTGTCTGCAGCTGTAGCACGCGTCGCTGTGGCAGCAGCCAGGATGTTGCTGAATAAAAGGCGCCGTGTATCCGCTGCCGCTGTGGTGGACCCGTGGGGAGGTAGACGTTGCAGATATGCAGGCAGTGGCCCCCCAAACGGAGCACACACTCGGTGAACCGGCCCCGCGCGCATGCAGGGAGGGTTGCGGCCGGTGGCGGCTCCAGGGAGGCCGCGAGCCCCTGACGCACGAGGATGAGGACCCCCGCCGCGTGGGTCGAGCCAGACCGCGAGTGCGCCGCTACGTGCCAACCTTGGGTGTGCCCCTGCAGCATTGCTGCATGGCGTAGGTCCCGCTTAAAGAGGCACTGGTGCTGGATGTTGGTATGGTGGGTCTCCTGTAGAGACACCACATCCAGACGCAGCTCTGCCTACTGCCATATATACTGCTGCCTGAAGACGGTTCCCATGTGACGCCAGCAGCCCATGCATGTTGTGCGTGGCGATCCGGAGTGGATGGCCTTGCACAGCATTCCGCTGCTGCATTCTTCCCGTCCCCCTTATTGGCACCTACGTAATTTCAGTGCTCCGCCTCCATGGCGGTGGGGGTGTGTTCTTCCTCCTCCTCGTCCTCCTGCCTTGATGCTGGCCCGAGGAGCGGAAGGTTCAGCTGCTGCCGGCCTCGTTGGGCAACTTCGTGCTGGGTGTGGGGTT
This sequence comes from Pleodorina starrii, assembly GCA_030267565.1. Lineage (NCBI taxonomy): Eukaryota > Viridiplantae > Chlorophyta > Chlorophyceae > Chlamydomonadales > Volvocaceae > Pleodorina > Pleodorina starrii. Next base: position 320,339 of record BRXU01000035.1, read on the forward strand.
TGACGTTGCTGGTGGAGGAGTCTGCACCCGCTGCAGGCTGAGGATCTGTGATCCGTCCGAAGGCTTGGCCTGGCTGCCGGTCGCCAGCATTGCGGTCAACTGCGCCGTGGCCTCCTCTGCTGCCTGCTGAGCCTTCCGCTTCTCCATGTTCTTCTTGCGGGCCTCCAGGGCCTTTTTTTCTTTGCGCCTTGTTCCGCTCGGCTCGCTCCTTTTCGGACAGATGCTCGAGCCGTTGCCGCTTCCGCTTTGGGGCCTCGGGGCCTGCTGGGCCCTGGTCGGGCTGTGTGCGCTCCTGTTGCGGCCACTGCCTGGCTTTGCTCCCGGTAGCCTTTCGCCTGCTGCCTGCCCCCGTAAGACCTGAAAGCGGGGGCTGTAGCGGCTGCGGCGGCCGATGGGTCTCGCTCCTGCAGCACTGCTGCCACCGCACCGCTGCTGTGGACGTACGTGGTGGCCGCCTCCATCCAGGTGTCGGTGTCCTGTTTCGTCGCCATGCATGGAGTCGCCTGTGCCTGCAACCCTGGTTGGGTTGCCGCCATCGTGGGGTCCGGCTGTGGGGCCGATGGCAGCTGCGGCTGTTAAGTCGGTGACGGTGGTGGGGTTTGTATACGTGTGCTGGGCCTGCGGCGGCGGCGGGGTCGGCGGCCGTTGCATCTGGGCCTGCACCGGTGGCTGGGCCTGCAGCTGTGGGGCTGGTGGCGGCGGCGGCGCCCACGGCGGCGGTGGGGCCTGCCTCGATGGCGGGGCCCGAGGCAGGGATGGCGCTCGCAGTGGCGGCTGTGTCCGCGGTGGCGGTGGGGCCTGCTGCGGCGGCAGGGCCTGCTGGGGGTAAGTCGTTGTACTACTTACGGTCACAGTGACCGGTGGGGCCCTAGCTCGCTGCAGCAGCTGCCTGGTTTGCCCACATGGAGTTGGGGAGCCTGGGTGCCGCGGCCGCCATGGCGGCCCATGTGTCTGCTCCGGCTGCAGTGGCAGTGATGTTGGCTGATGCCAGAGGCGTGGGTGGGGGTGGGTCATGCCGGGCGTGATGCCCACCCCCATGGGTGCGTGCTGTATTCCTGCTCCCACCTCGGGCTCCGGGCCCCATCTATCTGGTCCGCTGTACGGCCGCAGCGTACGGTGGCGGCACCCCGCTCGAGGGGCCTGGCTGGGCCGGGGCAGCTGCGGTCTGGGCGGCTTGGTGTTGCTATTGCAACTGCTGCAGCTGCTGCATCTGGCGCGCCAGCTCCGTCCGTGGCGGCCGTTTGCAAGGCAAGGTGAATGGTCCCCCCCGATCTTTGGGCGTGAGCCTGCTGTATGTCCAGGTGAGGCGCCGGCTTCTGGAAACCCATCTTATCCCATGTGCGCCGCGGCGTGGAGGAGGACATCGCGAGGATCTTCGGATTATCTCTCAGCCTGGGGCCGATGCGGCTGTGAGCGAGTTGCTGAACTGTCGCCTGTCCATTTGTACGTCGTTGGGGCGCGGAGGTCCGCGCCCGTCCGTTTTCAGCCATAATGACCTATCCTATCTAGGTATTTTGCATTACGGTCGAAATTTCGCGTTTGCCACGGCCGAAGAGGTCGGCCAGTGGCAGTTCGTTCGCGGACGCACTTATGTGTTGCTGCGATACTGGAACGTGGTGTCTCGCCCTGGCAAGTGCTGTGCTGTTGTGATGGTCGTTGGCGGCCGTTGCCGTTTTGGTAGTCACGAGGGCCAAGATGTCGCCCCGCCCTGCCCTGCTCGGCCGTTTTTGTGCCCTCTGTGACCGTTATTGTATGCATACACGTTACATTCAAGTTATACACGTTTCGCTGTCCCACCCGTTCCCAACCTTCATTGCCCTTGCCCAAGGTCTGTTCTAGTTGACATGGCAATGGCTGCGCATGGCAACATGTCTGCTACTTATGTGTGTTAATTTCTCAGACGCGGTCGCGTTATGTTGGGCGTTGGTGGACGTTCCAGTTTTGGTCGTCACGGGGGCGATTATGTCGCCCAGCCCTGCCCGAGCCGGCCTTTTATGTGTTTTCCATTCCTCATCCTGTTCCGTCTCCTCTACGGCCGTCGACAGTGTGTAGTGAGCTCGCCCAAGGCATTTCCGCGTTGCGCGTACCTTCCTGGTACTGCTCTTTACCGCTGTACGGGTCCCATGTACTGGGTCCCACGCCGGTACCCAGGGACATAAACCTCTTTTGGTTCTTAGAACCAAAATCGGTAATGCTACAGATGGGATGGTGCGTGGTTGGTCGGTCATGAGGCTTGATCGGATCGCCACTGTTGATTGCACTTATTGTCATGTGCAGCGGACGGCACGCATGCGTCCCCGACACCGGGGGTGAGTGTTCGTGCGGGGCGGCGCAGCAGCAGCTAGACTACAGCTCGGGCATACTGTATCTATTGCTGGCCCCGCGGCCCGGCCTTCGAGGCGAGACCGCGCTCCTTCTTCCTACGCATTGCTACCTAAGACCCGGTGCAGGTCGCACCGAAGCCGCTCGAACTAGTCAGTCGTGTCTGGTTCATGATGACACTAGCCAGCCAGGGTGATCAGGCCTGGCCGGCGCGTCACTAGAGTCGGAACATGTCGGCTGGCCTGGGCGGATGCCCAATGGAGAATACTGAACTGATGTTACATCATTCCCATTGAAGCATCACTATACTTCAGCATGTACGTATGCAATATGACCAAGCGAAGCGCTTCACACTGGAAGCGCTTGCGCCTAGGTAGAGCTCGCACTGGACGAGCAGTGATTGGTTCCGGAGCCCGGGCATGACTCTGGGTCCCGGCACGAGCCCAACCGAAAGCGTTCGTCTGCGCTCCAACTCTCAGTCAGTTTGACCAGATATTTCCCAGCCACCAACGGTGCACGACAGCTGTCATGTGCAGCGGACGGCACGCATGCGTCCCCGACACCGGGGGTGTGGATCCCCCCCCCGCACGCAGCCTGTAAGACTGGCGAGGGAGGTGCCGGTTCACGCTCCGCACACGGAAGTGCTGGGCCGCAGTGTCTGCGTTGGCCCAGTGCCAGGTTCGCTTAGCCGCGCGCGCAACGCCGATCGTTCAGGTGGTCTAGAAAAGCCGAAGTCATGCAACGTCACACGTCTTAAGTTCTGCACCCTGTCGCACACCCGTGGGGTAACACCGCACGGTGGGCAGATGTGCACACCACGACACCGCAACCGGGGCCTCAGCCAGAGCGCTCTGGCCAGCAACCAAAACCCCCAACATCGCAGCAAAACCAGCAAGTCTACGGAGGAAGCCTCGCCACCCTGCACGGCGGTGGGTTCAAAACACCAACAAGCTACATCCACGCTACAACAGCACTGGCTACGAAGTGCCAACAAACAGCAAGGCGCGCTACGGTCCGCCAAGAGCTTCGAGCACGCTTGGGGAGGTCGCCTACTGGGTCGGACACGCGCTACATAAACGCTGCTCAAGCCTGCCGGCTAGCCGGTCCTGCGCTGGTGATCTGCTACGACGCGCGCGGCGGCAACACGCAAGTACCCCAAACACACTGAACGCCAGCCCTGCAACGCATCACACGCAACTATGCCGCCCGCTGGCGAGAAGGCAAGTCCAGACGGGCAGGCCAGTCTTCGCGACTGTTGTAAAGCCCCCCCAGATCTCTACCAGGCCCTTCATGGCCCCATAACAGCGACACTACACCGAACTCTCAGAACAACCCCAAGGCCACAGGGCGGCGCGCTGCGACGGCGCCGACAGCTGATCCCTTGAGTGTCGCTCCTCTGCGCCCCTCGTTGGAGCCCTCGAGAGTTGGTTCCGTTGCCGCCAATTCCCCTAAACCGCAGTGCGGCTGTCTAATCTTCCGCCGAAGCCCGCTCGTCGAGGCTCCAGAGAAACCAACCGCCTAGGCCGCTGTGCGGCACCCCATCCCTCCGCCGAAGCCCGCTCGTCGAGGCTCCAGAGAAACCAACCGCCTAGGCCGCTGTGCGGCACCCCATCCCTCCGCCGAAGCCCGCTCGTCGAGGCTCCAGAGAAACCAACCGCCTAGGCCGCTGTGCGGCACCCCATCCCTCCGCCGAAGCCCGCTCGTCGAGGCTCCAGAGAAACCAACCGCCTAGGCCGCTGTGCGGCACCCCATCCCTCCGCCGAAGCCCGCTCGTCGAGGCTCCAGAGAAACCAACCGCCTAGGCCGCTGTGCGGCACCCCATCCCTCCGCCGAAGCCCGCTCGTCGAGGCTCCAGAGAAACCAACCGCCTAGGCCGCCGTGCGGCACCCCATCCCTCCGCCGAAGCCCGCTCGTCGAGGCTCCAGAGAAACCAACCGCCTAGGCCGCTGTGCGGCACCCCATCCCTCCGCCGAAGCCCGCTCGTCGAGGCTCCAGAGAAACTAGTCCATCGCGGCGCATCGCTGCAGTCCGCTCATGCCACGGCCCCCCCACGTGGTGGGCCTCAAAGAGTCACCTCGGACAGGCCATCGGATGTCAACAGCCCCGACATCGTGTCGGTTCCGGAGCAATGTGTCGAAACGGCGAACACCGAGACGACTTGATCCGCAGCTGGACCAGTCGCCTAGCAGAAGCCTTCGTGGCCCTGCAGCTCAAAGATTTGCCGCGCTCGAGGCGGCTGCCGTCGTGGCGTGTGGACCTGGCCGGGTCCGAAAGCTGCTGCTCGGAAGCAGCAGTGTTGGGCGCTCGTGGCCCGAGCCGTCACGGCGTCGTGCCGTTACGGAATATGCCACCTAACTGATGGTCTGCAGCCCACAGCTAGGTGTCGAAGCCCGAGAGTCAGTCGCGAGAGATCGCAACGACCCGGCTTCGCTTGGTGAGTGTTCGTGCGGGGCGGCGCAGCAGCAGCTAGACTACAGCTCGGGCATACTGTATCTATTGCTGGCCCCGCGGCCCGGCCTTCGAGGCGAGACCGCGCTCCTTCTTCCTACGCATTGCTACCTAAGACCCGGTGCAGGTCGCACCGAAGCCGCTCGAACTAGTCAGTCGTGTCTGGTTCATGATGACACTAGCCAGCCAGGGTGATCAGGCCTGGCCGGCGCGTCACTAGAGTCGGAACATGTCGGCTGGCCTGGGCGGATGCCCAATGGAGAATACTGAACTGATGTTACATCATTCCCATTGAAGCATCACTATACTTCAGCATGTACGTATGCAATATGACCAAGCGAAGCGCTTCACACTGGAAGCGCTTGCGCCTAGGTAGAGCTCGCACTGGACGAGCAGTGATTGGTTCCGGAGCCCGGGCATGACTCTGGGTCCCGGCACGAGCCCAACCGAAAGCGTTCGTCTGCGCTCCAACTCTCAGTCAGTTTGACCAGATATTTCCCAGCCACCAACGGTGCACGACATTATTGCCGCAGGTATTCATCGACCTGGACGTCGGTACAGCTGAATCCAGAATCATAGAGGACAAAGAGAACATCTTGAGAGATATCATCGATGCTAAAGGCAGCCTGAACAACATGACCCACGAGCTGAAGAATGCACTGGTGTCTGGTGCTGTGGCCCAGGTGCCTGGTGCTGGAACTCCTTGGACATCCGAGATAATCGTGGCTATTAATACCGCTGCAAATCTTTCTGACTTGTACGGCAAGTACGATCAGGCAGAGCAGCTACAACGCAGGGCCTTGGAGGCCAGTGAACGCACTCTTGGCCCTGAACATCCGCACACACTTGCGTCTGTCAGCAACCTTGCTAGCGTGCTGCAGGCCCAGGGCAAGTACGATCAGGCAGAGCGGCTATATCGCAGGGCCTTGGTGGCCCGTGAGCGCATTCTTGGGCCTGAGCATCCACACACACTGGTGTCTCTCATCAACCTGGCTTGCGTGCTGCACGCTCAGGCCAACTACGATCAGGCAGAGCAGCTACTCCGCAGGGCCTTGGAGGCCAGTGAGCGCATTCTTGGCCCTGAACATCCGGATTCACTGATGTCTCTCCGCAACCTGGCCAGCGTGCTGCACGCTCAGGGCAACTACGATCAGGCAGAGCAGCTACACCGCAGGGCCTTGGAGGCCAGTGAGCGCATTCTTGGCCCTGAACATCCGGATTCACTGACGTCCCTCATCAGCTTGGCTATCGTGTTGCAAGACCAGGACAAGTACGATCAGGCAGAGCAGCTACACCGCAGTGCCTTGGAGGTCTTTGAGCGCTGTTTTGGTCCTGAACATCCGCACACACTGGTGTCTATCAACAACCTGGCTTGCGTTCTGAAGGACAAGGGCAAGTACGATCAGGCAGAGCAGCTACACCGCAGGGCCTTGGACGCCCGTGAGCGCTGTTTTGTTCCTGAACATCCGCACACACTTGCGTCGGTCAGCAACCTTGCTAGCGTGCTTAAAGACCAGGGCAAGTACGATCAGGCAGAGCAGCTACACCGCAGGGCCTTGGACGCCCGTGAACGCACTCTTGGTCCTGAACATCCGCACACACTTGCGTCTGTCAGCAACCTTGCTAGCGTGCTTAAAGACCAGGGCAATTATGATCAGGCAGAGCGGCTATATCGCAGGGCCTTGGTGGCCCGTGAGCGCATTCTTGGGCCTGAGCATCCACACACACTGGTGTCTCTCATCAACCTGGCTTGCGTGCTGCACGCTCAGGCCAACTACGATCAGGCAGAGCAGCTACTCCGCAGGGCCTTGGAGGCCAGTGAGCGCATTCTTGGCCCTGAATGTAACGCCGAGGTTACAGGTGCCGTACAATCGGCGAGCATAAAGCCTAAGAAAGGCGTCGCACAGCATCTCGAGTAGCCTTTGCTCCGCCCACGCACTACATTGATATCGAGACCAGTATTGTCGTACAGTCTCTCAGAGGTCGTCAGTTCGATCCCTGGTACTCGCGGAAAGGCTTCCACTCCAGAAAACCTTGCAAATTAAGGCTAGAGGCATGTATGCCGCGGCATGACCTGACTTGGGAAGTTGTCCACCCCAATGCCGAAGACCTGGCCAAGACCCCAGGCATGCAAAGGTGGTGAAAGGCGGAGTGGACTGTGCACAGACACTGCGAGGACGCAGTGAGGACCGAGGACGTTCCCTTCAGAGGGGGGGGAATGTAACGCCGAGGTTACAGGTGCCGTACAATCGGCGAGCATAAAGCCTAAGAAAGGCGTCGCACAGCATCTCGAGTAGCCTTTGCTCCGCCCAAGCACTACATTTGCGCTACTCGAGATGCTGTGCGACGCCTTTCTTAGGCTTTATGCTCGCCGATTGTACGGCACCTGTAACCTCGGCGTTACATTCCCCCCCCTCTGAAGGGAACGTCCTCGGTCCTCACTGCGTCCTCGCAGTGTCTGTGCACAGTCCACTCCGCCTTTCACCACCTTTGCATGCCTGGGGTCTTGGCCAGGTCTTCGGCATTGGGGTGGACAACTTCCCAAGTCAGGTCATGCCGCGGCATACATGCCTCTAGCCTTAATTTGCAAGGTTTTCTGGAGTGGAAGCCTTTCCGCGAGTACCAGGGATCGAACTGACGACCTCTGAGAGACTGTACGACAATACTGGTCTCGATATCAATGTAGTGCGTGGGCGGAGCAAAGGCTACTCGAGATGCTGTGCGACGCCTTTCTTAGGCTTTATGCTCGCCGATTGTACGGCACCTGTAACCTCGGCGTTACATTCCCCCCCCTCTGAAGGGAACGTCCTCGGTCCTCACTGCGTCCTCGCAGTGTCTGTGCACAGTCCACTCCGCCTTTCACCACCTTTGCATGCCTGGGGTCTTAGCCAGGTCTTCGGCATTGGGGTGGACAACTTCCCAAGTCAGGTCATGCCGCGGCATACATGCCTCTAGCCTTAATTTGCAAGGTTTTCTGGAGTGGAAGCCTTTCCGCGAGTACCAGGGATCGAACTGACGACCTCTGAGAGACTGTACGACAATACTGGTCTCGATACCAATGTAGTGCTTGGGCGGAGCAAAGGCTACTCGAGATGCTGTGCGACGCCTTTCTTAGGCTTTATGCTCGCCGATTGTACGGCACCTGTAACCTCGGCGTTACACTGAACATCCGAATACACTGGCGTCCATCAACAACCTGGCTTGCAATCTGAGGGGCCAAGGCAAGTATGATCAGGCAGAGCAGCTACACCGCAGGGCCCTTGAGACCGGTATCCGCATTCTTGGCCCTGAACATCCGGACACACTGATGTATGTTAGCAACCTGGCTGGCGTTCTGGAGGCCAAGGGAAAATATGAGCAGGCAGAGCAGCTACACCGCAGGGCCTTAGAAGCCCGTGAGCGCATTCTTGGCCCTGAACATCCGGATACACTGACGTTCGTCAACAACCTGGCTTGTGTGCTGCGGGACCAGGGCAAGAACGGTAAGTAGGTTCTATTTTGCATCACGCACGGCACATGGCCCGGTTGAAACACACATTCGGGATGTTCATGCGGGTTTCTTTTCTCTCTGCATGCATTCGTCTTCCTACTCAGTAGGACTGTACGGCAATCATCCGTCGGGCGCACGCGCGGAATGACTGGCCCTGGTCATGTATGTGGGACTGTACGGCAATCATTCATGTAAGCGTGGAATGACTGGCAAATGACCGTGCAGGGCATGACCAGTCATGGCCGAATACATGACCAATCTATGCATAGCATGAACAGCAGCAAATGCGCAACATGACACGGGGCAGTCATGATGAAGGTACCTGCTATTTCCCTGTCCAGTCATGAAATGGGGTCATGAGCCGCAGCAGGTTGTTCATGACCAGTGCGTACCCGCCATCCCACGCGCGGCCAAATACACAATGCATAACCCATCCCATGACCCATTGCACGACTGCACAACGTGACCAGTGTGTAACATGAACAAACATATGACTTATAGTTCATGACTAAGAACTTCACAAGACTATCTAGCCGCATGACTGGGTTCCATGAACGGGTTCGTTCATGACCCGGAGAGCGCTAGCTGCATGTCTGGGCTGTTCCTTGAGTGTGCGCCTGTGCTGACGGTAGGTCAATCAAATAGAGCATGGCATGGTGGCCTGCTTCATAACAAGCTGTAGGCACATGCATGATGATGTAGTCCGTGCTATTTTGGCAGGGTCAGTGATTCCTCTGCAAGTAAGTTGGACTTGTTTTCAGGTTGTTTTGCTTCATTTCAGACGACGACGTGCGTGCACCGTCTAGTTAAAGTCCTTCTGCTCTCGTGCAGGCAGAAATGCACCCTGTAAACTGCTTCCTCATATTTCCCTTGCATGTTTTCTGCAGTTGAAGTGCTGCAACAGCCAATGGACGCAGCGGATGCGGGAGGCAAGCACCATGTCCAGCAGCTCGAGCACCAGCAGCAGGCGGCTGACACTGGCGGCCACATCAAGCAGCAGAAAGGGGATACAGCTGGTGGAAAAGCTGCCGCCACCACCAGTACAACTGCTGCTGGCGGTGTTTCCATCGCACCATGATGTATGGGTGTCGGTGCGTGGCGGCTATCCAAGAGGGTGAGTGCCAGCATGCATCTGTCAGCAGGATGGAGGCCCTGCTGGGCACTGGCGTGTTCACAAGCACAAACAACCCCTTCCCGCTTACACTGTGTTTCAGCGGGTTCACAGCTTCACTGTTGATCTATCTGATCCTCCTCGTAGGCGGCAAGACGAGGCGGAGGGCTGCGTACGGCCGTGTGGCGCTGGATAGCTTGATTGATTGCTGGAAAGGTGGCGTGTTGTGCTCCAGGTGACCATCCGCAGGCGACCATCCGTTTGAGCAAAGGCGGAGCAGAATGAAGGTCGCAGGGGCCAGCTGTTGTATAAAGCAGCGGGGGCGGGGCGGGTCTACAAGGTGGTCGACTTCGTCCTGAATGATAGGGCTAGCGTGCATCACACGGCACCTATAGCAAAAATGATGGCTTCGAAATGAACTCGCTCTCCCTGCTGTCAATGGAGGGGCTTTTCGTCGGGATCATATCAGGGGCGGTTCGGGATCTGGGAGGGCCTTGCTGTGCTTGTCTGTCGCCTTACCTGGGAAAGGGGGACTAGACTGCGGCACGGCAGATGCGGACACGGTTGCGGGTGCAGCGAACGGAACGAATCGGGCGGATGCGGTTTGTGGGTCCGCAGCGGCGAGCGATGGCGGAAATCGGTTTCGGATCTGCACATCAGCCGCATGGGCTTTGTATGTGTCGCTTGTCCAGTACGTGGGCTAATGGCCGTGTTTCTCTTGGGCGATGAGTAGGGTTTGCGTTTTCGCCGGTCGCCTGTCGTACGTTGCCTTCTGTGTGATCCGTGAGCGTGGGATGCGGGGGTGGGTGGGGCCGCCGGCGGATGCGGGCAGGCTTCGGGGGGCGGGATGTTGGTGTGTGTGTGTGTTGTGTTGTGCTGGTTAAGCGCGGTTTAGGGAGATCACAAGCAAGGCAGGGCAGCTTGCGACGCCGTCCATGCTCATCTATCTCATCTCCAGGGTGTATGTTCAGCGCCGGGACGTCGACGGCCGGAGGCTATAAGCATGCCTGCTGCAAAGGCGGATCTGCATTTCAATTACGTATAAGCCATCATGGCTGGTCTGCGGACGCTGCGAGCGAGGATGGTGCGGCCCAGAGGTTTGCTGGTGTTGGCTAGTGGCAGTAGGCGACTTGAAAGAACGCACCGGCCGTAATGCGGGTGAGCAGCAAACAGGTGGCAACCCAGAACGGCTTGGCTTTCTGCGATAAAGTCGATACGCTGGAAGGCTGTTGAGTTTCACCACCTTATTCGTTGAGTTTTACCACCTGGGTTGGTTTTCAAACGGCTGGTTGTTGTGTGCAGCTGGAGCTGGCAGCTGCTTTTTGAATTCGCCGGGGCGGCCCAACTGCGCGGCCGAGGTCAGTTGGATGCCGCTGGGGCTCCCTCGCTCACCACGAACAGTTATAACCGGGGGAGAGTGCAGCCGACTGCTGGGAGTCACTGTTGGACTGTAGGAGTGTCGTTTGATGATAATAATAATAATAATAATAATACGCCGGGCAAAAACCCTGGCGTGGTTTATGGGGGCGGGTGCGATGAGGCTCGACTAGGAGCCTGTACGCCGCCACCACCAGGGGAGCTCCACAAAAAACAACCTTACCCTACCCCTTGACGATTGGACGTGTAGCATGTGGGTCCCTCGAGGGAGCGTCGCCGTAGGACTATGTTATTCAGGTACTTGATTGCGAGGTCATGAAGGCGCGCGCAGCATTGTGTGGCAGTGTCTGGTGGCACGCCGAGCTCGGTGATAAGGGGCTTTAGGTCATTGCGAATCGTCCCACCGAATCCAAGTGTGATGGCTTCCTTCGGTGTATACCGCACTTTCCAGCCGTTGGCCTTGAGCCTGCGGGCTAGCTTCGCGTGCTGTTTTGCTTTTTGCTCATTCTTTTCATCATGTCGTTTGATGTGCTGTTGACGGAATATCTCGGTGATTCACAATCAAGGAGACAGGCGTCCTCTTGATTGTTCGTGTGCGGCCTATCTAAGAGCTAGCGACTTCATTGTCGTGGAAGTAGCTGCTGCTGGTAATTGCGCTCCCGGCAGCAGCCGGTATTGTCCGTCAGGGCTCAGGGCGGCCCGCCAACCTGTCGGCTGCCTGGTAACGCGGAACAGCTTGCCACGCTTACTCGAAGCAAGGACCCAAGGGACACCCCCGCTGTACGCAGAACGCCGTACAGTGGGGGTGTCCCGGGCCGAGAAACAGCCGCAGGCCCGCAGTCTGTGGACGCCGCGGGGGACGTGAGGACCGGCGGCGGAGCCGGTGGCAGCGGTGGGGGCGCTGAAGAGGGCGGGCGGGGCGCCCAGCGGTGGTGGAACGGCCGGGTGTGGGTTCCGACAGCGCCTTACACAGCGGCCCCGCCGCCGCCGTCCGGGCCGCCGGGGGCATATCCTCCGAACGATAGGCCGGATGCATGCTCGGGACCCTCGCGAAGCGGTGCAGCCGCGGGGGCAAGGGTCAGCCGGCGGCGCCCCCATAGATAGCCCTCACGTATCGTACACCCGCACGGCTCAGTAGGTACCCGGGCCAAGTGCGTGGTGCCTGACACGCAGGGACACGCCATCCACCACGAGGCGCCACACAAGGTGTCCTTGTCGTCATCCTCCCAGCGAGTGCACCCCGTGACGTGGGCGTGCCAGGGATGCCCGGAACGCCGGAAGCGGCTGATCTGAACGGCGGGGTTGAGTAGCACCAAGTGCCTGTTGAGGGCTTCACGCACGGAGTCGGCTGGCCGGTCCTGCAGCTGTGTCACCAGCAGGCTGACCGTCAGGCGGCGGAAAAGGCGCTCAATGTACGTCTGGCCAATATCAGGACTGCATAAAAGCTGGCATACGTGCTGATGTAGATAGTCTAGGTATCGATGTCTGGACAGCCCAGGGTTTCTAAGGCTCATGTTGCATCAGATACGTTGGATTTACAGAAAAAATTAGTCATATCTCTCTCGTTACCGTCCTACACAGGGATCAGATCGCATATCTCTTGCTCCGCGCACGAAGGGAAAGCGTTTCGCAGCAGGGTGGCCGAGGGCCGACGTCTTCCCTTCCCGTTCCCATCACCGCATGCAAAGTATTGCCGTACGCCAACTCTCGCGACTGTACGTGCACAAGAAAGGTTGTGAAAAACAATATCGAGTACCTTCTTCCGCCGAGAACACAATTTAGGCGAATCTGTACAAGGAAGCTATCAAGTCTTTGGTCTCGCTCGTCCAAACCGAAACTACCAAACAGGAATACGTATCGCCAACAAAAGGAATGCAGTTCCCACCATTCAATCAGCATCGAGACCCCGGAAGCCAAGGGAAGTCGTGTGCGCTTGCATCCGTCCTCACCGTCTCCCTCAGTCGTCACCTGAAGTTGCTTATGCAAATATCGCCCTCAATTGATTGAGGCGCCGAGGCCAGGCCCAAAAAAAGTGCTAGGCACATGCGCGCCTCTGCTGCCTTCCCCGCCATGCTCATCTCCTCAATTTCCAGGGCACACCTGAAGAACCGTGTCGCAGGGCGCGACTGTATGCAGACCCCTCCCGCGCGGCACTTCATCAGCCCCGCACAAAAAAATATCGATCCGGCACCTGTTCCCCGCCCACCACCAGCAAGCCTGACAACCTGCTGCACGCAACTGCGCGTTACCAAAATAAACACGCTCCGATCGACAAACACGTCCCAAGCCCAACCCAGCAAATCGAGGGCCGCATGTTCCAAACCTGGCTGAGCCAATGTCGACTGCAACCGAGCACCAACACCCGCCCCAAATCGAGCCGCGCCGCGCCCAAGTCGAGGACGCACCAAGGGCAGCAGACAGCACAATACACCGAAGCGCCCAAACCGACCCGCGGGTCGTGAAGTCCAAACTGACTCGCAGACACGTCGCCCCCAGTTCGTCGACGCCAGAATTTCCACATGGGTGGAGAATCGCGTGGGCGGCAGGACAGCGGCCGCGTGGTGACAACGTCAATGGGGCAATTGACGAGACGGCTCTCGATTTCCTGTGGAAAAAGCTGTCTCGTCGATTGCCCCGTGGACGAGACAGCTTTTGCCAGGAGGTCGAGAGCACCAAAGGACAGAGGGCCAGAAAGTCATCACTTCCCCATCCCACCAATGTGCCATCGAGCCCTCGCTGCGGCACGCACCCAGAAAACAACACCCAGAAGGCACTTACGCTGTCCCAAATAACACCACAAACAACACCAAAGGTGCAGAGGGGGGCAGAGCGGCCCAATGATGCGGTGAATGGTGTCCGCGTGCCCCTTCGTCTCTTGCTTGCTTGCTTAATAAGCCGCCACAAGACCCCGAATCCACAGCACCCCCAAAATAAGAGTTTTCCCGCACTCGTACAAGTTCTGTTTCTGGTTCTGGAGCCCCCTCAGGGTCCGCTTCACCATCATCATCATCGTTGTAAGTTGCCGGTCGTACGACGAGTACGATCGAGACACAACCCCAAACCCTTAAAAGAGCAGATTCGAGGCAGCCCGCGAATCGTAACAATCCACCCACCCACACACACAGACCCGCAGATAGAGGCGCTTCGCTCCCCGCGGCCGTACGACCATGCGGGTTGCGATTGGTTCTGGTTCGCCACACTATCAACCTCCACAAATCATTTTAACGGGACCTACCAACCACCACCAAACAAACTGAACCGAACCCACATGAACCAGCCTCGCTGTAAATGTAAATCGTTGCACACATCAGTTGCTCTTCTCTCACTGACCTCGCGTCATAAACTCGCGGCGGCAATTCGGGCTCGGACTCACTCGGAAGATTGCCCCCCGACCTCAGACCGGCCCCACTTTATCGTCGTGTGATGTTCAATCGCTCTCTTCCTCTCGTTTCTTTTTCTCTCTCGCTCTTGAAGCACGTCATTTTCTCTCCGCGTCGCAACACCAGATGCGTGGTCTTAGGGCGGGACGAAAGCAGCCATGCGGATAGGGTGATGTGTCTCTCAGCATATAAGTCCCGCAAGGCCCCGCTGTCAACTCGCCGCCGTCCCCACCACCAAGTTGACGGGGAGGGACCAAGCGACATCAGAAGCCCACCATACGAGCAAACCCGCCCCTCATGTAGCCAGCCCCAGCCAATGATCCAAACCCTCCCACATCCGTACCGCAACCCCACACTTACACCAGCGAACGCAGCAGCCGCAGCGGGAGGCTGACGGCCCGCCGACGCGGGGTTTCGCCGCCGGGTTCGCGCCACAATCCGGCGGCTGAGTTACGCGACACACACCGACACACATAAGCCCTCCACCCAATCCGCCTCATCAAAACAGGCCAGTCTGCATCAGCAGCGTGCCGTACGCCGCCACCGCCGCCGACAGCGCCGCCGCCGCCACCTGTTGGCTCTCCACCGACCGCACGCCCTGCCGCCCCACCAGCGCCAACAACTGACCCGTCAGCGCATTCGGCTCAACGCCCTCCCGCCGCATCGCACTCAGCAGCTCCAGCGCCTTGTTGGGCTGACCCGCGCGCTCAGACGCCGCCAACAGCGCATTGTAGACGTCGACCGACGGCTGCACGCCGGCGCGGCGCATGCGCGACCGCACGCGCATGGCGCCCTCCCAGTTGCCCGCCAGGCTGTGCGCCGCGATGAGGCCGCAAAAGGCGAAGTCGCGGGGGCGCAGTCCAGCGGAGGTCATGGTGGAGAAGACGGCCTCGGCGCGGTCCGGCAGACCCGCCATGCCGTACGCGGCAATCATGGCCTCGTGGGTGACCGTGTCGGGCTGGCGCACCTTGCCGTACAGCTTCTCCGCAATCTGCGACAATTGTGACCATGTGACAGTGTGTGCTTGAGTCAGCGGGAGGCAGTGAGGTACATGTCGGGTTTGCGGTGTCGGAAGGCAGGAACCGACAGCAGCAATCGACACAGCAACGTAGCTACCAGCCTGTCTTCCATCAACGTGCTGAGTCCTCTACCTCATGAAAGACCCATCGCTCCTCACTCGCTCCCTTCCCGGCCCCTTGTCCCTACCGCCCTCCCTCGCCTCAATCCAATCCCAGCACCACCCCCACCACCCCCACCCCCGCAAAATACCCCTCTCACCTCGAGCTGTCCAGCCTTGCCCGCCGCCGAAATGGCCGTGTTGTACATGACGGTGTTGGGGGTGATGCCCAGGTTGAGAGCGCGCAGCAGCACCCCCACCGCCTCCTGCCACTTGCCCGCCCTCTCATAGGCCAGCATCAGCGCCCCACACACCACCTCATTCAGCACACCGTGGTGCGACTGGTGCGACTGCGGAGGGGACGACGAGGCAGACGAACCGCCGCCGCCGCCACCATACCCGTGGTGCCCCTGATTGGGGTACAGGTGGCCCTGACGAGACGATGAGGCGGCGGCGTTGCCGTCGCCGTCAGGGAAGGCCAGCGGCGCTGGCGCCGACGGCACGCCGCTGCCGGGGGCCACAGCGCCGACGCCGCCGCCGCAGCCAGCGGCGGCGGCGGCGCCGGCGGCCGCTGACGCGGCCGCCGTCAGCTGGCCGGTGAGGGCTCCGGCGGAGGCGTGCTCCAGGGTGGACCTCCAGGGATGGGCGGCGTCAGCGGCCGCCGCCGCCGCCGAGTCAACGCTCAAGGACGACCTGCCGCTGCCGCTGCCGGTGGTGACGGAGGCCGAGGCGGAGGCGGGCGCGGAGGAGAGCGGGGAGGGCGTGCGCGCGGGCGGGTGGCTGAAGAGGCTGAAGCTGCGGCGCGAGGGGCCGGACTCGGAGTCGGGCGCGCCGCTGCCGCAGGCGGAAGGAGCCGAGAGGGCGGTCAGGTCGAGTGACAGTCCGTTGAGCTCAGAGGGGCGAGTCCAGGTCATCTGAGAGGCGGCGGCGGCGGCGGCGTCGACTGCGCTGGCACTGGTACCGGCAGCGGCAGCGGCTTGGGCGTCAAGGCCAGAGGTGGAGGTGACGGCCGGGTTGGCAGCGGCGGCAGCGGCGGCGGCTGCGGCAACGGCTGCCAGGGCGTCGACGGCCGAGGCAGAGGAGGAGGAGGCGGCGGCCTGGGCGATCAGCGCCGCCAGCGGGCTGACGGGCGGCGGCGGCGCGGCGGCGGAGGGCGCCAGGGCGGCCGCCAGCGACATGGCCGCTGCGGCGGGGGGAGCCGAGGCGGCTGCGGGGCCGAGTACTTGGCGCTCAATGGAGGAGAACACAGCCTCAGCTAGCTGCCACTGGCCGTGCTCCCCGAGACTCTGTTGGAAGAGGAACGGGGGGAGGAGAGAGGAGAGAGGTGGTAGGTGAGCTGGGGGTGCAGGTTTAATGGGGTGAGGCGGGGATCGCGGCGCACAGCAAACGTTAGCGCTCCACTGCAACACATCAGCCCCGGCCCATCCGCCCTACTACTCCCCTCCCGCCTCCTGCCCGCCCGTAAGCCCAAACCCGCAACCTTCCCACCCGCCCCGGCCCACCAGCCGCCGCCCTCTCCATCACCCGTATCCCCCCGCCCTACCCCACCCCACCCACCTTGAGCAGTGCCGAGTACGTGTAGGCGTTGGGCTGCACTCCGCCCCACTCGGGCGTCTGCATGCGTCCCAGCACCTCCACCGCCCGGCCCCACCGCTTGGCGTTGCCCAGCGCCGCCATCAGTGCCGTGTAGGTGCGCGCGTTGGGCCGCACCCCGTTCGACAGCATCCACGCCACCACCGCCTCGGCGCGGTCGGCCTCGCCCCCGGAGGCCAGGGCCGTGATGAGGGCGGTGCACGACACCACGTCGGGCCGGATGGCGCCCGGTCCCGTCATCTCGTCAAACAGGGCCACGGCGCGGCGCCAGTCGCCGGCGGCGGCGCAGGCCGAGATGGCGGCCGAGTAGGCGTGGCCGGTCGGCTCGCAGCCTGTGAACACACGGCGGCGGGGCGCGGGGGGTGAGCTCAGGTGCGGTGAGGTGAGCTGGGTGAGAAACGGAATCTGCAGGCCCATCGACCGGATGAAGCGGATCCGCCCCAGATGGGATATGGCTTGACGGGAAGTAGGGTACGTGACAACATGCAACGGAGCGCCTGGGGCGCTGGCAGAGGATCAATTACCAACTTCGTCTCTAGACTTGACTCCAGAGGGTAGAGACTGGACTCCAGAGGGATCCCCAAAGTCCCCACTCCCTCCTCCCTGCTCCCTCCCCTCAGCCCACTCACCCGCAGACCGCATGTCCGCCCAGATGTCCAGAGCCCGGTACCACCTGCCTCCCTCCGTGGCAGCCCTCATGGCCGCCGTGTAGGCGTGGACCGTGGGCGCCATCCGGCTGCCAGCCGGCGCCCCCCTCATGGCCGCATACATGGCCAGCGCCTGATCCGTCAGACCCAGTCGGGTGCACAGCTCCAGATAGGTGATGCACAGTCGGCAGTCCATCTGCAGCCGCCCGGCAGTGTGGCGGCGCCACGCCTCGTTCCAGATGCCGAGAGCGCGGTCGGTGAGGCCGCCCGCCAGCGCCGCGCGCATGGCGGCTGTGTAGGTGTAGGCGGTGGCCTCCAGTCCGGCGCCACCGGCCGAGGGGGCTCCGGTCATCCAGTCGTACACCGACAGGGCAGACACTGCGTCACCATGGTCCGAGCAGACGCGGATCAGCTGCGGGGAGAGAGCAGGGGAGAGAGGGTTGAGGGAAGCGGAGGGTTGAAAGAGCGGAGGGGTTGGTGCGAGGTTCCCGGAGATCAGATCAGGTCGGGTCGAGTCGGGGCATAGCCATTCACCAGACAAGAAGCAGCAAGCCACCCTTCCGTCCGTCCCTTGCCGTACACTTTCCGTACTCCGTACACTTTCCGTGAACCCCCTTCCCGGCCCACCGTGGTGCACAGTCTGTCGTCCAGCTGGTGGCCCGCCGCCTTGAGCCACTCGAACAGCAGCAGCGAGCGGCGCCAGGTGGCCTTGTTGGCCGACAGACTGAGAACCAGCTTGTCCAGCTTCCAGTTGTCAAGGGGGAGGCAGCAAGAGGGCAGACCGCCGGGAGGGGGCAGAGCGACGGGGCAGGCGGGGTCGCGGAGCGCCAGCAGCTGGGCGGGAAGACCTGCGGGGGAACAAGGTGTGTGGAAGGGAGGGAGGTAGGGAGGGCGGGTTTAGGAGGCTGGCTGATCGGGGCGTGGGGCGCGGCAGGCGATGAAGAGTGGGAAGTTAGGAACGGTCTCTTTTACTGTTTTGGCCTCCGGCACAGCCAATCGGCGCCGTCGTCCCCCAAAGCTGCTCACCGGTATCCCCGAGGCCCAGCTCGAAGCGCCGGGTGTCCGCAGTCGCGGCCGCAGCCGCCGACGCACTGCCAGGCGCCACGCCGCCGCTGCTGCTGGCGCCAGCTGAAGGCGCGGCGCTGCCAGAAGCTGTGGACGCAACAGACACGACTCCGGGAGAAGCAGCGGCGCCGCCGCGGCCGCCGCCGGGTGCGGTGTATCGGCTGCTGCCGCCGCGGGACCCCGACACAGTCGTGCCGGACGGCCGTACCGGCAGCGGCGGCTCAGCGGCCGGCGCGGGTGGTGGCGGCACGGTGCTGATGACGGCCGCTGCCGCCATGGCGGTCGCGTGCTGCAGGGAGAGAGCGGTAAGGTCGGCGGAGAGACGCTCCAGGGGGTCTTCGCTGACCTGCTCCAGGGGCTCCGCCTGGGGCTGCGATTGTGACAGGAGCAGCGGGATGGCAGTGGAACGAACGAGCGGTTAGATGAGAATAGATGGTAATTTTATGGAATTCGTCGTGGGGCGGATTCGCAGATGGGCGGGAGCAAGCCCTAGATTGCGGGCATCGCGCCCGACGGTCAAGTAAGACAGCGACCGAAACGGGAAGAAACGGCGCAGCATGGAGCAGTTGGTATAGTGGGGTGCGATTTGGCAGCTTTGCGCTTTGAAAACCGCTAACGCTTCCCGCGAAGAGACACGCAGAGAGTTAACCTCCAACATGACCAGGCAACCGTTCCGGGCCACTTTTCCGCGTGGGAAATCGCAGTCGAAAAAGAACAAATTTTTTCTACTATTCAGGAGATAATAGCTCCGAAAAGCGAGGGCATCAAAAGGCTGACGTGCTCAGGGCCACAAACTACCAGATGAAGACCTCATACGCAGGACAAGCCCTAACCTGCTCGTGACTCCGCTGCTCCATAGAACGACGTTCATGGCTGCGATCAATTGACTTGCGCACGCGCTCGGTGGCGGTCATGACGGGGGCTCCGGGAGCCGCCGAAGTTCGCGTGGTCGAGCGCGCGCTTGGCGGAGCAGGCGCCCGAGCCATGACGACCGGCGTGTTGTGGGCATTGTGGCTCTGGTTCTGACGAGTGTGGCCGGTGACACGGGCTGGGAGGCTGCCGGGACCGCTGCCCGCAGCGGCAAGGGGTGGCCGCGCGGCAACAGACACCATTGATACCTAAGTCTTATGATACAAGCTTGAGAACAGTTCCAAGTGCACTGAAATGGTTAGAAATGATATCGTAAATTTTTAACGCGAAAAGATATTGCTGCTTTGGTATCGCGGCGGCTCTTATGTTGATAACAGCCCTCCTTACGGTGAGGCTTCTCTCGACTGCCAGTAGGCCACGGGCACTTCGGCTCCAGACCTCAACACTGAAAATCAACCTGGAATGCAGGTTAGAACGTACTGATATGTCGGACCGTTTTGGCGTCAGCCACCGGTTGCTTCAACCTCCCATTACGGGCCCTATGCGTACGGCGATTCGTCTGGTGGGAAGTGGAAGCGATTGGCGCGCCACTGGTATGGTGCACTGCACCTTAGGAAGCGGCCACTGGTGGGTTTGGTTCTGCGTTTTATGATCTTAGTTATTTGCACACAAGCTTGATTCGACGCTCTGATACATGTGGCGTCGCCACACGCCGAGCAGGTGCCGCGCATTGTTGCAATGGCGGAAATCATTGGTAAAGTGGTTTACGGGCTGTCGAGAACGTGAGATGCCAGGCATAACCACTTTGCAAGCAAATTGCCGTCAACGGACAGGACTTGGTTTAGGTTGTTTATTGGGGCTGTCCGAATACCCGATCCCACCCGATTCTCCTTAACGTCTCGTAGTTTCAGATAGCAAAAATTGGATAGCGTCGAATGCGCCGTGACAGTGAGAGCGAGTTCGCCGGCGCTTGCGATTGGGTAAAGCGCGGGCCCCGGTCCTAGCCGGTTTATAAGTCTGCGATAAGCGCCGGGATGCCGCGCCGGTTGGCAACCAAAGTGTCCCGAGGAGAGGATGAAACCCAGCCTGTAGCGGGTTCGCGGGCTAAAGGGCCAACAGGGATTCAGCCAATGCTTCTGCCTTCGAGGTCTTCCGCCGGCAGCAGCAATTCAGAGGCTCCTTCGAGTTGACCATTGTGCCAGGGCCAGGATGCATGCCCTACTAAGCTCAGACGGAGACTTGCGACGATCGCAAAAGTGTTATGGTTTTGCTGTTGTCGTTGCCTGACGGCCCGAGCGCCCGACCCTTCGGCCCTGCCGCCTGCAGGCCTTCATTCCTTCCTTTCCCGTGGGCATGGACTCAATTCCACTGAGATACAGCCAGTTGGTGGTGTACATGCGGGCTCGGGTCCGCCCACTCTCATTCGCATTCACAAAGGGATACCCGTCACCAACCGAACCCTTACCTCTAAAAGGTCAGCCAGGCCCTGCCAGGCAGCAAGGCAGGAGTGTCGCTCAGCGGGTCCCTTCGCAGTTGTGCCCCGGCAACCATGGCCCCCATGAGGCCCCCATGAGGGAGACATCCTGTGATATCGTAAACCTTGACGTGTTGCTATTGGGAGGGGCATGTGAGGCAAGGCGAGGTCCAGCGGCGATGCACCCATCGGATGGAAGCTGCTACGGGAAAAGTACGGCCCCTCCCCAGCTCACATGCAGTATTGTGTCGCACTTTTAACTTTCGCGAAACCTGGTCTCTTCAGGGTCAGTGGCACGCCAGTCCTGGCCGTGCCCCATGCCGCGTAACCAACTGCCCCGAAACCAGGAGGGTACGTAAAAAGGGTTTCCCAAGGGTCTGGAGCCCACTTTGAACAACGAGTACAGCAACTGGGGCAAGGGGAGAGCGCCCCAGCGGCCACTTGGTCGTGTTGTTCGCGACAAATATCAGTCCGTGGCTGGACTGCTGGCGTATTTCAGCTCCGCAAGAAAAGGCAACTGTGTTAGCGTGTGTCGTGAGCCGTGGCGGTGCTGAGGGGCCCCAGCTGTGCATGTTGAACCGCACCCCAGCACCTTGCTAGTTGAGGCACAGAAGCTAAATCCCGTTAGTTACCTTTATATGACTTCCGCAAACAGGGCCCAACCGTTATCTTCCACGCCATGGCCCAAGGGACATACTCAGCTGCAAAGCCCCAAAATAAGCATGTACTCCCCAACCGTGGATGATAGGACAAACACAACTTCTTAGTTGGTTGTACCACCCTTGCTTGCTGGATCCGGGCGCCTGTGAGCAGCGGAAAGCATGCCTTGTCCGCAGCCAGCGCATCGCTGCGACCGGACGGCGTCGGAACGTTTGCCTTAACCAGTAATCAGCTTGGGGTATTTTTGACATTTGGAAACGCTCACAGGGTGTCTTTCGCGGTTAAAGGCCCTAATTGCTTTGACGGTCGGTACAACCTTATTACACGCCACCCTGTATTTTCGCCCTCAGAACCTCCTATGGCAAGCACCATTGACTTCCATTATTTACTGACGAATTTTCTGCTAGCCGGGGTCAATTCATTCGCTCCAACGATTGCAGACCGCCGTTCTGGATCTACAGGCGAAGTTTCCTTGGGATGACCGGCCCAATCGCCCACTAACCCTATTTCCCAACTTATCAGAGGTTATAATTATATAGTGTTCGAAAGAAGCTGACAGAATCCGCAGAGCATAGCCTCTTTCACGCATGTTATCCGGAGCGCCGGCTCGCGCCAGCTCCGCAGCCATTCCGCATGGCGGTGTCCTGACTCCTCTAAGCACATCTTCTCCAGCGCCAATGCTGCAGCCAGGCGGCGCGCTGCGGTCGTGCCGCAGCCGCCCAGCATCCGACCTCGCCCTGCAATTTCGCGGCGCGCGCTCGGCCCAGGCGGACCGCAGGCAGCCCGGAAGGCAGCTCATCATCTTGCGTGGGCACGAGGAGCGCCAGCCGGGGCCGCAGGAGGACGGGTTCGGCTGTCCTGGGCTAGGGCCAACACCATCCGGCAGCGCCCATCATCCCCAGCCCCACCACACGGCCCCGCAGCAGCCGCCCGGATCTCCCTCCCCCGATGCGCCTCTATCGCTGTCCCCGTCCACCGGCGCGTCTGGGCCTGAATTCGGATCTGCAGGCGGCAGCCGGGTTCCGGAGCCAGCAGCCATCCCTAACCCACGGCAAGACGCAGGCCCCCAGGGCGAGCAGCTGATGAGCGGTAGCAGCGGCGGTGCAAGTACGACAACAGCGACAACATCAGACCCGCCAATAGTGCCTGAGCTCAACTCGGCTGCAGGGACCGGGCCGGGTGATGTGCAGGGGAAAGCGGAGGCGGGGGTGGATGGCGGCGCGCCCGGCGGCGGGCACCAGCAGCAGCTCCCCAGCGGCCCAACGGATTCGGACACGTCCTCCCAACCCCCTAACGACCACAACCACCACGTGCCCAACGGTCTAAACGGTCTCAACGGACTCGGCGGCAGCGGAGCAGGGGACGAGGGCGGCGGAGCCGGGGGCGGGCTTCCGGGCCTCCCCTTGAGCCCCCTCGGCCTGGGTCTGCCGCCCGGTCTGGGGTCAGGTCTGCCGCTGCCCGGGTCGTCCACCGGTGCGGATTCCGGTCTGTGGCTGAACCTCCTGGATTGGTCCAAACTTCAGGTGGGTGGCTGCGTGGGTGGGTGGATGGAGGAAGGACAGCCCGAACAGGCCTTTGGGCGGACTGGGGGGTGGGTGCCTGGCTGGCTAGGTGGGTGGGTGAGTGGATGGGCAGGCGGGCGGGCGGGCGAGTGGGGGCGGAAGCGAGTGGCTGGGTGGGTTTGCGCGTCAATCGGTTGTTCGGCGAGTGTGGCTGTGGGAGGAATTCGAGGCACCTCAGTGCTCACATCGTCACCACCACCACCAACAGTCCACCATCACTGTCACGGCTGTGCTCTGTCCACAACGGCTTTTTGCGGGCTTCTCTGTCCCCCGTAATGTCTCCGTCCCTTCGCTGCGGTATCGTTTTTGCTTATCCCTCGTATAACAGGGCGGAGGCGCAGGAGCAGCGCCAGGATCAGGGGCAGGGGCAGGGGCAGGGCGGCCTTCCGGCAGCTCCCGTCCGCCGCTACGGGGGGGCGCAGGGGCGGGTGCGGGCGGTCCCTCCAGGCGGCGACGGGCCCCGGGCTCAGCGGCTGCGTTGTCGGATGGCGGCCGGAGCCGCAGCGATAGAGCCCTGCAGGTGATGGGGCTGGGCTGGGGTGTAGTTAGAACGGCCCGGGGCGAGGGAATGCAACGCAGTTACCTGGGATATTACCTGATGATTACCTGATATCTCCAGCAGAAATAAGCCGAGCGCGCGGCCGCGTCGCCGCCGACCAACCCCAAACGGACCGGCACACGACAGCACAAGACCAACACAGACACACATCCCGGACAGCACAAAAGGAACGATGGCTGGTCTGGGGTGATGGATGGGGTGATGGGTGGGCTGGGGCCTGCCCGGGGCATGTGGGTGCGTTGTGGGAGGGAGGGAGGCCGGCGAGGGTCAGGAGGGCGGCGGACGCGAGAGATAGGGACGGAAGGAGAGGGGTTGGGTGAAGGCTTTGTTGGCCGCTAACCCCTGGCCTGTGGGGAGGCAGGCGGCACTGTGGTGGGAGCGGTCGGGTGCTGGTGGGTCCCCCCAACCCAACCCAGGCAGTGCCCTCTGTGGCTCTGTTTGGTAGCGGTACGGCACTCGCGGAGCCGAGCCATGAGTCATTCGCACGAGTGCCGTGCTGCACCCCATCCGCCCCCATACGTCAGCCCCACGTGCCTCTGCCCACTTCTCCTCCTCTCGTTCCCTCCTTCCCTGGCTTCTCTCTTCTCTCCCTTGCCCTGTCTTCCCTCCTCCTCCCTCACCTTCATTCTCCCTCTGCCTCTGTCCTCTTGCCGCTTTTATCTGCCGCTTTTATCTGCCGCTTCTACTGTCTGTGCCCATATTGCATGTTCGCATCACACTTTGGGAGATCCTTAAAACCCTAAAATACCCTTGCCGCCCCTTGCAGTTGGTCCTGGCCGCCAAGACGCTGCTCCAGCTCCGCGCCGTCATCTCCCGCCACCTGCCCGACATGTCCCCGGGGGCCGCCGCTGTGGCCCTCAACCGCCTGGCGGGGCTGTCCGTAGCCACCATGAGACTGCGCAGGCAGGCGGCACAGCAGGCGACGGCACAGCACGCACAGCAGGCGGCGGCACAGCAGGCGCGGCAGCAGCAGGGGGCGCCCTCCAGTGCAATCACGACAGCGCAGGCGATGGCGCAGCAGACACCGCAGCAGGACCCTCCGCCGCTTCGGAGGCAGCCGCAGGAGCCTCAGGAGGCGGCGGAGGCGGAGGCGCAGCGGCGGGTTCAGGCGCTGCGCCAGCAGCAACTTCAGCAGCAGGAGGGGGAGGGGGAGGTGAAGCAGCCCCGGGCAGCGGCGACGACCTCACCTTCCGGGGGGGAGGCGGCTAGCCCGGCGGTTCCCGGCGGTGGTGAGGGCAGCGACGGGGCCGCCGCCGCCACGGCTTCGTCGCCGCTTGTGGGCACCGACCCCTCGGCTGCTGCCACCGCCTTGCCGCCTCCGCAGCAGCAGCAGCAGCAGCAGCTGCCGCCCGCGGACAGCAACCCAAGCGCGGGGGTGACGGCGCCGCCTGGCAGGCGGCAACAGCAGCAGCAGCAGCAGCGCCAGCAATCGCCTGCGGCGGCCAGGAACAACAACAACAGCCCGCGTGACGCGGAGGCGGGGAACCGCGATTCGGATTTGGATCTGGATCTGGATCCCTCGGCCCGAGTCCAGCCGGGCTCGCTGCAGCTGATGCGCCTCATTCTGCGCCACATCGCCCTCAGTCTGGACAACACCACCGCAGCGACCAGGGCAGGGGCAGGGGCCGGGGCCTCCCGCGGGGGGCCGACCCGCGGGTCGGCAGCAGGGCCGGGGTCGACTCCCACATCCACCTCCGCCGCCTCCGCCCGCGGCAGCTCCGGCTCTCGGCCCCGCGCCTCCTCCGCCTCCGCCTCCTCTTCCCGCTCCTCTTCCGCCTCCGCCGCCTGGCGCTGGCAGCCTTCGGAGCATAGGGCCCGTGTGGCTGGCAGTGTGTTGGCGACGCTGGCTCGGGTGCGACTCAAGCCGGGGCCCGGGGATGTGTGGGCGCTGTACAGACTGCTGGAGGCGGCCAGGTGGGGCTGGGGGGGGTGGGTGGGGGAGGGGGGGAGGAGGAGAGGCTCCTGTCATTGCTTCTGTTTCTACTTCCTAGACATGAATAAAAGGCGGTAATAGTGGATGATGATAATAATGATATCACCATAAGCCGCAGCGATGGGGAGGGGAAGGCAGGGGATTTGGCGCGAGGGGGAGGAGTGGAGGTGGGGGGCTGCGGGTTCCAGCTTCACGACCGCCCACGTCCCACTTCCCACAACCCATGCTCCACCTCCACATCCACCCCCTCCTTTCCCCCTTCCCCTCGCTGAACCCTCCCACCGCCATCCCCCTCCCCCCGCTGTCTCCCTTCCCGCCGCAGGCCCGACCTGTTCCTGGCCTCCCCCTCTCAGCTCTCCCGCCTCGCCTCCAGCCTGCCCCACCTGCCCCCGCTGCGCCCCTCCCCCGTGTGGCTCGACCACCTGGCCTGTGTCTCCCGATCCAAGATGTACGCCTCGGAGCCGGGCCACCTGGCGGCATTCGCGTGGTGCCTGGCCAGGATGGGGCACAACCCGGGTGAGGGGGCGTGGAGGGAGGGATGGGGAGGAGTGGAAGAAGGGATGGGGAGGAGTGGAAGAAGGGCTGATGGAGCGAGGGAGAATCGCTCGCGGAAAATCCTCCCATCCGCCACCGCGTTTGCCTGCCCTGCCTGCCTGCCTGCCCTGCCTGCCTGCCCGTGCTTCCCTCCCTTTCCCTCCCTTTCCCCTCCCTTCCCTCCCTAATTGCGCTCTCCCCTTTTCTCCCCATTCCTCGTGCCCACCTACCCGGCCTGCACAAACCCCCACCCCCACCACCCACCCTCACCCCCACCCCCAGGCGAGCTGTGGCTGCACTCCCTGACCAGCCACTTGTCCCGAGACGGCAAGCTGGCGGCCGCCTCCCCCGGCCAGTTGTGTCAGGTGCTGTGGGCCCTCCACCGAATGGACTTCGCACCCGACCCCGACTGGGCGGAGGACTGCAGGCGGGCGGTGATGCAGGCGCTGACGGCGGGGGCAGCGGCGGGAGCGGCGGGAACAGCAGCGGGAGCGGCGGAGGCTTCCGCCACCTCCGCCACCTCCTCCTCCACCTCCTCCACCTCCTCCTCCTCCTCCTCCTCCTCAGCGTCCTCGCGCCGCGGATCTTCGTTGCGCTCGGATCTGCCGGCGGGTCGCAGGGGTTACAACAGAAGGTACGACAGGAGGGACGAGCGTGATGAAGAGGAGCTGTACGACAGCTCGTCCAGCGTGGACGAGCTGGAGTCGGACCTGGGGGCGTTGGAGCCGGGGTACGGCGCTGGAGGCGGCGGCGGCGCGGCGGCGGCGCGGCGGCATGGCGGCGGCAGCGGTCATGCTGACGTGGCGTCTCTGCTGCTGTGGGCTGTACGGATGGGGATGGCGCCGGGGCCGGCGGGGATGCAGGTGGGTGCGCGGTTGGGCGAGGGGTTGGGGGTCGGGGTCGGGGTTCGTCTTTGAACACCGCCCGGCTCTCTTGCGCGGGTGCGGAGCCCTATCCCACCCTCCACCCTCCACCCGGGTGGGTGGTGGGATATGGCTCTGCACCTGCTCCCACCCTCCACCCCATCACCCACTCTGCGGTATCCCTTTTATGACCGGTACCATCCCACGTTCCCACCCTTCCTCCCCCCCAAAAGCACACAGCGGCATGCCCACCCACCCACGCCCACCCACCCACCCACAACCGCACACACCCACCCACACCCACCCACATCCACACCCACCCGTAACCCCCCACCCACCCACTCTCCCACCCACCCACCCTCTCCCCCCCCACAGGCCTGCCTTGACCGTCTGTACCCTCACCTTCGCTCCCTCCGCCGGGTGCACCTGCTCCGCCTGCTGCTGGCGCTGTCGGAGTCCGGACACCGACCCGGGGAGCCCTTCATGGCCCGACTGCTGGCGTGTGTGCAGGCGAGTGGGGGGATGGAGGGGGGGGAGGGTGCGCTGCTCGGGTGCGTGTGTGTGGCGGGGGTCAGGGAGTGATATGCTCCGGGGCGGGGGGGTGGGGGCTTAGTCCGGAGCGGTGGCGGGGGCCAGCGCTGAGTCTACACATCATAGCCCCATACAGAGGGGTGTTTGTGGGGAGAGACTCGGATGGGGGGCGGGGGGATCTGGATCGGTTATCAGACCACCGAACCAGCCTGTTGGGCCTGTTGGGCCTGTTGGGAGTCGGGCCAACCGACTGACGGTCTGACTGACGGACTGAGCCGACACGTGGCTGGATGTCCGTTCCCCGCTCTGACACACACACACACACATCCCTTTACTTCTCTCACCAACACTCGCCAAGGTTCCCTCCACACACACGCACACCCCTCACTCCCTGACCCCTCCCCTCTATAACACCCCCTCCCCCTCCCCCTCCCCCCCCCTCCCCCCTCCCCAGCCCAAGTTGTCACTGCTGGGCCCCACCCACCTGACCCAGCTGCTGACAGCCGTCAGTCGACTGCGCTTCGTGCCACCCCAGTCCTGGCTGGTGGCCTTCCTCAAGGTGGGGTGGGGGGGAAGGGGGGGAGGGGCGGGGAGGGAAGGGGGCGAAGGGCGGTGCGGGCTTGGTGGTAGGGGGGCAGTCGCGTCCAGTCCGGTGGGTGAGAGGGAAGAAAGGACCGCAAGGAAGGATGGGAGGCGAGGGTGACCCCGGTAGGCGGTTAGATCCCCCACTGGTGGGAACACTGGTGGGGACATTCTCACCGGGGCTGGTCTCAGGGCACATTGCTCGGGGCTCGGGGCTCGGGGTGCAGGGACGGCGAGGATCTGGAAGGGACGGGGGAGGGAACTCTTTCGCTGGGTGAGCGGATGGCCTAACGTCTCTTCCTGCCCCTCGGCCCTCAGGCCTCGATGTCTCAGCTGAGGCACTACACGCCCGCCCAGGTGACCGCCACCTACCAGGTAAGAGGGCTTGGCTGGAGGGGGGCTTGGCTGGGGGGGAGGGATGGAGGAGGAGAGTCAAATAAGGGATGGCAGTGATGGGGACTTGGGGCACTTGGGGGGCTGGGTGGGAGGGCCGGGGCGATGGTAACGCGCTGGTGCGCGCCAGCGAGTCAGTCAGCCATCCAGCCTGCCAGCCAGCTAGCCATCCAGCCAGCCAGCCAGCCAGCCAGCCAGGCCGCGTGACTCCGAACCGCTACCGGCCGGAGAGGGGGTTGTGGTGAAGGCTGGTCAGGCGACTGAGGGGTAGGGCCGCACCCCGCCGGTCCTCTCTCTCTTCCCCTGCGGTGGCCGGTTCATCCTAACCCTGCGGGGTCGCCGGTCTCGTTGCTGCACTTCGTATCTTCCTAACCCTCCTCCCATCCTCCCCTCTCTCCTCTGCCTCCTCTGCGCCCCCACCCCACCCACCCACCCACCCCTCCCCCTCTGTCCCCCCCCAGGTGTTTGCCGGTTGGCAGCTGCGTCCCTCCCGGCCCTACCTCGCCTCCCTGCACTCCCTCCTGGACTCATTGCTACCCGAGTTCACACCGCAGGGGCTGGCCACGGTGGGAAGGGGGGAGGGCGGGAGGGGAGGGGAGGGTGGGGAGGGATTAGGTTGGGTTGGGTTGGACTGGACGGGGTATGAGGCACTGGGGAACGTGTTGGTGAGTGCTGAGGGGGTCTGGGTCACACTGACCCCCAATGGGGGGGAACCCACCGGCCCCGCAGACCGGCTCCTTGGGCGCAATGTTTGTGCTGCTGCCGGTGGTTCTTTCATGCACACGAGCTTCCCCCTCTTCCCTCTAACTTCCCCCTTAGAGGGAAGAGGGAGAAGATAGAGGGGCCATCAACCTCTAACCCACGTCACGCCTGGTACCTGGGGCGTGTCCAGTCCCCCCCTCCCTCCCCACCTCCCCCACCTCCCTCCCCCTCCCTCCCTGCCGCAGGTCCTCCAGTCCATGGCGGCTCTGTCCATCAAGCCGCAGCGCCGCTGGCTGGCCCGAGCCCTGGAGCTACTGGTGGAGGCGGCGGGGCGGGGCGCAGCGGGGACCGCACCGCAGCAGCAGCTCATGATGATGATGACCCACGGGTCGGTCCCCCCCGCGGCGGCGGAGCGAATTGACGCCGCCGCGCTGGGCACCTCCCCCTCGGCAGCAGCAGCAGCTGTAGCCCCAACGGGCTGGACAGCGCTTGGGGGATTGTCGCCCGATGTCGCGGGCTCGGCATCAGGTCCCACCTCCGGCTCCGGCTCCGGAACTGGTTTCGGCGCGGCGCAGCAGCACCAGACGCTGCGGCAGCAGCAGCGGGCGGCGGCGGCGGCGGCGCTGGTGGCGGCGGTGTGCAGTCTGCGGGGCATCGTGCAGTTCGAGGGGCCCGAGCGGACCTCCCGGACGGCCGCTGCGGCGGCGGCGACGGAGGCGGCAGCGACGGCGACGACGGGGGTGACACCTAGCAGCAGCGGCAGCGGCGAGGGGGTTCGCGCCAGTAACGGTCCTGAGACGGCGTCCGGAACGGCGGCGGAGGCGGATGCTGCTGGTGGTGGCGGTGGCAGTGGTGATGGTGCTGAGTCGGCAGCGCCACAGCTGTTGCCGTACGAGCTGTGGTCAGCCGCCAAGCAGCTGACGGACCTGTGTGGGGAGTTGTTGGATGTGATGACCGGAGCAGAGCTGGCGAGGGTGAGTCATGGAGGAGAGGGGGGTGGGGTGGGGTGGGGGAGAGGGGTGGTGGGGGAAGGGGGGGTGCAGGGATTGGGGGCTTAGTAGACATGTGGCGCTGCGAGCGATCTGATGAGCATAAAGGGAGGAGGCGCTTGCGGTGAGGACGGGGACGGGGACGGGGACGCACCCACCCTGCCCCTGCCCCTGCCCATTCCGCATCCTTCCCCTCCAACGCCGCCTCCGTGCCTTCGTTGTACCTCGTCTTTCTCACCCCCGCCCCCACCCCCTTCCTCGCGTTTCCACTGCACTGCACCGCACTGCCGTCAACTGCCAGCAACTGTCAACCTGCCTCTTCACTCATTTATACCCTTACCACCCGCCCCCAACGCCCCCCTCCGCAGCTCCTGACGGCCCTCTCCCGCGTCAACTTCTACCCGGGCCGGGTCTTCCTGTCGGCACATGCCCGCGCCACCGCCCGTGTTGGCTCCCAGCTGTCCCCCGCCGACAAGGCCGCACTGGCGCACTGCTACGGCCGACTGGCGGCACTGGCGCCGGCGATGGCGGAGGAGGCGAGGCGCCGGGCGGAGGCGCGGCAGGCGAGGGCGGCGGTGCTGGTGGCTGAACCCTGGGGCCCGGACTGATGTGGGGGCGGCTGAGAGGCGGGAGTGACTGGGAGCGGCGCTGGGGGGAGGCTGGCGGGGCGATCACCGCTCGGGGGCGTTTGGTGATTTTGAGCGGCTCAAAGTGAGCGAGTGAGTGAGTGAGTGAGCTGGAGGAGGAGTCGGGGCTTGAAGGTTGGGGGGTTGGATGCATGTGTCGTTGTGTTGCATGTGCCATGACGCGCCATGCCGGTGTGCGAACCTCGGGTGGCTGCGGTTCGAGGACAGGGGGCCGAGACTGGGGTGAGGGGGCCGTCGGAGTGTCGGTCCATCCAGGTGGGCAGCAACGGGCGGCCCAGCGGCCCAGTGAGTGGCCCAGCGGCCTCCGGGCGGATCCGCGAGCTCCTGCGGGCGGCTGCCCAGGTGCCAGGTGCGGCAGGTGTGACGGAAGGCGGGAGGTGGGAGGTGGGCTGGCAGGCGAGCGAGGCCGGGCCGGATATATACCGGGGGCATGGACGTGCAACGGTGCAACACAAGCCTTGGAGGGGAGTAAGAAAGTATAGCGACTGCGAAGGGGGGGGTAGGGAAGGAAGATACGGCCCCTGGAGGGGGGGGGCGTATGTCATACGCGTTGGAGGGCAGGCGAGGTAAAGGGTGCTGCGGGCGAGATAGGGCTGGGCAGTGAGCGGTAGGGCAGGCTGCGGCTTGGTATGGCGGCGGGGTGGGGGGGCAGGGAAAGCGGAGGGGGGGGGAGGAGGAGACACGGCAGAGGCGGGGGAAGAAGTGGGGCAGGGGCTGTTGCTGCTGTTGCTGCTGCTGGGGGGCGATGCGGCAGATTGGCTGCAGGCGGGGCAGGGGCTGCGGGCCGCGGTCACTGATGCGGTGTAGGTTGGATGCCGTTGGGCTGGCGGCGGCTACCGGGAGGGGGGGCTGAGCGGCCTCGTGCGTGTGTGGGGGGGGTGGAGGAGGTGTAAGCGGTGTGAGCCGCCACACCAGCCAGCCAGCCAGCCAGCCGGCCGGAATAATCTCCCGGTAGAGGGCGAGGGGGCGGTGTAACATTTCAACAATGCAGCACATATTCTCCGCCCGCCCGCCCGCCTGCTCGTCCTCCGGGCAGGCGCCAGCTGTTGAACCGTATTGGCAATGCGTCCGGTGGGGCGCTAGGGTATCCGGAGAAGGGGAAGATAGAAGGCAAGGGTAAGCGAGTTAGTTGTTCCTTTGCGCGCACCTCACAGCCTTGGCCACCCCTACGGCCTCATGTCAGCGGCGTGTGTGTACGTAGGCAGCAAGGGGGGTGCGAAGCAGAAGCCCGTTCCACCGTCGGAGTTTGAAAAACTGCCATGTAAACCGTATACTATGCTTTGAGGTACTGCCCGGCATCGAGTGCCTGGGTACGGCAAATGCTGTGGCCAATGTACGGCAAATGGTACGGCAAATGCTGTTGCAGCAAACTTGACCGTTGTGTGGGGACACATGTTACCAGCCATTTTTGGCTCGTGCACATGTAATGCCTCATGCAGCAAACTGCAGGCCACAGGCCCCGGCCCGCCGCGGCGCGGGCACGCACGGGCCCCGGTCGTGACCCGAGCCAGCCGAGGAAGCATTTGTCCGGCCAGACGAACGGGTTACATTCAGGTCCAACCCTTTGTTCGTCCGGCCAGACGAACGGCCCTTCGAGCAGTCGGATAGGGTCGGATCGTCGGAACGACACGGAACGACGAAAATACGAACACCGTAATCTTCATGTCCCTCCCTCCTACCGTAACTTGCCCAGTTATTGTTGTCACATCCCTTGTCAGAACCACTTAACAATGAAGCGATTGGTTCTCGCCTTGTCCATCATTGCATCACGAGTTGAAACATTGCTGGGCGCTGAAACCTGCCGCTTTTCGCAGCCCGGCAGCCGCGATGAAGCCGCCATATCATCGCTGCAGGACTCTGATTTTGCTCTATTCCTGACGATTACGAAAGCACCGGCACGCCATAATCCATGGCTGTTAACGACGCTTTACATAACGAGGCTACATAACCCAAAATTGAAAATATACGTGTTCGTTCACATGCGTTCCATTCTAAGAAACAAGGAGTTCGCTCAAGCTCTGGCAGATTTACATGTGGAGGTTCGCATCACAGGTGGGGTCGCCGCCGCCCGCCAACGCCCCGCGTCGCGTCGCGCGTCGGCACTCGGCAGGTTTGAGCAGACACCCGCCCGCCCGCCTGGCCGCCTCTCAACCCACCAGACGCCTTCCGCTCCAAGGGCTCAGCCATGGCTAAGATTCGGATGTACCTTCGTAAGGAGACGGGGGGACAGGAGTTCATGGACAGGCACTGCGCGTACGCCCAGGAAGCCAGCCGGGCAGGTAAGCACGGCACGCACCCGTCCAGCAAGCGTCACCCCAAGCCCCGGAACTCCAACGCAGCTCCCCCTCCACACCCCCTCCGCATCATCGCACAAACCCCCAAATCCCCAAATCCAGCCCACCACCAAGCCCCCCTCCCACCCTCCCACCCTCTTGTCGCCACCGCCGCCACCCATCCCCCTGTCCGCAGGCATCACGCGGCTCATGTCCATCGACGGCGACATGGCGCTCTTCGCGCCGGCGGCCGACCTCGCCGCACCTTACGCCGAGGACCTGGTCTCCGCCTGCGTCTTCACCAGCCAGTTCCTCATCGTCAACCGACTGGACGCGCTGCACGCCTACTGCAACTACATGAGCAACTACTTCACCCAGAACGTCTCCACGCTGGTGGCGTTGGCGGGCCTGGTGGGCCGCAGCCCCGAGCACTACCTGCACATATCAGATATGGAGCTGCTGCAGCTCTTCCTCACGCAGACGCCCGCAGCCGCCGTCAGCCGCCGCATCCTGTGCCCCGAGGCGCCCGGAGTGCAGCGCTGCGATGTCAGCTACGCGGGCTGCCTGCTCAGCTCGCAGGGGCAGGCGGTGGAGAGCTTTTTCAAGCTGCGAACCAACCAGTCGTGGATGAGCGACCCGTGGGTCGCCTGCGCCAACCTGAGCGGCATGAGCAGCCTGGTGGACTGGAGGGCGGACTCGCGCGGCGTGCCGGTGCCGATCCACCGGGCCACGGGCGAGTGCCTGCCGGTGTTGCACTTCCAGGGCGGCTGCAAGAGCTTCATCCCCGTGTTTGTGGAGTACTACCGGGAGTTGGTGAGGGAGGCGTTCAGGGGCAGGCTGGGGCAAGCGGGCGCGGCCGGGGGAGAGGGAGCGGCGGGGGGCGGCCAGCGGCGGCGGTTGCGGGCGGGGGAGCTGTCGGACGGACTGGAGTGGGTGGAGGAGTGGCTGGGGGTCACGTGAGCGGGGGTTGGGGGCTGGAGGAATGGCGGATGGATGGATGGATGGATGGATGGATGGATGGATGGGAAGGGAGAGGGAGAGGGAGAGGGAGTTTCAAATCAAGGGCCGTGCACGGGATGGGATGGGTTCGGCGCTTGGCGTTGCATCTTCATCCTGGCATGGCCTGGCCCCCCCCTGGAGCTCTAGGTTTGGGAGGTGGCGGGGGGCGAAGGGTCGAAAGGGCGGGAATGGGAGGGTGCGGTGGGCTCCCGGGGGCGGCGGTAGGCCGATGTGCGGATGAGCGTACTTGCTCTGTCCGGGGCTGCTTCCCCTGCGGGTCCCCTAGCAACTGGCGGCAATCGGGGGGCGCTGCAGCGCCAGTGCCGAGGGCTGCCGTCTAAGAACTCCAATGCATGGCATCTTTTTTACCATGCAATATCACGAGCATTGGAGTCACGATTCATTAGGCGCCTCACGACTCGATGCGATGATGTTATCGCACTACCCAATCTGCTGTTCAAATGCTAGGTTAAATTTCCATTTTAGGTAGGGTGCTGAAGGAATGGTTCAAGGAGGCTGATCCGCTCGTCCGCTCGTCCAAGTGCCACGATGGCATGGCCCCTTTTTTCAATTATGGGGAAACAACTCAGGACCAATGTGCCGTAAATTTAATAACCTCTATAATATGCAAGCGTGAATTCTAGGGCTGAGCGCCCGGTCTGTCGCATACGGGGCGCGGCAAGTAAAAGGTCAATCGTCGGAGCGCGACAACAATGACCGCCGTCCTCAGATATGGCTGCGTTATCATGGTTGCAATAGTTGCTGTCGCAAACGGCGCTTGGTGGTTGGCGCAGCGCTTCGGCGCCGACGGGCTGTCGTCAGCGACATCCGCCCGTAACGCCGCGCAGCGACAGGAGGCGCCTTACGACGCAATGGCCGGTCAGTGCAGAGCGAGCATTTATATTCAAGATATTATATACCTTTATTATCTCTTATACCAGCACACAACGCCTCGCCGTTGCTATCGTTCCTTGCCCGCCATCGGGCTTGCAGCTTGCACAAGGAGCGCCATCCCTGCAAACCGAAGTTTTAATTTGATCGATCTTCCTTAGAATTCGGCTTTAGGCTTCCGCTGATACTTAGCAGCGCGCTCTTCTCCGCTGCCGAATCGCGCGCCCGGAGTGCCCAGCCGCGTCGCGTCGCGCTGCCTGACCTCACCTCGCCTCGCCTCGCCTCGCCTCATCTGACCCTTACCCCATCCTGGCCTTCCCCAGCTCTGGTCCTCCCCTTCGGCTACACCCTGGAGGAGCATTTCGTCCAAACGGAGGACGGCTACATTCTGCGGCTGTTCCGATTGGGTGCCCGCACCCAGCAGGGCCCCTCCACTGGCCAGCTGCTCTCCCCCTCCCGCACCGCGGCCCCCGACCCACGACCCCAATCGACGGACGCAACCTTGCCCGAACCCGCCACCATCACCACCACCACCACCTCTGAACCTTCAGACGAAGCACGACGGCGCACAGCCGCCGAAGAGCAACAACCTGCAGCAGCGGGCGACCCGGGCGGCACCAGCGCCAGCACCAGCACCGAGGTTCCTGAGCCCACTATAGCAACCCCAACACCTAACACCGGCACCGGCACCGGTACCAGCTCTGCCGCTGCCATTGCCGCCGCCCCCAGCACCGGCGCCAGCACCGGCGCCCGGGGTCCCGTGGCGTTCCTGCACCACCCGCTGATGGGCAGCTCTGTGGACTTCGCGGTGATGGGGCCGGGGCGCAGCTTGGCGTTCATACTGGCAGACGCAGGCACGAGGGGGAAGGGGAGGGGGCGGTGCGGTTCGGGGGGCGAGGGGAGGGGTCGCGATACGCATGTGCTGGTGTGTGAGGAAGGTTCCGCTTCCCCTGCTTCCTCGTGGAAGGTGGAACCATCCCAACAACGAAACGTCCCCACACTTCCTTACATACTCACATTCCACCAAGCAGGAGAGAGAAAGAGAGCGAAAGAGAGAGAAAGGGAGAGAGAGAGAGGGAGGGCCGCCGCCGCTCATGGGTCCAGGCAGGAGAGCCGCATTGCTTCCCCCCCACAGTAACCACTTCCGCTACACCCGATATGCACTCGGCCGAAAACGGAAGGACCCTTTCCTCCCTCCCATCTACGCAAACCCCGGGCCCCCTCCCCCCTCCATTTCGGTTTCATCTTTGTTGCTCCCCCCTTATCCCTCCCCCTGCCATCCCGCCTCCCCCCCTTCCCCCTCGCTCCAGGCTACGACGTGTGGCTGACCAACGTGCGCGGCAACCGCTTCTCCCGCAACCACACGGCCCTGGACCCCGATGCGCCCGGGGACATGGAAGCCTTCTGGTCGTACAGTTGGGACGAGCACGTGTCTCTGGATCTGCCCGCAGCGCTGGATCTCGTGGCGGCGGTGACGGGGCAGGACACCGGCATGTTGTTCGTGGGCTACTCGCAGGTAGGGCAGTGTACTGGAGATAGTGTAATGCAATGGAACCCAGCTTGACTGGCAAAGATGCCGGAGCGCATCTGGGCTCACCGCAACTTGGTTGTGCCTTTGGACGTTCATCATCTTCTTTCTCCTGCCGATGCGTGTAGGTAACGTTGTGCTCTTAGGGCGTTATGTTCACCCTTGGGCCCCCGGCCCGTAAATGTTGTTAATCCGGGTACTTGTTCGGGTGTTTGAGGGCTACACACACATCCAAACACGCTCATTGTAGAGCAAGCAAAGGAATGGCTCGAGGTGGTGTCCTGTGTGTGTGTGTCAGGCACTAGTTTGGTTCTTTCCCTCCACGGTCCCAAAGGCATTTGGTTGGGTGCGTCGCGGTGGTTGGCTGGTAGTGCCGGTATCCTTGCCGTTTCTTACAGTTACCCCGCTCGCACACGGCCGCCCCCGCCCCCCGCCCCCCACCCCCCGCCCCCCGAGGACAGGGCACCACGGTGTGTCTGGCTGCGCTGTCCTCCCAGCCTCGTGTGTCCCGGCGGATTGCCGCCGCGGTGCTGCTGGCCCCCGTGGCCTTCGTGAGCCACATGACCAGCCCCCTGTTTCGATGGATGGCGCAATGGAAGCTGGAGCGGGTAGGAGCCGAGCCGCACGCATGTGTGTGCGTGTGTGCGTGTGTGCAGCTGTTGCTTGTGTCGTTGAAAGTGCAGCTTGTGTGCCATTTCGTTGAAGGATAAATCACTTTACAGCGGGATCTACCCACCCAGAGAACCGCCACTGCCGCACCTGACACACTACCGGTGCTGTCGCGGTTACTTCGCGGTGCATCGCGCAGAACCGGCGAGCAACTAGGTTGCTCGTAGCTTGTTCGTAGCTTGTTCATAGCTTGTTCGTACCTTGTTTGTGGGTTGTTGGAGGAAGACGCCAGCTATGCACTGCTCGCTGCCACCCCGCCTCGCTTACACACGACCTCAAAACCCCCCCCCCCATCCCTTCCACCTCCCGCCACATACACACACTCCTCCCTCCCTCCCTCCCTCCCGCCCCGCACCGCACCGCCCTCCGGCAGCTGTTCCGGTATGTGGGTATGCACGAGTACGGCGGCCACCACCCCGCCGCCGCCCGCCTGGCCTCCTCCTTCTGCGGCCGCCACCCCGCCCCCTGCACCGCCTACCTGGAGCTGCTGTGCGGCACCAACCCCTCGCCGCCCAGCCCCGCCTCCCCCTATGCCGGCAACCTGGACCCGGCCCTGCTGCCCGCCATCATGACCTTCCTGCCCAGCGGCACCAGCGTGCAGAACATGGCGCACTGGGGGCAGGTGAGTGGACAGGTGGACAGGTGGGGGCGAGGGGGTGAGGGGGTGGGTGGACAGGTGGCGGCGAGGGGGTGGGTGGACAGGTGGCGGCGAGGGGGTGGGTGGACAGGTGGGGGCGAGGGGGTGGGTGGACAGGTGGCGGCGAGGGGGTGGGTGGACAGGTGGGGGCGAGGGGGTGGGTGGACAGGTGGGGGCGAGGGGGTGAGGTGGGTGGGTGTGCAGTCGTGCACTTGTGCCATTGTTCGGGGGTGTGGTTGTGGGCGGAGGCGGAGAGATGGCTTTGACAGTTGGAGCGTCCCGGGTGCGGGGGCGCCCGGGCCGTGGATTCTGTCAGCGCGCCTCGGGCAGCAGTCCGCCAGCGCGACTCGGGCAGGTCTGGTCCGGGTCATGGCCGGTGCAAGCTGCGTTGCCCCCCCCCACTGGGTTTTCAACCCATTTCAAAGCGCGTCTCACTTGGCCCCCTCCCTTTGTCCCGCACTGGGCGGTGTCCGCCGGTTGGTTGATCGCAGGTGGTTCGTGAGTCGGACCCCGTACGACTGCCGTACTATGATTACGGCACTGACTGCAGCAAGCCCGGTACGCCGCGACGCGACGCGACACAACGCAACGCGACGCGACTCGGCACCTCATACCTTCCCTTCCCTTCCCTGAACCGGGCCGCCAGTGCCCTCTGTGTCAGCGGCCCCTCCGCGAAAAGGTGGCGAAGAGGGTTCACAGTACTCCTGTGCGCACGTCTGTGTCCCA
Source organism: Pleodorina starrii (assembly GCA_030267565.1). Classification (NCBI taxonomy): domain Eukaryota; kingdom Viridiplantae; phylum Chlorophyta; class Chlorophyceae; order Chlamydomonadales; family Volvocaceae; genus Pleodorina; species Pleodorina starrii. The sequence goes on from BRXU01000035.1 coordinate 358,911, forward strand.
CCCACCATGTCTAAGAAGGAAGAACTGAGCTTTCATACGTCCCGTCTAGTCCAGTCCACTCCTCTTCGCTCCTCTCCACTCCGCTCCCCTTCCGCAACGCAAACTCCCCTCCACCGCAGCCCACCCCTGCGCCCTGCCGCCCCCGCCACCGCCACCGCAGACCCACCGGACTCCTCCTCCTCCTCCTCCTCCCTGCGCACCGGCGGCCGCTACCCCTGCAACCAGGCCGCCTACAACGGCAGCCGCGTGCCTCCCGCCTACCCGCTCTCCTCCATCACCACCCCTCTGGCGCTATTCACGGGCGGCCGCGACTCTCTGGCGGACCCCGTGGATGTGGCACTGCTGCTGAGTGCACTGCAGCGGGGACCGGGAGCTGAGGGCGGGGGGCCGGTGGTCCTGCTGCATCACGACGAGCCCGACTACGGTCACTTGGATTTCGGTGAGGCAGGCGACCGGGGACGGCGGGGAGGCGGGGGAGAGCGGGGCGGGGTGGGGCGGGGAGTGGTCAAGATGAAGTCCGCGGCGGAGGGACCGTAGCGGGGGGAGGAGGCGGGGAGGGGGGGGGGCGGGAGTTCGAGGGGTGTGCCGGAGTTGGTTTTGGGATGGGGGCGGAGGAGGCGGCTGGGACGGAGGGGTGTGCGGGGTTGGGGTGTGTGCGGGGCGATAACGGGAGGGCGCCGCGGGATATGGAGTCAAGTCCCCCCGTCGGTACTCGGTAGGAGCCTCCATTCCTCCGGATCTTCTGCATTCCTCCGGGAGGAGTGTGCCGTACGCTTCATGCTGGTTGCGCAACCCGTATCCTTGCTGTACCAGCGCCTGCTGCCGCTGCTACCACAGTCCATCCACGGCTACGATGCAGTCCCTCTCCAACCCTTGGCCCTGCCCCCCCTCCCCCGCTTGTCAAACCAGGTGTGGGCTACGACGCCGCGGACCGCATCTATCCACTGGTGCTGGCCTTCATGAGGCAGTTCGCAGCCCCCGGCGCCGGGGCCGCCACAGCCGCCGCCGCTGCCGCTGCGGCGTAGCACCCACCATCCGGCCGAGAGCCCGCGCAGCGGGCTGTGCGGGTGCGCTTCCACGTCTCCCAGGCCTCCCGGTTTCCGCCCGCCTACCGGAAACCGATGCGTCCGCTGCCCTCGTGCCTCACTCATGTCAACCAGCGGTCATATCAGGTTTCTACACGTTTACAGTATCTGTCTGGTGTGTCTCCCTCATGAATGTGCGTGGCGACGTGGGGGCAGTCGCTCGCGCGTGCGAATTATATATGTATTTCGCCCACGCCGGTTGGCGCTGTGCGACGTTGGTGAGGCACGGTGAGGCCAACCCTGGCCAACTGACGGGCCCCTGTCGTCGCGCGCACACGCGCCGTTAGGAGACAGCATGCAGGGACTGCCCGCCCAAGAAATGGATAGGGGTGGCGCCGGGGCTGCGGTTGGGGCTCATATTTTAATCTCCACGGGCTCGTTTGGGCTCAACGGAACGGCTGCGTGCGGCATGCGTGCAGACTTCGCGCGGCGGTCGTCAAGTCGGCGCGACAATGCAAATTATTTCTTAATATGGCGATTTTCGCGACTGCTAGCACTGGCTCGCAGCGCCTTGAGCACGTTCACATCAACTCAGTCCGGAGCCCCGGACTACGAGAAGGCGATACCGTAACGCAAGCTCAGCAGGCAGCACGCCCGCATGTAGTCACTGCCCCCGATAGTTAGAGTGCGGTGAACCGTGCAGGGTGGATGGGAGCAAGCCGGGGGGGGGGCGGGAGCCGGAGGGATCTGCGGAAATGGGATAGATGTGGTGTCCAGGGCTCTCAACGGGCCTCTTATGCAAGGGCCTCCATTGAAAGGATAAAATTAATGGCCTCATTGCATGCCGAAAACTAGCCTCAAACTCACTGCCTGAGGAACAGTCCCCAGCTGGACCACCCTTCTTAAGGCGCTCCCTAGGGCAACGGTTAAGGGATTGGAGGGCAGATGCATATCTTTCACATGGAAGGGAGAATCTCGAACTTAAGAAGGGGTACCCTACTTGAAGAGAGCCATGTATGCCACCGGGCAGCGTGAGTCTGTTAGGTTCTTTCCGCTCTGGTTCTTCCGCGACGCTCTGTTCTGCATGTCACAAGTTGATTGCATGTCTGTTATTTTTATTACTCTATATACCTAAATGTGCATGAAAACACATGCAAGCCTAAAATGCCGTATATCGCTTGCCAACAGTCAACAATCCTAACGTGGGCGACGAACGCCGCTGTGTTGCGCCGAAATGAGCCGTCAACATGGCGCTTGTTATACAGAAGGATGCGGTGCTTCATGTTACCCCAGGGCAGCCATTTCTTGAAACTTTAGTTGAGTTGAGCAACTTGTCACAACCCGCGGATGGACAGAGCTGCTGCCACTGGCTGAACTAATCATGTTATCATAATATGTATATCATGTATCTCTTTGGGCCAACGGTTACCTTGAGCTGGCAGCATGAACGGCCGCTTTAATCTGAAAGCCGCACTTGAACAATTAGGATAGGCATGGACAGTCAGGACTAGCTGGCTACCATAGTGCTCTGCTGCCGGGGCGGTCATGGCAGAACCTGTTTCGTCGTCTCCTCCTTTCCCGTCTCCTTGGCCGCCTGCGGCTGCCGGGGATGCGGGGAAAAAGTCGAACGGTCTTTGGGCTTTGGGAGCTGCTATTAACGTGGTAAGTTGCAGCGAGTTTGGGCGTCGTGTCGAAAACTCCATTTGTCGCCTAAAATAATTGGTCACTTGCAGGTGGGAAGCATCTCTATCAATGCCGGCATGGTAAGATGGGCACCGGGAGAGCAAAACCCCCTTCGCTGATGCACCTTCACCATCCGGCACTTGACGTTGTCCCTTTTTCAGAACATGATGAAGTTGGGGCACACAAAGCGGGCCCAGCTCGACATGCCCGAGGAGGAGAAGCCGCCGATTCGGAAATTCAGAGTGTGGTTGATTGGGTTTGTCATCTTCATCACGGGGAACGTCCTCAACTTTGTGTCCTTTGGTGAGGCGCCCAGTCCCCGCCCGCACCGCCCCTTGCTTACCTCCCACCCGGTAGCTGCCGCAACCCTTTCCATGCCCTTGTTCCCCGGCCTTATCTGTATGCAATATATACCGCCCATTATCATGCGATGCTGCCCCAATCCGGCCGCTGCTCGTAATGTAAACTGACCTTGATGCCGTATTGGCCCCCACTGCTGTTGTGCCCAGCCTTCGCGGCGCAATCCCTGCTGGCAGCACTGGGCAGTCTGCAGCTCGTATGCAACGTATTCTTCGCCTACTTTTTCAACAAGGAGCCCGTAAGTGGGCGCTGCTCGGGACGGGGCGGCGCCTGCCCGGGACGGGGCGGGGCGGAGCGCGGGTCTAGGCGCCCAACAACGCCGAGAGGGGGCGCGGGACACTTGGGACTTAACCCAGCCCACCCACCCATCAGTCAAGTGAAGTCGCCTATCCCGGCGGCTGGCTGGCTGGCTGGCTGGCGGCGGGGAGGGCCATTCGGAGGCAAGAGCAAAGGCCGGTCTCCGCTCCCCCTGCTTACCCTAACTCCCCTGCGCAGGTGACCAAAATCATCATCCTGTCCACCGTCTGCATCATCGGCGGCTGCGTGCTGCTGGTGGTGTTTGGCAACCAGGGCTCCGACACCTTCACGGTGGACCAGCTCGTGCATTTCTACACGCTGTGAGTAGCGGGCGGCAGCGGCCAGGCGGCCGGGCACTGGGCTGGCCACTCGCCCGCGTTTCGAACTGCCGGAAGCCCCCGGGGGGAGGGGCAGCGGGGAGAGCGGTGCGCTGCGGAAAGCAGTGGGGGGCGTGTCGCCGCTCACCAGGGGGCGGCCAGGGCGGCGGTGCGAGCGGCTGTGGGCCGACCAAGCCGCTCCATACTGTCATTGCGCTTCATTGACCAGGGGGCGACCAGAGCGGTGCTCCGCTTCCACAGCAAGGGCTCACGGGTCTCTTGCGAGGGGGCATAAGGCCCTGGTGCCTTGGCCCTGTGGGGGCCCTGAGCGGCCCCGGGTCCGCGGGTCCGGAGGGCCTGGGGCCCTCGGGCAGCCTCGACCGGCAAACCCGGCAGCCAGCACCGGAGCGGACCCGGGGGGGGGGTGGCTGGGGCAGTCGGCGTCACGTGGCGGGCAGGGAGCCAGTGGCGGCGAGGGAGCGGAAGCACGGGCGGCCGGGTGCAGTTGGGGGTGCAGCCGCACCGCCCCCTGCTTGCCCGAATTCGTGCGGGGGAGCATGGACGTGACGCGACATGAGGAGGGGGGGAGGGTGTTACCGCGGCTGAGACCTTGTGTGGGGCTGAGGGGTGCAGCCGGCGTTGGCCCCCCTGGAGTCCCGGTTACGGGGCTGCGGGTCCGGGTCCGGCCCCGCACCTCCCCGGCCCCCGGCTCGGGCTTCTCTCCCCTTCCAGCACGCCCCGCACATCCGGCCTGGCTTTCCACCACCCTCAACGACTCGCCTCAACTGCCAAGCCCCCTCGGCTGCCTCCCTGCCCTCCAAAGCCCTCCCGCCCCCCCCCGCAACCAAACCCCCTGCATGGTGTTTTTATCCTGGACGGCCTTTGTCTTTGTGCGCCAACGCGTCAGCCCCCTCAGCCCATTTGGATTGACGTTCTCACGCCCCTCCGCCCCCCCCCCCCGCTCCTTCCGAAACCCCCGCCCTTGCACTCTGTCGCCCCCTCCCCCTCCCCCTCCCCTCCCCCTCCCCCCCCCTGTGCAGCCCCGCCTATGTGGTGTACATGGTGATGGCGGTCGTGTTTGTGTTTGGCTTCTATGTGCTGTACCTGCACTCCAAGAAGGTCTGCAGGTGAGGGCCGGGGCGGGAGGGGGTTGGGGGGGGGAGGGAGGGGTGAGTGTATGGTGCCGGTGGTAGGTGGTGGTGGGGGGGTGGGGGGGGGGGGGAGTGGAGCAGTCCGGTGCGGTGCAAGGGAGGGAGGAAGGGAGGGAGCTGCGGCCGCCAGTCGTGGGGCGAATACCGCCAGCCGGGTCGAGGCGCCCGCCCCCGTTCTGTTGGGTAGTGCGTTCGGAAGAGGGAGCGGTCCCCATTGAACCAAACGCGCGCCCGCCCTAACTGTTGTGGTGGTGCTGGTGGTGGTGATGCTTGCAGGACGCGCGGCGAGAGCGGCATTTGGTACGGCACGATGCTCGTGTCGTACGCCGTCTTTTCCGCGCTGTTGGGCTCCCAGAGCGTGTTGTTCGGAAAGAGCATTTCCGTCATCATGCGGAAAACCTTTTCGGAGGAAAACCAGGTGAGGTCGACCGGCACCTCGGTTAGTTTGTTGTGGCGGCGGCCGCTGTATTGCTTGTTATTTGCATTTGTCCTGGGTTCCGGCGGAAGGACGAGGGCTATGCACTTACAGGCTGGAGCCGGGGGGCCGCGCTGTCTTGAGGCGTCGGTAATTGTGATGGGGCGAGAGGGAAGTGACTCCCAGGCGGATGCGGAGGTGGTGATGGTGGGGGGGGGGGGGCCCGAGCAGAGGAAGCGGGAAGTCAGTGCCCAGCCAGGCCAGGCCGCCCTCGACCCACCCGGTGCCGCCCCGCCGCCCCGCCCCTTCCTCGCTTCCCTGCCGGCCTGCCGTACCCCCTCCCTCCTCACTCTTCAACCCCCCCTCCCTCCCCCTCCCCCCCCTCCCTCCCCCTCCCTCCCCCCCCTCCCTCAGCTGGGTCACTGGTACACCTGGGTGGTGCTGCTGCTCTTCGCACTCACCGCTATGTTCTGGATTACCCGACTGAACAAGGTGAGGCCCTCCGCGGGCTCTCTCGTTGGGGGCTCTCTCGTTGGGATGCGGAGCCGCCCGGGAGCCGCCTGGGAGGCCGCCTCAGCGAGCTGGCTGGCTGGCGTGCTGCTGGAAGGGAGGGGAGGGGTGGGGGGGGAGGAGGACAGGAGGTATCCACTGCAGGTATCCGGAGCCCGTGAGCGGTGAACAAGTGCACAGTCGTTAGGTGAAGAAACAGCGAGGGAAACAGCGAGGGAAAGGGGCGGGGCGGGGGGTGGTAGTTGCCCCGGGCTGTCGTCATGTTTTCGGCCCCGCATGTCGTACGGATCTGGCCCACCTGCCAAAGCCCTGCTGCGGACAAGTGTATCACTAAGCTGTTGGCGCTACCCACACGCCCCCCTCCCCTGCCCCCTCACTCGACCTCACCTGGTTCTCCCCCCTCACCTGCCCTGCCCTGCCCCCTCCCCGCCCCCCTTGCCAGGGTCTGCGCATGTTCCCCGCCATGATCATCGTGCCCCTGCTCCAGATCGCCTGGACGCTGTTCTCCATCATCGCCGGCATGATTTACTTCCAGGAGTACAAGGCCTTCAACAAGCTCAAGGCGGCCATGTTCCCACTCGGAGTGCTGGTGGGTGGGTGGGTGGGTGGGTGGGTGGGTGGGTGGGTGGGTCAGATGGGGAGAGGCAGGGACCGCGGCTGCGGAGGCAGGGACAGGGACAGGGGCGAGAGCGGACCGTCTGGCGGGCGAGGTGGGTGGGTGGGGCTTTCTCCATGGCACACCTACTTCACCTGCCGTTCTTAGAATGACGACCTCGCCTCCCCCTCCCCCCTCTCCTCCTCTCCCCCTGTCCTCCTCTCCCCCGCCCCACAACGTCCGCAGTGACTCATTCTTATGTAAAGGAGCATATCACTCCCTGATCCCCCTCTCCCCCTCACCGCGCTGCAGATTGTGTTCTCGGGTGTGTGTTTGCTGACGGTGTGCGGCGGTGGCAAGGCCCCCCCCGAGGACGAGGACCAGGCGGCCGAGGAGGTGGAGGAGGTCAAGCCGCTGCCCGCCAAGACCAGCGTGTACGACAATGCCGTATTCAACGCGCGGTCCGACGGTGGCGACGGCCACGACGGCGCGGGCCCGCCGCTCTCCGGTCTGGCCACCGCGCACTCCCAGCACGCCAAGCTGTCTCTGGGGCAGAGCCTGCGGTTCATGAGTAAGTGGGGGGCTGGGGCTGGGGTCGGGTGTGGGGGGGCTGGCACGAGGGGTGGCACGAGGCCGGATAGTGACACACAGGAGGGGCCGATGGAGAGGCCTCGTCAGATTGTCAATGTGTTCATCGTGGTCTACCCTCTCCATTCCCTTCCCTCCCCTCCAGGCACGTGGGCTCCCCCCAGCGTGGCCGTGTCCCCCGGCTCCAACATGAGCCGCAGCCTGGCGCCCAACGAGTCCCTCCGCCAACACCTGCAGCACTACCAACAACACTACCAGCAGCAGCAGCAGCACAGGCGCCGCACCACGGCCGCCGCCGGCGACCTCAACGCCACCGGCCTCACCAACATCAGCGACGTATCGCCCTCCGTCTCAGTCCCCACCCCCACCCCCTCGGGAGCCGTCACCGCCGCCACCGGGTCTGGAGAGCAGCAACACCCGGGTGGCAGCTGGCGCAACAGCACCTTTGACAAGAACAGCACGCTCAATCGTACGGCACACAGCAGCGTCTCGCGCATCTCCGAGACGTCCATGTGGGTCGTACACCGCCGTTGCGTCCCCCCACCCCCCACCCCCCGCCAACCCAACCCAACCCCCGCACCCACGCCACCATGTCGCCGTAGTGTCCCCACCAGCCTGCCCATCAGAATTGTCGTACTTGTCCGCGTGTCCCCACCTCCCCATTCCCACACCCCACATTTGCACAAAACCGCCCATCCGTCGCCCACCCCACCTCACCCCACCCCGCCGCCGGCCGTTCCATCTTGCGATATTGCCGGTGGGGGCGGTGGGGGGAAGGCATCCGGGTCGGGTCGGCAGGCGGGTCAGGTCGGGTCGGGTCGGGTCGGGGCTCCGCGAATCGCCACCGCAGCGCAGCGCCCGTTCTTGTCGTCGGACTGGGGCCCGATTGGGCTTCACTCGACCGGCCCCACCTTCCCTCCCCTCCCTTCCCTCCCTTCCCCCCGCCCACTCATTGTTTTATAAAGGAGCACATCACTCCCCCCTCCCCCCCTCTCCCGGCCCCCCTCCCAGGATGAGCACCATGCGCAAGGGGCTCAAGTCGGTCGGCTCCCGCCTCACCTCCGACATGGGTCTCAACATGAACGGACTCAAATTGGCGATGGGGCTGGGGGACGGCAACCTGTCGGGAGTGAGCCTCTTTGCGATGCCGGCACTGGACTTCACAGCCACTACAAAGGTGGGGCTGAGGATGGGGTGGGGGTTGGGATGAGGATGGGCTGGGAGTCAGGCGGGAAGGAGGGGAAAAAGGGTGGGTGGGTGCGGGCGGGAGGGCGGGTGTGCGGGCGGGCGGCTTGCAAGGTTGATGACGGAGAGCCGCAGCGAAGAAAGCGACTGGGGCGACCCAACGGGGGTAAACATGGACCCAGCACCGGTGCACCCGCGTGCGTGCGTGCATGAACAGAGGGTCCTCGCTTATTATGGGTCCCCTCCTTGCTGCTGAGCTTGCGGTGTTGCCCCCTGCACCCCTGCACCCCTGCTCACTCCTCTCTCCCCTCTCTCCCCGCGGCCCTGCCCGCAGCGCAAGTCGGACGTCCATCGGCCCAGTCGGACGGGGGGTCGGGTGAGCGAGGTGGCCATGATGAACTCCCTGCCCCGATCCAGGTTCTACAAGGCGGTGAGGAGAAGGGGGTGGGGCGGGGAGAGGAGGAGGAGGAGGGGTGGTGGGAGGGAAAGAAGGGCTGAAGGTTAGGAACCGGGGTTGCGGGTGGGGTGAAGGGCGGCGGGTGATGGCAGGCGGGAGGGAGGGGGCAGGGCGGGAGGGGGCGGTTGTCCCCATCAGTCCTCGATTGGGGATTTGAGCGGAACGGAGCAGCGGCTGCTTCCCGGGTGAGCATGTCCCCGGCGTAGCTCTGGGTTTCATCACTCTTGCTCGTCCCGCTCGTCACGGCCCTGTCACCGGCAGCGTGCGGTACGACATGCATCTGTCTCGTCCAATGTCAATGGACCGGAGCCGCTCCGCACCGTGCATCTGTGCCCGTCTTGCATCACCGGGTGCCACCTGGTGGCTGTCCCGAGTGGATTTGTTGCAGCCTTCCCCGTCTGCTGTCCTTGTGCCGGTCGCTACTGGCAGCCTCAGCACTAGCTTGCACGACAGCACAATCCCCCAGCCAGGCAGGCACTTGTTCGCTGACTGACTGACGGGCTGACGCCTTGTGGGCTGGCTGCTGGTTCTGCCGCCTCCCTCTGTGCCTCCTTTTGCCTCCTTCTGCGCCTCAGGACCCGGAGGGCCTCACGGTGATTCGGGAAGCCAGCGGGGTGAGTCGACCGACCGGGGAGGGAGGGCAGGAGGGAGGGAGGGCAGCGTCTGGGAGGGAGGGACGTGCTGCGCTGTGCATGGGTGCGGTGCTGAGGTGCGGTGGGGTGGGGTGGGGTACACAAGAGGCTTGTGTCCAATTGAGGCGCGAGAGCAGGCGGGGCCACTGCGGTCGTGGTCAGCCGCTGCCAGCCCCTCGTCGTGTCTTGAGCAGAACGCCAGGGGAGGAAGGGAGGGAGGGCAGGAGGTGAAGGGAAGGGAAGGGAAGGGTCTGGCATCCGCGTCCCACCACGCCTGGGATAACATGCGCTCGCCCAGGGAAAGAACCACGTTCCACTCGCCCCGCCTCTCCCCCCGCCTCCCACCTACGCTGGGGCTCTTCCCCTTTAAATGCACTTGCCCCCTGTCCGGGTCGCGGCCACAGGCTCCCGGCACCACCCAGACCCCCAGCCCCGAGCTGGGCACCTCCCTCACTGCGAGCAGCCAGCTGGCAGGCAGCCCCGACACGGGGCGGCACACACCCGTGCGGAACCAGCAGCAGCAGCAGCGCCCGGCCTCCCCCTCCCCGGGCAAACCCCTCACGGAGGCGGCCATGATGAGTCTGCTGCCGGGGCCCTCCTTTGGGAACATGCGCCAGCCGACGGCCGACGGCGGGCCCAGGACCTCCGCGCCCGCGTCGACGCAGCGGCAGGTCGCAGCAGGCGCGGGGGGAAGCAACGGCAGTCCTACAGGCTCAGGCGGCCGGGCGCAGCGCTCGCAGCGGCCGTCGCCGGCGCCGGACGCGGGGGACCAGCCGCTGCCCGGCTTTCGAACGGCGCCGGGCGGTCCGGGTCCGGGTCACAGCCCTGGGGGCTACGACCCGGATGGCGCCTATCCCGCCGCGTGGGGAGCCAGCGCGGCGGCTGCGCTCGGGCCGTTGCCACCGCCGCCGGCGCAGCCGCAGTACCGGTCGCCGGGCCCCAGCGGCGCGACGGGCCCCTACGACGCCGGGCCCGGCGGCGGCGGCGGCGGCTGGCCCGCTGGTGGGACGCGCGGCGGGCGGTCTCCGCCTGTGCCCAAGCCCGGCGGGTTGGGGGCGGTGCTGCCGGAGGGGGATCCCCTGAGCAGCGCCAACAGCGTAATGCTCCACGAGAGCGCGCCGGGCACACCTCCGGATGCGCTCACCTTGATGCAGCAGCAGCAGTATCAGCAGATGGACCGTAACGGCGGCGGTGCGGTGTGGCCGGGGCCGGCGCCGGGGTCGCGGCCGCAGTCGCCCTGGCCCCAGTCGTCGACGCCGCCGCATCACCGCCCGGCGGAAACGCCGCCGCTGTCGGATCACCCCTCACTGGAGGAGCAGATATCGCTGCAGCAACATATTCCCCTGCAACAGCAGCAGTTGCAGCTGTTGCAACAGCAGGCCCTGCAGCAGCAGGCTCTTCAGCAACAGCAGGCTCTTCAACAGCAGCAGCAACAGCAGCAAGCCCAGATGGCGGTGGCGGTGCAGCACATCCCCATGTCGCTGCTGCAGCGGGCTCACGCTCCGTCCGTGGTGGCCACATCCCGGCTGCCGGCGCTCCATCTGGTGGTGCCGGGACCGTCCGTCTCGCCGTCGCCACTGCTGCAGCCCGCAGCCACGGCGTCGGTGGGGTCGGGCTACCTGCAGAACGGCACCGCGAGTATGTCGTACGCGCAGATGCTGGCGGGGCAGGGCTACACCGATATGGGCGTGCTGGGTTTGCATCAGTCGGGGGTCGGGGTCGGGGCTACGGGCATGCACATGGCTGTGGGCGGCAGCTTGTCGCTAGGTGGGGGGCCCGCCGGCGTGAACCCCGCGGCGGTGCGGCTGCAGGGACGGTCGCCGTCGCAGTCGCCGTACGGTTTGAGCGTGTCGAGGTCGTGGGTGGGTTTGTCGGGAATGAGCGGCGGTGGGGCGTCTCGGCAGTCGCCTCTGCGGGGGACGTTGCTGAGTCAGATCCAGCGGCCCCTCCGGCCCTGGCAGGGCTAGTCAGCAGCCAGCCTAGCAGCTCGACGAGGGGGGCGGAGGCGGAACGGGAACCTAGCGTTCATCATAGACGGGCGGGTGCGTAGCATGGCGTTTTGGAGATACGGTATAGTTTGCAGGCATGACAGAGCAGAATGTAGGAGGAGGATCCCTGCCGACCGCACGCATGCGTGGTTGCGCCGTAGGAGGCCGCCCGATTGCGGTGTGTGCGCCATTCCGTGGGTGTTCGTACCTGTAGTAGTCGTCATCGTGGTGCGCGTCGTGGTGGTTGTCGACATGGTCGCCGTTACGGGGGTGATCAAGGGTTCGCCGCTCGGAAGTCCGTGGACATGTGTTGGTGTGAACCATCTGTACCTGAATATCTGTGTGTGTGCAGCCACTGGTTGGGAGTAACTAGTTAGATCCGGAGCGGGGTCTGAGGGTCATGCAGTATGTCTCACAGGCAAAGGCCCGTTCCTTGAAGCACCTGCCTTCATGCCGTGTGGCCCGCCTGCCTACCTGATGGCCTTAGGCGGCGCGGGGGTGCAACAAGTGCTGCGAGGCAGTGTGCTGAAAACCCGCGGGTTGGTCGTATTGTCCTGATGATGGGGTTTGTATGTGTGTCGGGCGTATCGGGTGGGCCTTATCAAACGAGAAGACGATAACGGCACTGGGAGGCCACGGGGGGATGTTATGCCAGGACTGCTGCGTGACTGCATGTGTGCGTTCTTATGGCTCGTGGACGGACCGTTCATTGGCGCGGCTAGGGCAGCTGAGGCTGGTGGTTACATAGCAATAATGCTGCAGCTCCGATGGGGGCGTCTCTGCTGCCTTTGGCTTGTACATGTTTCATTTGGTGGCTGTTAGCCTCGCCATGGTGATAAGTGGCTGTATTGCGGTGGACAGACGGCGGTTGCTGGCGGGAAGGGTGTGTGCACATATCGTGAGTGAACGAGAGCGTGCGCGGAGGCGTGCAGTATGCATTGCACATGTTGCGATCACTGCGGGCGCCTGTGCGACGTGTCCAGACGGGGATGTGCGATGGTCGGGTCAGTTTTACGCAATGCCGCACGGAAAGGCGAGCCATTGCTTGTGTCGGCCGCTGTATGCGAGCATTGCGGCATAGCGGATCACACGGGTGCCGGGGGTGCGGCACCATTCGCCCCCGCCTGTGCACATATCGCGGAGTGAAGAGCAATGCGGTGCGGGTGAACCCGAAGCTTCTGTTGCGAGTACTTTGTTTCGCATGCGAAACGTTTTGGGTAATAGCGGCCCGACTGCACCAGGCTTGGGATGGGCGGTGGGATGGGCACCTGGGGTCCTCGAAAGCTATTAGGGGCCGTGGGGAAGATTTCTGCTGACAACGCCTTTGCGAGTTTGCGTGGAAGTTAAGCAAAGTCTGTGCGGTAGTTGTGCAGGCTGGTATGCCATGCACATGTGCTCCGTGAATTTAATTCTTTGCCATATTTCTAGGGGATTAGTTCTGAGGAGGTTTCCTGTCCACATGGAAGGGCACGACTCCGTCTGTAATCGCCGTACAGAGCACCTCCCAAGAGTTTACTGACTGTGCTGCCGTATCTCACGGCCAAAGCCAGATGACTCGGAGCTTGAGGAGCTATGAGCGCCGGGCGAAGAGCCCAAGACGCTGCCACGGAAATGCCCCGGGCAGCACCCAAGACCCAATTATGCGGCCCCGAAGACGCCGCGTCCCGTTCCCCGTTCGCCACACGCCCGGGTGCTTCCCAGCTAAGGATTCAGGTTGCGCCAGAAATGAGTGACATCCGAAGGCGGACAGGCATCCCTGTCAAGCAGTACCGCCATTGTAGTCGCATAATCTAAGGGAGCGCAGCCCTGAACACGTCCAGAAGACCCCCTCATCACTGCCAGCGGGTTTGCGCCTTGCCTGCTATCGACCGCCGTCTGCCCCGGGAAGGCCTGCCTACGTTTTGCGCACCTGCGAAAGATACTGCCCCCATACATCTGACGGCCACGGCCGGCACCTAATCTGCACTTGTGGCGTGTCAGCGGCTACGCGCTGTCCCACTGTACACACCTACTGCCGCACGTTGACTTCAGGCGAGCCCCATCCTGTCCTCCTGCATCGGTGGTCCGCTGGGTCCACTGCAAACCGATTCACTCATGCCCTGCGTGCGCCCCGCGCCGCCGTCCTGCAGCCAGCCAGCCAGTTCCGCCCACGCAGTGCCAGACAGCACATACGACTAGCGGCCTCACAGGTTAATGCTTGCGGCTACACATGTGCCCCCCTGGGACCCATGAAGGGCACCTGCGAAGCCAATGGTTACCAATCCCGCACGTAGCCATAAGCTATACCACGCCGGCATATCGCGAATGGTGCTATACGCGGCAAGGCAGACCTGCGACGCAGCGCCTTCACCGCTTCTTGAAGTCGCGGTCGTCGTCATCCTCGTCGTTGAGCAGCTCCCCCTCGCCCAATGGCTCTCGGCCCCGCTTCATGCCGGCCCCGCCCGCGCCCGCGCCCGCAGCTCCGTCCTTCGCCTGGGGCCCCGCGGCCCCTCCCGCCGTCGTTCCTCCCGGAGCGAAGTAGTCGGAGATGCGCCGAGTGCCGGCGGCCGCCGCTGCGGCTTTGCCGGCCTTGCGAACTGAGCCGCCCCTGATGGCGCCTCCCTGCGGCACCGCCGCCGGCAGCGGTGACCGCGCAGGCACCGCCGCCGGCAGTGGTGACCGCGCAGGCGCCCCGGCCGAGGGTCCGGCGCGGTCCACGGGGGACGGGCTGGCGGCGGCCCCACCTGGCACGGCCTCTAGTGGAAGCCGCGTGAAGGCCGAACCGGCGCCCAGGCCGTGGACCTCCCGGGTCGCGTCCACCTGCCACCGATCGCAGAACGGCCAATGGAAAGGTCGGGGCGAAGCAGTGGTGGGCCGGCAAGGCGCGACGGAGGCGGCCGCCATGAATGACATAATTTCGGCACACCGAAGGTGACACCAACTCACGATGCGCTTCTCAAGGGATCTCTGCAATCGTTTCCCGCAAACGGTTACCGGCGCGGCCGGACTCCTGCCATAAAAAGGTGTTGGGCACCTTGCAGGTGCATTCTTGAACCTCTCTCGACCCATTCCGGTGTTTCCTTGTGGCCCTTGCTGAGCAATCTCCTGCCCTGACGACCCTTTCTTCTCTGGGGCCATCTCTAAGCATCCAAAAAACAGTGATCTCAGGTATGGGACGCCCCAGCGCTGCTCACTTCGGTCCCTGACCACCGTCCTCGCAGCACCCACCCACCCACCCACCCACCCACCCACCTTGATGAACGCCCCGCTGCCGTCCAGCACCTTTCCCACGTTGCCCAACTTGGTCTGCAGTGCGACAGGGGGCAGAATTGGAGCAGGGTCGAGCGGGACGGACATGGCAGCAACCGCTGAACGGCACATGCGAATGAGAGCGACCCACGAGGGCGCGCAATCTAGCAACATTTCCCCCGTATACGCCCCTGTCCGGGGAATCAACCAATCGGTTCGCTTTGAGGACGCCGCCTGGCAGCTCCGCCGCACCCCAGTTCGTAGGCCTTGCGCTAGTTCAGGTCGACAAGCCCAGCACACCGCGTTTTCCAGGGGCCGGCGTGGGCGGCGGGCGACTCGCGCGGCCCGACAGCTTCGCGGGTCCTGCCCCCCCCCCCCGCTCCTCCCTTCCCTTCCCTCTCACCTGCAGCGTTTCCCACATGATTTCGTCGATTGAGTTGCGCACCAGCAGGTAGTGGATGTTGACGGAGGTGTGCTGCCCAATGCGGTGGCAGCGGTCCTCCGCCTGCTGGATGTCGCCCGGCACCCAGCTCAGCTCTGGAGGGGACGAGGGTGGAGGTGAGGCGAGGATGAGGGTGGGCAAAGGCGGTCAGGCAGGGGAATGGGACGGTGCGGCCTCCAGACGGGGCCAACCGGCGCAGCGGCGCCTTATAGGAAAGGGGGTCACGCAGGGCTGCTTCAGGCATTCGGCAATACGCCACCAGCAGGCAGCGAGGGCGCAGTGGCAGGCACAGCACGTGTTTCTCAAGCTGCTCTATGGCTGCGCGCCTCGCTTCACTCGGCAGCTCGCCTGCCCCGAGAGCGACGACACCTTCAGACGGCCTTGCACTCAAGTGAACCAAGCAAGCAGCCCATGCCCATCGCCGGATGGGTTGTGCCACCACCCCCACCACCACCACCCACCCAAAAGGAGCACCAACCCGTCCCCACCCCCACCCCCGCCGTCCGGCCTCACCCGCAAACACCACCAGGCTCGACGCGGTCATGGTGAGGCCCACCCCCGCGGCCTGGATGCTGAGGATGGCCACCTGTGGGGGCAGCCGGGCGGGTGGTCGGGGGAGGGGGGGGGCGAGCGGCATAGGCCGGCCCGTTCCGGTTCATGTGCGACATGAGGGGAACGAGGTTGGGGTAGCCACCAACTGACCGGGCGCGGAAACCATTCCAGAGACGGGGCTCCTTGCAGAGACCGATAGGGGCCGCGCCCTTCCGCGGGCGTGTGCTGTTGTCCCGCCATGGACCTCAAGAGACAGTCCTTGCGGTGCAAGCGCAAATCTGCACAAACCCCGTGAGCAGTTCGGCTGGGCATATCAGCTCTGTGCGGTGCGGACGGCATGTACCAGTTTAGCGCGGGGCGGGGTGTGACACGTATCGCGGGCAAAGGGTCACGATCCTACGTGGGCTGGGTGCACCTCCCCTGAGAGGTGCACTACGTTTCTGCGGGCGCGCGCGTGTGTATCATATGTCTGCGAGGGCGGGCTCTACCGTTTCAGTGCGCACGGCGCGTGCCAGTTGTGCGGTGCGGGCAGCGTGTGCCAATTTCCCTGCGTGTCAGCATGAGCAACGGGAGGCATTTATATGCAGGTCGGCCGACCCAGTGTGACGAGCTCAAGGCAATGCCTCAGGTGACACGGGCTCTCCCTCTGCCGTCATCTCCCACCAGACACTGCGCTCCGCCTCTCCCCACCCCCATACCCCTTCCCCCATACACTGCACGTACCTTGACGTCCGCGTCCTCCTGGAAGCGCTTGACGGACTCTGCCCGGGCGGTGGAGGGGGTGCTGCCGTCGATGCGGATGTAGCGGGCCTTGCACAACTTGACCTGGCAGACCGCCAGAGGGCCGGTGGGGAGGGATGAGGTAATGGAGCAGCGGAGCTACGGCGGGAGGCAGGCGCTGGTGGGAGGGGTGGAAGCAGCGGGTTGGGCAACCCCTCCGCCAGGCTCCACGCTCGCAGCAAACAACCTGGCCAGTCAACTCTAGTACCATATTCAGGGGGTGACCCGCATCTGCCTCGGCCCGGCCTGCTGTGTTGGGCGCCTGCACGGCAGACCGGCCTGCTGTGTTGGGCGCCTACACATTCTGTTGGGGGCATACATGGCAGACCGCGTCCAAACCGCCACCTTACAACAGCGTACTGCGGCCGTTGCCATCAACCGCAAACAAACTTATTCCTCCTTCCCCTCGACCCCATCTCTCCCGCCTCCCCAACCCGCCCGCACCGTTCCTTCGCTGCGGTTTCGTGTACATAACCCCGCCCACACCTCCTCCATGGTCCTTAGCTCCTTACCTTGTCCTCCACCGCGTCCAGCAGCACCTTGTGGTGTGCGAACAGCAGGAACTTGGCCCCGTCCGCCTCCAGCAGGTCGGAGCAGTACTCCGCCACCGCCTCCGCCTTGAGCCACGCAGTGTCCCGCCACAGCCGCATGACGGTCTGCTGCTGCTCACGACACACGCCTGCGGGGGGTTGAATGGATTGGGCGGGGGCCGCATGGCGATGGATGGGGACAAGCGGCGGGAGGAGGCGGTTCCGGGAGGCAGCACGGCGAGTTGGCGGACCGGTCAGGATATCGAACATGTGGGAGTTGCTCAGTCAAGGACGGCTCACACATACCGGTAGCATTGCCCAAACCTCCACAGATGGACTCCAAGACGAGCAACCAACCACCCAACTGCCGCCCCGCGCGAGCCTGAATCCTGCCGCAGCCCAGTCCAGACGGCAAGGCCATCACCTCCCCGGCCCTATTGAAATTGGGCCCCCGATGGAGCCAGCGAGCGGACTGTGCCCGTGCAAACTGGCATGCCCGCATGTGGCATGCTGGGCTCCCCAGCCTTCCTGCCCCAGGCTAGCTCACTAGCCCATGCGCCCCGCAGGCTCACCCGCCAGCGCCGAGCCTCCGCCGGCCGACATCATCGAGTTCGCCACCGCCTTGATGCCCTCCAGCTCTCGGCCCATGATCCGCAGCTTGGACATGTCCTTCTCCTGCAGCCGCACAAAGATCTGCAGCGAGGCGGAGGAGGAGGGGCGGGGGGCGGGCTTAGGTGTGGCGTGTGGGCTTGGGCGCGGGAGGTGTGATTGATCAGGGTGTCGGTAAGAACCCTCTGAAGCACTCCATGTTATGGTTGTGGCACTCGCAGTGGAGGAAAGCCATTGTGCAGTGCAGCGCGATGCGCAGGTATGACAGGCAGAACCCAGCTGAACCCTGCACACCTCTTTCGCCGCCGTTGGGGCGCACACCCCCACTTTCCCGCTCCTAAGTCTCTCATTATAAGCCACTCGCACTAGACCCAACCAGTACCCGTCCCTCCTTGACGCCGATGAACTCCAAGGACAGCCCCTCCTCGCCCTACCCCGCCGGCCATACGGTACCTGCTGCCTGCGCTTGGGTGGCAGGTGCGTGAGCACGTCCTTCTTGAGGCGGCGAACCATGACCAGCTGCAGCAGCTTGTTCAGCTCCGGCTCGTTCCGGGAGCCAAAGTACTTGCCGGGATACCTGAACCCCCGGGACATGTGAACCCCCGGGGTGGTTCGGAGTGGGCAGACGGGGGCAGGGAGACAGGCAGGTGGGTGAGGGGTTGTCGTGGCGGACGGGGACAGAGAGGGCAGCTTGTAAGAGGTCCAAGCTGTGCAGGGGAAACGGTAAGCAGGCAGGGCAGGGCGATGCGGAAATCGCAGGCAGCCAGCTGAGTACAGTGCAGGACTGTCCAGACCGTGTGCGAATGCGTGCGCTGTCAAGCCATGTTGGTGCCCCTTGTCACAACATCAGACTTGCCTGGTAACCCAAGAGCTGCCACCGCATGGAAGATGGAACTTGCAACTTTATTCGAGTATCGTTCTCGCACCTCGCAGTAAGGAGGCCCCCTTCGCCCAAGGCCGACAACCCGACACGCCCCGGTTCTCACCCAGCGCCCATCCCCCGCCCCGGCAGCCGCCTATGCCGTACCTTCTGTCCGGCACGGAGTAGCGTTCGCCAAACTCCGTCGCCTTGACGCTGGCACTGGGCACGAGGGCCTGCAGCAGCGGCACCAGCTCGGCCGGCCGGGACAGCGCGGGGGTGCCTGTGAGCAGCACCGCGCGCTTGGCGTGCTGGATGAGTGGCAGCGCAGCCTTGGTGCGCTGGGCCTGCGGGCGGCGCAGGGCGGGGCGAGGTGGCAAAGGCCCAAAAAAGGGAATGAGACATCGTAAGAAGAGGTGGGCGGGTGCGGGAATACCGGCGCAAAGGGAAGACGGCTCAAAGCCACAAAACGCACCACAGCTGCGCAGAGGTTCAATCCGCCTTGATCGCACGCAAGGAATCACCAATTGTCCATCGTAGCAGCTGGCCGACTGCGCACCCAGAAAATGGAGGTGCTGACGCCCAGCGCCCCGGTCCAGCACACCCTGCCCTCAGGGCCCGGCAACTGCTACTGGCGAGTGCCCCACCTTGCCGTTCTTGATGTAGTGCGCCTGATGTGGGGTTAAGCGTCGGCGTAGACGTCCGGCAGCAGCAGGACGGGAAGCCGCGGCCCGCCCAGAGCAGTAAACATGACAGGAGTCGGCGGTGACGGCGTGGAGGGGAAAGGCAGCACGAGATTGTCACGGCGCCACGCCTGGGAGGAATGGCCTCCGGTTACGTGGGCATTATGATGCACCGCTCCAGGGCAGCGAGTGGCCAGGAACGCAATTCCTTGCAGGTTCAACAATCCCGCATTCCTATGGCTGCTTGGCTGGCGGCGGCGGGCCAGGGACCACCGGGCGCAGTGGCGCGCACCGGGTGCTTGGGCAAGGGTACCTTGGGTTGGATGCACGCAAGCACCCTGTTCCACGCCGCCAGCGAGCCATGTGCTGAACCGCACCGCCCCTCCCTTACGCGCCCCACTCACTTCGTCCAGCACCACCATCTTGAGCTTGAGCTCCTTCAGCGCCTCAACCGCGCGGTACATGGTGTCGTAGCTCACCACAATCACCTGCGGCCGCACAGCGGGCTGGGTGCCGCGCAGCTGCGAACGGGGAAGGCCAGATGGGAGGGGGTCGGTCCCGTGTAGGACGCCGCTATTCGTTGTGCTTCGTAATACGTGAGGTTGAGTCTGGCGTGCGTCATTCATCAATACGGCAGGTCCTGACCTGGGTAAAAGGGCAAAAACGCCCTGGCCATCGGGGCCGAGCGCAACTGCGGGCTACGCAAAGTGTTTTCGCCAGTCACAGCGTGGTGCTGGGCGGCCGCGCCACAACCTGGCGCCCATCCGCCCACCTTCTCCAGGTCCGCTGGGCTGTTGGCGACAAACACGTCATTGTCCGTCAGCTTGAGCCACTAGGCGGGCGCAGGAGGTGGGTGTAGGGAGGGGAGAAATGGGGCCGCAGGACACGTGAGCGGAGCGGCGGGGACCAGAGAGGGAAGGAAAGCGCAACGGACTGCTGTGCCAGCACGACGTTGCGTGGATGGACCTGTTTTTCGAAGGGTCCTGTGCGCAACGCAGGATGACCACCTTAGAACGCATTATGAACAGTCCGAAAGAGGCAGAAGGCAAACAGTTGCCCCGCTGCCGCGCAGGACGAGCTCGCTGGACCCGGCACTGCCGTCCCACGAGCTAATCCGGGGACCATGCGCGCCAAGTTGGATACATGCACTTTCCGCGAAGCACCAAGATCAAGGCCCCTATTTCAGTCACCTACCGCCGCGGTTGGTCGCCGCCGTTCCCACCCCCTTTCCTGGGTCCCAACCCGCGTGGCTTCCAGGGCCCACGCCCCACCCCCCTACGGCCCCTCCTCACCACGAACAACGCGTCCGCCCAGGTCTCCCGCAGCGACTTGGGCACCACCACCAGCGCCGGCCAGTCTTCCGAGTAGCACTTCAGCAGGCAGCAGGCCTGCCGCACGCAGTGCACCGGGAGCAAAAATACCGTCACGTGTAAAGTTGAGAGGTGCAGCTGCAACCCGTTCGATGGGTTGTGAAGGTCAGGTGCGCAGGCGCGCGCTGATCATGACAGAACATGCCATGATATATCGGTTGGAGGTGCTGCTGCATGGCCATTGCCTTGACGGTGCGCAGCCTGTGACGCCATCCCGTCTTTGGCGGGCGTCTTGCCCCGCATACGGCATGGCGCGGCGGAGGAGGGGGCGCGCGTGCTGCTGAGTGTGTCCCTTCCTGTAAGACTGCCTGCAAACCCCCCTCAACCTCCATCTCACCTGGACCGTCTTGCCCAGCCCCATCTCGTCACCCACCAGCACCCGGCCGCCCACCTTGAGCCCGTACCTGCGACCAGCAGGGCAGACATGAGCTTGAGCGCGGGCTAAGGAAACGTTACGGCGCTGGCGGCGGCCGGACAGGAAGACGCGCAGGCAGTCCCTTATCCCGCCCTAAGCTTTGCGCGACCACGCCCGGCTATCCCACCCATGGTCGCAGCCTGACAGCACCGGGGCCCCGCACAATGCGCGACTACCGTTGCGCCCGCACCGTGGCCTGCACCGACGAGACGGCCTAGTTCCCACTTCATCGAGGGCCACGGCCGCTTCACACGCGAGCCCACCTGACCCCCTCCCGCTGGAAGGGCATCATCTTCTCGTCGAGCGACTGCTCGGCCTCATGCGGCTTGCGTGTCAGCTTTTCGTACAGCCGCTCGTCATTTGGGCGGCTGGCGGCCGTCTGCAGCATGCGGCTCACGAACTCGGGCAGCACCTGCGGAGCAGGGGAGCGGGCGGGGGCAGGCGCTGGGGAGGGCCCCGCCATTTCAGCCAGCATCAAAGGGGCTTCAATCACGCAACCCCAGATGCCCGGGAAACATGCACGACGTGCTGCGAGGCGAGCTCAGGCCCTCGGGCTGAACCAGCTTTGAATAAGAGCGCAAAGACGATGGAACACCACACCTGTCACCGCATCCCGCTCCAGCGTCGGCAGCACGCGCCCATGGACCCTCTTAAGGTCCTGCCCTGCCAACCTCCGCAGCGGCGAGGCCGCCTCGCACCACGCCTCCCAACCTCCCCACCTGCTGCAAAGTGACCTGCACGCCGCGCGTCCGCAGCCGCCCGTCCTTCAGCGCACCCATTACATGCTTGAACTGCGACAGCGGAAATGTCCAGCCTTTGACGTTATTGTCGTACGCTGACGCCCCGCTGATGAGGCTGAACACTGCCTTGAGGCCCTCGTGGTAGCCGACCTGCGGGAAGTACGGCCGTACGGCAGTGCATACGCGACTTGAGCACTACGATGAGCCCTGCCTACGGACGGCGAGGAACAGCGCATCCCTGGGGCGGAGGGCCGGGCCAGACGACCCCGTCCGCTTGGGCCACCCGCCGTTACGCATGACCGCCCAAAGCATCTGAGGCATCCGTTTTGCTTGCAAGAGTTGGTACAAGGCGTAAGACCTATCGCGCGTGTCAGGGTGCGTGTTCAAGTTGTCAGTACGCAGGGGAACCCTCAGCGGGCATCATTCACACCTTGACAGCGAACCGCTTGTCTTCCTCCAGGGACAAAGAGGCAGTGAAGGTCATCGTGCGAGGCGGCGGCCTTGCGGTGGAATTGGTGGCCGCCGCGCTGCCTTGCGCTCGGTCTTTGGCCGTATCCTGAGGTTGCTGCTTCTGCTGCTGCTGCGGAGGCTGCGTTTGCTGCTGCTGCCCCTGCGGCGGCGGCATCCCGTGCGGGCCCTGCGGCGGCGGCATCCCGTGCGGGCCCTGCGGCGGCGGCGGTTGTTGAGGTCGTTGTTGCTGTTGTTGCAGAGGATGCGGGTATTGCTGCAGCGGGTGCGGATATTGCGGTCGCTGCTGTCCCGATGGTGGTGGAAGGCCCTGGGGTTCCAAAGGCTGTTGCCGCTGCGGTTGCTGTTGCGGCAGCTGCTGTTGCTGTTGCGGGAGCGGATGTTGCTGCTGCGGCAGCGGTTGTTGTTGTTGTTGCTGCTGCGGCTGCTGCTGCTGAGGCGGCGCGTACTGCTGGGGTGGCCGGAGCTGCTGTGGTTGCTGATGTGGCCCCGGAGGTGGAGGCCCTTGCAGCTGCTGCCCCGGGGGCAGGTGTTGCGGCTCGGTCCCTCGACGGTCCTGGCGAGCAGGGAAGGCCACAACAGACGCACCGTGCGGAAGGGGCTGGTGTTGCCGATGCTGCTGCCACAGTTGCTGGTCATTATGGTTATGATGTGCTTCCTGCTGCTGTTGCTGCTGCTGCACCTGGTGCTGCGGTAGCGGGGGGTAAAGCGGTTGCAGTTGCGGCTGCCCCGACGGCTGGAGAGGCTGATGGCCCTGCTGCTGTTGCTGCACCTGGTGCTGCGGTAGCGGGGGGTAAAGCGGTTGTAGTTGCGGCTGCCCCGACGGCTGGAGAGGCTGATGGCCCTGCTGCTGCTGCTGCACCTGGTGCTGCGGTAGCGGGGGGTAAAGCGGTTGCAGTTGCGGCTGCCCCGACGGCTGGAGAGGCTGATGGCCCTGCAGCTGTTGCTGCACCTGGTGCTGCGGTAGCGGGGGGTAAAGCGGTTGCAGTTGCGGCTGCCCCGACGGCTGGAGAGGCTGATGGCCCTGCTGCTGTTGCTGCACCTGGTGCTGCGGTAGCGGGGGGTAAAGCGGTTGTAGTTGCGGCTGCCCCGACGGCTGGAGAGGCTGATGGCCCTGCTGCTGCTGCGGCGGCGGCGGTGCCTGCGGTGCTGAAAACTGCTGTGGTCGCTGCAGCGGGTGCTGCTGCGGATGTTGCTGGTTCGGCTGCTGCTGCTGTGGCCTCCAGGGCTGTGGACCCTGCTGCGCAGCTGCCACGGGTAGCTGCTGCGTTTGAAGCGGCGGATAGTTCTGTTGTTGTTGATGCTGGTGGCTTTGCACTCCAGCCGCCCTCTCCTTGCCGTAATGGTCCCCAGCACGGCCCTGCGGCTGCCCAGGCGCAGGTGCACCGGGTAGGCCGCCGTGTGCGGGAGCAGGCGGCTGATACCCTTGCGGCCACTGTTGCTGCACGTGGTTTGAAGGTTGCAGCGGCCGGCCGTGTGCATGGCCTCCTTGGTGAGCATTGCCATGAGCGTATTGCTGCTGCGCTGGTAGAGGGTGGGGTTGAGGCGCCGTTGCGGAAGGCCGCAACCCTGTTGCCGCCTGCACAAGGGGACGCATGGATGCATGTTGTGCCGTTGCCTCTTCCGGAGACATAGGAGGCATTGCAGCTTGCGGAGCCCGGCCATGCCATGTGCATACCGATGTGCACTGTGCTAGTTGGCACCCCATAAACTGAGCACACCTCGACAATTTTATCGACATCAACGTTGGCCCACAACTCATCGTCGTCGTCGCTCATCTTGCACTTTGAGCGAGGGCGGAAACCTCGCGCGTCCTTGCTAACACGAACAGCTTGAAATTTGATTCGGCGATAATGTTTTAGGCAACGTGACCATCCAAATCTGGCACCATTGATGCAGACTTGCTGGATTGGCACGGGCTCTGCTTGCCGCCCGGAGCGCTCAGGATGCTTCTTCGCAGTCCATTATCGCGCACCGTAAATATGCAGAAGACTGCAGCCTATTCAAGCTCAGAACCTAGTTCCTACAGACCAAACCCATCGAGCAGCGGTTTTGCGCAAAACAGCTGCGATCCAGAAGTACGGCCCACGTTTCTTCCTCCCCGTCGCAGCGCTTCTTGCCTAAGGCCATAAACTTAATTGAATCTAGCCCGTCCACACATCATATTCTGTTATCAATTTTCGCAAAGGTTATCAGATATCACCTTGAAGCCGCATTATTCCGTCAATTGTTTCCGAACTCTGCTGCAGAGCGTAAGTTCATCTTTAATCACGACTATTTACTCACAAATTATATTTGAATAGGACGGGCTCCCGAGCCGTGCGGAAATGCTTCCACTCTCGCTGTTGAAGACAGCGCAGCGCCACGCCGTTCTAGTCGAGCTTAAAAACGGCGAGACTTATAACGGCTATCTTCAGCAAATCGATACCTGGATGAATCTACACTTGTCTGAGGTGATCTGCACCTCAAAGGACGGGCAGCGCTTCTTCAAAATGCCGGAGGCTTACATCAGGGGAAACACGATTAAGTACATCAGCGTCCCAGAGGAGGTCGTTGGCAAGGTGCAGGAGGAGAATATGAAGCGCGACGAGAAGCGCCCGGCGGGCGGCGGCCGCGGCAGGGGCGGACGTGGTTGGGCCGTAGGGGGGCGGGGCGAGGGCGCGGGCGGAGGAGGCCGTGGCCGAGGCGAAGGAGGCCGTGGGCGCGGTGGGGGTCCAGGGCGCACGGGGGGGCGGGGACGGGGGTAAGGCGAAGGTGCTGCGGGTTTTGAGGCAATGCCGTTTCTTCTTGACCGTTTCGACCTATGCTCCCCACGGGAGTTATCCGTGCAAACCTGACTTGTGAACGGCACGTAGACCTGACTGACATGCGGACATGTGACGGGACGTTCACCCGAAGCACCAGGGACGGTGCGGACTTTGGTTAGCCATAAACATGGCCTGGTCCTATTGGGGCGCTTGAATCGAACGCTACCCGTTGTAACATTCTCTAGCCTAGTAATGATTAAGGAAGGGTATCGTCGCGAAGACACTGGTCGGTGCATGTGGGCCAATGCTTGAATGGACGAGGGTCCTGCGATGGCCTGCTGGCTGGCATGGCAGCGTGGGTGGCAGCAGGGTGTGACTCGCTGCGCACTGTTTGTTTTGCCGTATTTGAAGGCGACGGCGGGTCGCCCGAAGGCGTGGTCGTACGACGTCTTGAGGTACAGCACGCTTGTTGCGGCGTGGGTCGTGCCCAGACGCGTGCCCATTACAGATAGGGCTCTGCGCGGTATATGCTTTGGCCAAAGGTTTTTGCTGAACCAGGTCGTAGTGGATGCTGGGGGGGAGGCGAGTAGCTTGGTTGGGCGTCGTGTGCCTTGAGTTCGTCTGCTGGTCCGCTGTGCAGCTGCAGACCCTGAGTGATCCTGAACTTTAAAGCCAGACAGCATCTAATTCACCTCTTTACTTGTGGGATCGCTGCCCCAGTCAAATCCGTGAGATTCCGAGGGCATACGGCGGGACGCGGCAACCGAATGGCTTTTGTCAGGAGACCATGCCGTGGCTCAGGGGCTTGTGGGGCTGGGTTGTCACACCAACTCATACCGTATTGAGCGGAACGGTTTAGGCATTCCTTGGCATACGACCCGGGACGCTTCACCGGTGCCTCCCATCTGGTCCGCATGCCCTTGTGAGCAACGGGCATGTTCAATCACAGCGAGCAGCGACGCACATCCTCTTGTAGTGCATGCGACATGCGCAACGGATGGGGGGATATGTCCTGCCCACTTGCGCACGGGTATGCGGAAGGCGAGAGCCTAAAGTGCCACAATCATGGGACGCAAAACGGGCCTGCGCAAAAATGGCAGGCCGTTCTACGGAGCAACGCACAGCTATGTACGCTGTACTGCCTGCCGGCATGCACGATTAGGCCACCAGGAGTACTTGCGCAACTGCCTGCGGTAAGCTGGCATCACGAGTGTCCTGGGTCATGCACACACGAAATCGAACAGGACGTTCACATTTCGGACTGCACCTCCAGCTACCAGTAGTCACAGGGCCCGTAGTCGTACGCTCCACACGGACCGTTTCACAGATGACCATAAATGATCACCGGTGCGTACCGCAGCTAACTGACGGGGCCGAAGCGCCCCCCCCCGCGGGAAGCGGGCCCAAGCGACCAGAGACTTGACCCGGAACGACCTAACCTGGAGGCACCCCCCCACGCCCCCAGACGCTTTGCCGCGTTCCTTTCCCCGACAAAAGAGCTGAAGCACGTCGTATGAAACGATCACTCCCGCGCGCAGAGCCCCAGCCCTCCTGTCTGTCACACTACTCCAGCGGCATAACCAGCTGCACCTTGAGGACCCCCTTTTTGCGAGCCAGCTCTAGCGCCTCCTCCCCGCGCTCCAGCGGAAGCTCGGCGGTGATCATGGATCGCAGCAGCTGCCGCACATCGCTGTCGGACGCCATAAGCTCCAGTGCCGCGTCGAAGGGGCCGCACCTGCGTGCCATCGGCAGCAGGACAGCGCGCAGCAACGGCGGCGGGGCCCGGTAACAGAGAAAGCTCAGCGGGATGTGCGCTTGGAACGAAGCTGCTCAATGCAAGCCTTGCAAAGCAGACCCGTGACCGCCATAATTTGCCACATGTACTTCAAGGCTACAGACCGCCCTATCGAAAGGTATGGCGCACCTCCATTTAAACGGCCCCCCATACGGCGCAACCACGGCCCGCCTTCGCGGCTGTGCGTAGGCGCGTGTTGCGGCCCGTCTAGTTGTCTTCCTAATTGGCTTAACGTACGCCAGCGCTCAGCCGCAGCTTATGCCCTGTATGACCCGCGTTGATCGGCACCGGCCCAGCACGCAACTCCCCTCGAGTTCCAAACACCTATCTCAGCGCCGGGTGCGCAGGTACGGCACGGCCGGGTTGCAAGTACGGCGCGACAAGGTCCGTACCTGCTGCCCACCAGCACCTTTTCGTTGACTACAATGTCGTTGGCCAGCTCGGCCCAGCTGGGGGCCTGCGCTTGCGGTCGTTGCCCACAGCACGCGTCAGCCGCCTGCCCCTCCCCCTGCTGCCCTCCCTGCTGCTGCACAGCGCTGACGGTGGACTTGAGCAGGATGGTGCCCAGCGGCCGACACAGCGCCAGGGCGGTGCGGATGCCCACCGCGGAGCCTAGCGTGTGGTAGATAGGTGCGGCGGCCAGGCGATCGAGCGTGTACCAGTGAGTTGAGTTCTTCTCTCTCAAGGCTTCCGTCTGCTCGGATGCGCGTTTACTCGGGCGTAGTGTAGCATCCGTGACACACAGGGTGCCGTGTGTACCGATGAAACCTCTTTGGACCCCTTGTAAAGACAGCTGAGCCCAATTAAACTACATGGGGGCAAGTCCGGGCGGGCAGGCGCCACCAGCGCGCAGCGATATACCGGTACGCATCGAAGCCCCGCCCCGTCCCTAACGGCATTCCTCACCCGACGCTTCCACCACCAGGTCGAACTGCCCCGCCAGCCGCTCAGCGATGGCCGAGCCGTCCCCTTCCGAGACAACCTGATGCCGTGCAGATGGACGAGGGGCGGGCAACGGGAGGAAAGTAGCGGAGTCGTGGAAGGGCGGCGAGTGGCGGGATTCAGTGGGATGGACGTGACCTTACCCTGACGGGAAACGCAGCGACAGCGTCGTCGCCAGACCAGCCCAGACAGACGAGTACGCGCGTCAGCACAACAACGGCACGAGCGCCCAGACATCACAACCCGACAAAATGCAGGCTCACAGGGACGTCTAATGTGTAAGCACGCGCATGCGCTTCCTCGACACACAGGTGCCAACCACACATATCCTCTGCGCCCATCCTGCACTCCCCCTATCCGCAAGTGCTACGCACCCTGTCCGCGTCACCCTGCACCAGCGCCATCTTGTCCGCGTGCCGCCCAATCAGCGTCACGCGGGGACCCCCGGCCGCCGCCACATGCCTCACGAGCACTTGCCCCACCAGTAGCCCCAGCTTGCCATCACCTGCAGAGCGGATCAAGTTCCACATGCCGTGGCAACAACGGAGGAGCGGGACGAGGTCAGCTGCGCCCTTTGCGCCCCATAACTTTCGCCACCCAAACTTCCGGTTGCGTAACCAGGAGGTGGGCCTTGGTAGCGCCCGCAGCACTGCGCTGCTGGCCCCGGTGAACATAAGTGGTGCGGCAGCGCTCAGCCGAACTGCCATCCCGGGTGCACCTTCCCCGGCAAGTGCACCTCGCAACGAGCCTCCCGCGGTCGCATTCCCATCGCCAAGGACGGGTGGAGAAGGCGTGAATAAGCACACACTGAGGACTCGCACGCCGCGTCCCGCCCACGGCCGGCCGCTATCATGTTGCGGCCGGCAGCTTTGATGCGGTGTAGCACCCACCACCCAGCTACGCACCGATGACGGCCACGCGGTCCTCTCGGGGCCGTTGCGGGAGGCCCTGCTCCAGGATGCGGCACGCGGCTGCCAGGGGCTCTGCGAACGCCGCCTCCGCATCGGTGATGGACGCCGGGACAGGGTGCAGGTTGGTGACAGGCAGGGTCAAGTACTGCGCCAGAGAGCCGTCACGGTTGATGATGCCAAGGACAGACCTGCGAGCAGCCAGTTGTGCGGGTAGCTGGTTGTGAGGTTGTGAGGACCGGAAGCAGGCAGCGGGCTGGACAGCCCCCCCTTCCAGGCCCCTGCTGGTGTTTGCCAAGAGGCGTCTCTCGCCCTGTTGGTGCGCACCTGCCGGGCGCATGATTGCGTTGGAACACGGCATCGCCACACGTGAAATGCGTATCGTTGCAGTTGATCTCGCCAACCACGCGCGTCCCAACTGGCAACCGCTCCGAGCTGCTGCCAAGCTGAGGTCGCTCAGGCTCAGCGCCAGTTCCGTTCTGCAACGCAGGGCCGTAAGCTGCCACGACTCCTACAAATTCATGTCCCAGGACGCCGCAGTAGCCAGGCACATAGCCCCGGCAGATTTCGAGGTCCTGCCGATGCGGGAAAGGTGGGTGTTGCGGGTTGGCAGCCGATAACCCCACTTCCCCGGGCCGCGTAGCAATACTAGCAAAGATCAGCGCGGTGTATCCCACATACTGCTTTGCTCTTCGTGCCCACACGGTGCGCGCGAAGGCCGTCTCCCAGTTATCGCATAAATAAACGCACCGTTGAGCAAATTCCAGCCCGCAGAACTCGAACAAGCGCCTCGCCAGGTCCAGGTGATGGAACGGGTCGCTGCAGCTCAAGTTCCGCCTTTCCACTTTCTGTTGAGAACGTTAGTGCCTGCTGTGTCCTGTGCATCGCCCCAAGGTCCGACCAAGGTCCCGTCGCGATATAACAAAATTCCTAATATGACGCTCGCAAGTCGGACTCGATGCTTATGATGTATTACAGATTATTTTTTGACGGCGAACTTTTAGGTCGCTGCGGGGAGATGCCGCACACTTGCATTCGTTGCCTGCCAGGGCGCGTCCAAACGGCTGTATTTTCAATTAAGTGTACATAAGAAAAATATAGATGTCACCCGTAACGCAAGCTTGCACAACTGCCGCCGCAGCTTCTGCGAGAAACCGCCGCCCCGAAACCAGGCTCGTTGCAAGTCGCTCGTTCTCTCCGCTTCACCTTATGCCCGGGGGTCTGTGACAGGCTAGTGCATCACGCAGATTGCATGTAATTGCAACAAGACCGAAGACGATTGCGTCTGTACACGTCAAGCCGCTGTCGAATTAGATCATGCCCTGCCCATATGGCTGATGCGAGCGGACTGCTCCCCTTGTCGCATGTATGGGAAGCTGGCTGACCTGTGCAGGGGGAGATTATGACGCGCGTGCGTGGCTTGATGACGCACTGGTGCCGTACACCGCAAGCGACGCACAGCATGCTGTCGCTGTCGCTGTCATATATAGTGAAGTCTCATTTTGGGGCCCAGCACAATGAAACTGCTGCCACTTGCCAGGACGGAAACGCTATAGAGGTCACTGTAGCAACAGCTATGCTCGGGTCTTGAATCCATCAAACCAATGGCACATCGGCCCTTATTTGACTTACGAGATTATCCGTGTTTTGGGAGTCGAGACGTGAGGCCGCATACGGCCGCATCTTCCCTCCATTCGGGTTGTACCGGATACCCCACTAGAGATGTGGCTACAACCTGCTAAGGGCAGACCTTCGCGCTCCTTTTTACGAGTCGGCGCAGTGCGCGGCCAGCTGGCTCGTTGGCTGTACTCTTCAAAGAGACTGGAGCCCACTGTAACAATCAAACACGCACACCGCCATTGCGCTTTGGATTGACCCTCTCTTGGTCTATTGGGCGCCAACAGCTGCCAGCCTTTGCACGTACCAACGAAGGAAATGAGCACGACGGCCCCAGCAACACAGAAAGCGGAAACCCAGATCCACCGGGAGTTTATAATCAGCTGGGCCGCCAACTCGGGATGCAACGGCCTTTCGGCCAAGCGGCCAAGCGGCAAGCTGTTCAACCCGCCAACGGCTTGTTTAGCCAGGCAAGTGGGAGACGCGTGAGGAAGCAATTCAACCACGCTAGCCAGCCATACATCAACCTGAAACCCCGCCACACTACATACAACGGGCGTCTACCAGGTGCGCCTTGCGCGCGTCATCCTTCCCCATCGCCATCCTTCCCCACCGCCATCTGTGATCCGTCCCCGAACACAGCTCAGTACACGAGGAGACAGGGCTATGGATCGGATCAGCAGCACCACCACTGGCAACCCCGCCAACGTGTCCGCCCATGTATGCGGGCCGCCTGCCTGGAAAGGGCCCCGTGTTTGGCCTCCGTCGGCTCCTGCTGCTACTGCTACCGGTACTGTAGCCTACTGCTGCTGTTGGCCTCCGCTGCCCGCTGCGGCTGGCTGCTGCCCCGGGGCTGTAGAGGCGGGCGGGTGGTGCATCAGCAGCTGCTTCTTGAAGACCATCTCAGCCTCGCCGGGGAGCGCTGTGCGGTACATGACGACGTCGGTGACGTGGCCCTGCAGTCAGTACCGGTCCACCGGTTTACCAGTATCAGCATCGGGACCGACACGGGGGGCGGGTGGCTGGCGGGGGCCACATCGGCGCCTCTTGCGTGCCGCCCAGTGAGTGCAGAACGGCACGCAAGAGGCGCCGATGTGTCCCCCGCCAGCCACCCGCCGCAGAACTTTGGGAATACCGCGCCACTAAATATGCGGGTCGGGAAGTCATGCATTGCGGGTGCGGGTCCATTCCAGGATGCGATGAGAGGACCACCCAGCAGGCTGCCCGCCATGGCACCGGCTGGCGCGCCGTTTTACCACCAGAGGCAGAGGCAGCGGCAGCGGCAGGGGCGCAACCAGGACGGTACTCTGGCTGGAGAAGGGCCAAGCTTGGCGCAAGCTAGCTGACATGGATAAAGGCGGTGCGGCGGTCGGCCCTGCTCGTTCAAAGCCTGTGATCACGACCCAAGAACCCGGCCCCCCGCGCTCGACGTGTTACCGGAGGACGGGAGGAGAGGTTTCACCACTCCCAGCAACCTTACCGTATGTACCCACCTTCGGTGACAGGCCATACACGTCCAGACTCGAAAAGGTGTACAGCGGGCTTCCGGCAGCGGGTGGAGCGGCGGAGGGGGCGGGGGTGGCGGCATCCGGTGCAACGGCCGGCGCCGCCGCCGTAGCAGTCCTGCCTGGGCTGTGGCAGGCCGCAGCGCCCGCCGCCGTCGTGCCCTCTTCAGCCCGCAGCGGCACCGCCTGGGCCTCCCAGCCGCAGAACGCCACATGACCCGCCCGATCCACCGCCCACGAGCCGCGGATGATCCTGCGGCGCGACCGGGCAGCAGAAACAACAACAGGCGGCTCGAGTGCCCACAGCCATTCAGGTACTGGTGCCGGAATGAGCTCTCGCTTGTGCTTGTGCATGCGTTTGTGTGTGCGTGGTGGGGGCAGATAGAGAGAACGAACTCACAGAGTTAACAGGTACTAACGCGGGTACTTATCGTAAAGTGCTTACCAGGGTGCCTAGGTTAACAACGAAAGGCCGCCCCTCCGCAACCTCCACACACGGGGATAGCACACAGCAGGCCCTCTCCCATCTGCGCCAGACACGGCAGAGCCATAGAAAGACCACCTTTCGGTTTGCAGTTGGTACGGACGCACCTGATGTCGTACTCTGCGTGCAGGTGCTGGAGCTCCTCCAGCACAGCGTCCCTGCAGCAGGGGCGCAGATTCGACATGAACAGATTGAAGACGATTGAAGACGTGAGCCACATGGATGTCAAGGATATGTGACAGAGACACGTGTTGTTGCGCCGACTGACGCGGCTGCTGGTGCTGCCCCCTGCTGCAGGGGGCGCGGCGCCCCGCCCATTTGTAAGTTGAATCGGTAGTTGGAGTACCATGAAGCAGTGCGACATCGACTGGTCCTAAGCGAGGCGGCGCACAAAGGCGGCGGCGGGTGGGTCCCCTACGGCAACCCTACTGGGCCCAAGTAGGCGCGTGCGGGGCAATGGGGGTCGCCCCTCCTCACACGTCGCTCCCGACCCTCTGGCGTGCTCACCCCATTTCCCTCCCATTCTGCGTCTTTTTGTGGTCCGTTGCTGGACCAGGCAACATGCCCACGACGGGCCTTGACGAGCAAAGCCAAACGCAGTCACGGCACGGTCCCGGATGCCACGCACCAGGCATACCACCAGGTCGCACGCGCGCGCTGTGTCCACACCCCCCCAACCCTTCACAGCTAGCATCCATTCAAGGGGTGAGGCAAAAGCTGCTGCGTGTTATGCTGATAACGCTCAACACTCCATGCTCTCCCTCCACCGTGTTCCCACACACCCAACCCACCAACCGCATCACGGCAGGCACACACGCACGCACGCACCTGCCGCGAGCGCCCCGCAGGTGCGGCCACAGCCCCATCGCGTCCCACACCGCCACCTCCTCCTCCACCGCCCCGAACACGTCCCGCACCCCCGCGTAGCTGCTGTCCACGAGGCCCAGCCAAGTGGCCACGGAGCGGCCCGCCTGGGCCTCGAAGTCTGGAACCAGCGGCGGCTCGCCGGCCCCCAGTCCGCCACTCGCCGCCTCGGGCAGCATTGAAGTGGCGGCTGCGTCGCCCCCCGACGCTGGCAGCGGCTTGGCAACGTCATGCAAAGCCGCAGCGCCCGCCGGGGGCGCGGTTGGCTCCGACGGCCCGCCGGTGTGACCCGTGGGTCCGGCGGGGGCCAGTGCCGAAGGGGCCCCAGCGGTTACGACTTCAAAGGGGGGGGGGGGGGGTTGATACGGGTGGTGGATACGCGGGGCGCAGATTAGCGGTATGATACCATCTATGATTGTGCTGTTACCAGTTGATTACCAATGGAGCGGCAATGCAGTGGCAATTGAGCGGCAATGGAGGACCAATGGCGCATCATATCCGATCAGCGCTGTCAGGGCCTGGCCTGGTGGATCCGCCGCTTGTGCCATGATACGCGGGTTGCAGGCCTCGGCGCCTCGCTGTGTCCCCAGCGACAGAGTTGGGCGGCCAGTGCAAACGCGACAAGACACCCGTGGCGCAGCATTGCCGGGCAACGCTCGAGACGGACGACCGGACTGACACGCCTACCTGCATACGCCGCCTGAGACTGTGCCGCAGCGCCCTCGCCCTGGAGCCCATGGCTGGCTGCTGCCGCGGCCACCGTTGCCACGTTCCCCATCAGCCGCTGCACGAACGGCAGCGCAGTCAAGTCGGGCGCGGTGGCGCGCCCCCCCGCACCGCCGTCGTCGCCGCCGCCGCCGCTGACTGTAGCGCTTGTCGGACCTGCCATCACGGTTTGCGGCGGCGGCGGCGCTGCAGCTGCCGGCGTGGTGCCTTCCTCCCGCTCCACCTCCACTTCCATCAGGTCCCCCGGTGGCTGCTGCTGCTGCTGCGGCTCCGGGGTGGTGGTGGTGGGTCGCAGCATGAGTGCCCGCATTTCCTCAAACAGTTGGTAGCGGGCCCAGGCCTGGGTGATGCGACCCGAGGCGTCCAGGAAGAGGCGGTGCAGCGTCAGGCTGCGGCTGGTGCTGTGGGGGGAGGGGCGGGGCGGGGCGGGGCGGAAAGGGGACAGGGGAGCGGGGTCAGGGAGGGAGGGATAGGAGGCGGGCCACGGAGCGAGAGAGGCGTGTGTGAGCAAGGCTAGGGGCGGCGGTTTGCGGAGAATTGCGCGATCGGATCGGCACGACCGACGCGATTTTGGTTCTGGAAAGGACACATACAACAGTCCATGAGCCTGGAAGCGCTGGATGGCCAGCCGGCCACCGCTGTCTGCACAAAGCGACCGCCCGAGGTACAGCAGGTTCCGGATGCTTATGCGGGATCAGGATTCACAAGCCACGCAGCGATTGACACGGAGAGCATTTCCCCCATCGATCGCTCCCTGCACCGCTCTGGGCCGTTGCGCAATTAGGGTTTTAGGGTTCGCAAAGCTGCCCGCAAGCGGCAGCAGCCAGATTCCCGCCTATACATGCTCCAGCCAGTTGCTCTGCACTGTTGGCACTGACCGACATCGGGGTACCGTAGTGGAATTGAGGCTGTGCCCACGCCATTCCCACTCCGAGGCAGGCGAGCTACCGGTAGGCTTGCTTCCCGCCCCGCCCTGACTCACCGGTTGGTGGGGGCCTCCATGCCCGGGAGGGGCCCCACGTTCCGCGCCGTCTCGTCCACCCACAGAAACACCTCACCCCCGGCCGGAGGTGCGGCGGCTGACAGCAGCGTCATGTGCCAGTTGTCGTACGCCTGCACGCAGTCGTACCGCCATCCGTACTACCGTACTCGAACCACCCGCTTGTCCTATGGAAATGTGTGAGGCTACCGTATGATACTGATTACGTTGATGCATGCCGATAATGTACCAAACATGTAAACGCCTACGGCTCGAACTATACGGGGCGGGCGGGCGGGCGGGCGGGAGGAGGTCGAGACTGTCGCGACCCACACACCCGTCCCGCACACGCATGCCAACGCCTTCAGACAGGCTTCCCACATCCATACGTCCTCGTCTGGCCTGCCTCGACTGTCCCCGCCCCCACAAGGCCGCAACGCCGCCGTCGTTCTCCTGCCCTTTCCCCCATCACCATCATACAGTCCGCCCGCGCCGCCCACGCGCCCATCCACCCAGCCAGCCATCCACTCATCCACTCATCCACCCATCCACCCATCCACCCATCCAGCCAGCCAGCCAGCCAGCCACTTGGCGCCCCCAATCGCTACCGCTGGAGGGAGAGAGAGAGAGAGGGAGACTCACCGAGTTGTCCGCCCTCAGTCTCTCCAGGAAGTGACCCAGGCCGCGTCCCGGCGGCGCGGCACCGCTGACCCCGATGCGTGTCTCCACATGCGGGTGCAACAGCGCCACCAGCTCCGCCTCCACCGGCCCACTCAGACCGCCCGACACACCTGCGTTAGCGCATGTACCGCATGTACCGCATTTACCAGAGGTACCGCATGTACCGCATGTGTCGTATGAAAGTGTTCATGTATTCCGAACGGGCGTACCGGATGGAGCATACTACCACGCGCGCGTGGCAGCCGCACACATATGTATGGCACATCCCGTCATCATCATGTACGAAGCTGCCAGTGTCGCGGTACGACACTGGCAGCTAGACAAGGATTTGAGGGGTTGGAGGATCCATGGTGGGTACCGACGAGCAACCTGCATGCCATGCGTGTGTGCACGCACACGCCGCGGACGGTCCATCATTACGGGGCGCGCCTCATACCGGTATGCCATGCCATGCCATGCCTGCCTGCCTGCCTGCCTGCCTGCCTGCCTGCCTGCCTGCCTGCCTGTCACAACGCGCTTACTGCTGCCGTGCGTGTAGGAATACGATACCGTACCCTTATTACTGTTGCCGCGTCGACGCCCACCCACGTGCTACCTGCTTCCCTCTTCTCTTGCACGCACACGCTTGACAAGGTAGCGGCGGTGGGATACAGCTTGTGGTAGCGGCCAAACCCGGTAACCCCGCCTTAATTGACCGATGGCAGGCAGCACGGGACCAGCGCACCAGCCTACGTAGCGGGTAGCCTTAGAGCGTCCGTCCTGGTCCGTCCTGGTCCGAGACACCACATACATACACGCAAGGCGCCTGGGCCATCAGCAGCCAGTCGCCCGCTGCCGCGAACAAGCTACCTCGGTAAGCAGTGCGATCGAGCTGCTCCGCTTCACGTACTTACTGATGGCGTGAAGCAGGGGACCTTTCCTACACCAACGACCAATCGTCCATTGGCCCCGGCTTGTATGTGCGCGCCTGCCCCCGCCGACGCTTTGGCGGACGCGGGGCTTGCAACTTGATGTAACAATGTGTGACGTACGGATCGGATCGGATTGGACCCACCTGCCAGCACAGCTGCGAGGTAGCGGCGGCCCACGTCCAGGCACACGGCGGGCGGGCAGGCGGCGGGGGAAGGCGGCTCCGAGGGCGCGTCGCCCGCCAGCATCGGCATCACTGGATGGCGCCATGGCGGGCGAGGGGTACAGCGATGGCAATGCAGACCAGGTCTATATATTTATGCGCAGAATGGATGCGAGGGCCGACCGGCGGAAGGGAGCGGCAGGCAGGGCGGAGTCCTGACCAAGGAGTCATGGTCATGGTATCTGGCAGGCAGGTGGCCGTTAGCCGTTAGCCGGCTGCAGGCACAAATGGGCGGCGAAGCGACGAACGTACCGCTCAAGGTGCTGATGCACACCGGCGATAGATTCTTGATCCGCCGGTTGTCAAGTAAATGCTGATGCGCACCGTCGGCCCGGGTGCTGGGTGCTGGTGTGCAGCTTTACGGGGTTGGTTTTAGAGTACGACCCAATCACCGAACGAACGAACCCGACTCCCCCAGCGAAGCGGTGCACCCCGCCGCTCCGCATGTTACCCAGCCCGCAAGCCGTAACGCCCACCTGTGTGGTCAGCCGCGAAGGCAATGTGCCCATCTGCCGTACAGTGCACGCGGCTGACCAGACCCGCGCTCACGTCCGTAAGCGCCGCCGCCGCCGCCGCCGCCACGTCAGCGCCGTACCCCGCAGCAGGTGCAGCTGCCGGGGGCGACGTGCGCATTACCGCTGCCGCCGGCGGGGTCGCACTCATTCGCTGGTCAACCTGCATGTCGGGAGTGCCAAGTCCGCGACGAATCTCAGAGCCGCTGCCGCTGCTGCTGCCGCTGCTGCTGCTGCTGCTGCTGCTGCTCGGAGGGCGGCTCCCGCTGTGGCAAGCAACAGGTCTTCCACAGAGGACGTCGCACTGCATGAGGGAACCGGTTACGTTTGGGAGCCGAGCGAGGCAGGTGCTGAGCAAAACGACACAACGTGCCTATGTACGTAGCTGCCGGATGCGGGGAGCTAGTCGGGAAGGCGGCCGCTGCGAGATGGATGGCCGAGTACAACAGGTGATCGTTGGGCTTGGGGCTTGAGAACGCAAGTATTACGAAAGCGCGATGCGTGCGCAGTCCCCACAGCGCGCGCCGGCGGCCGACGTGAAACGTGCGGGCTCGCGTCTGCTGGCTACGGCTCGCTCGCGCCCGGAAACAGAAGACCCGGTCTAAGGCCGTGACCTGGCGTCGGCGAAAACCAATGCAGCTCGATATCATAGCAGAGGACGAGAAATCAGCTACACGAAACAATTTGCGATGGCTTGGTGCCAGGATCCGGCAATTCTATTCCAGAGAGGGCCCTGCGACCGGCGACAATGCTCCTTACCCGCCTGCCCTTAACCTAATTGGGCATGTTCAAGAATGAAATGAAATTTTGCATTCTACCCAGCACCAACCTGGCGCGCTGAGGCCGTAGAGCTGGTGGGAAGGCTCCGAAAGGTCCAGCCTTGGGCACGCTTCCGAAGAGGATATTGTCTGCCCCTCAACCTGTGCCCGATGCTGATGAATGCAAGGCGCGATATGAAGGAATTTGTAGCATGACTCTCTACCGACACGGAACACATCGAGAGCGATCAACTTGCATGGGCATGACGGGGGAAGAGTGCAAAGGAGTGCAAAGCGACAAGACCGATGCTGTGCGACCCATGTATAGAGTTCAACCTAAATGGCCAGAGTTCAACCTAAATGACCTTGGCAGCTTCCTTGGAACGAAGTCATCACCCACATTTGCCATTTTGAACAAGGTTTTCCGCGAACGACGGTTTTCATTGTGCCGTATGTACAAAGGTCGCGCGGTCGCCGCTTTCTTAAAGAAATGTTTTACAAAAATGATCAGCAACAATGAAAGGCTTAGAGCTACCGTTCGCCGCGGGATGTCATTCCTTGCGGCAACACGGCGACCCACGGGTCGGCCATCTCCGCGCTCGCGCCTGCGAGCATGTCGGTGCACTAACCGGGGTCTTTGCTGCTTCTTTAGAGTGGGCTCCAGAAGCTGTGTACGTGTGCGTGTGTACGTGTGCGTGTGTACGTGCGCGTGTGTACGTGTGCGTGTGTACGTGTGCGTGTGTACGTGTGCGTGTGTACGTGTGCGTGTGTACGTGTGCGTGTGTACGTGTGCGTGCGCGTGTGTACGTGTGCGTGTGTACGTGTGCGTGTGTACGTGTGCGTGTGTACGTGTGCGTGTGTACGAGTGCGTGTGTGCGTGTGCGTGTGCACGTGTGCGTGTAAGCAGTAAATAAAGGCTTATCCCGCGGATGCTCAGGAGCCAGGCTTACAGTGCGTGTGTACGTGTGCGTGTGTACGTGCGCGTGTGTACGTGTGCGTGTGTACGTGTGCGTGTGTACGTGTGCGTGTGTACGTGCGCGTGTGTACGTGTGCGTGTGTACGTGTGCGTGTGTACGTGTGCGTGTGTACGTGTGCGTGTGTACGTGTGCGTGTGTACGTGTGCGTGTGTACGTGTGCGTGTGTACGTGTGCGTGTGTACGTGTGCGTGTGTGTGCGAGTGTGCGTGTGCGTGTGCGTGTGTGCGTGCGCGTGTGTACGTGTGCGTGTGTACGTGTGCGTGTGTACGTGTGCGTGTGTACGAGTGCGTGTGTGCGTGTGCGTGTGCACGTGTGCGTGTAAGCAGTAAATAAAGGCTTATCCCGCGGATGCTCAGGAGCCAGGCTTACAGTGCGTGTGTACGTGTGCGTGTGTACGTGTGCGTGTGTACGTGTGCGTTTGAACGTGTGCGTGTGTACGTGTGCGTGTGTACGTGTGCGTGTGTACGTGTGCGTGTGTACGTGTGCGTGTGTACGTGTGCGTGTGTACGTGTGCGTGTGTGTGCGAGTGTGCGTGTGCGTGTGCGTGTGTGCGTGTGCGTGTGTACGTGTGCGTGTGTACGTGTGCGTGTGTACGTGCGCGCGTGTACGTGCGCGTGTGTGCGTGTGCGTGTGCACGTGTGCGTGTGAACGTGTGCGTGTGTACGTGTGCGTGTGTACGTGTGCGTGTGTACGTGTGCGTGTGTACGTGTGCGTGTGTACGTGTGCGTGTGTGTGCGAGTGTGCGTGTGCGTGTGCGTGTGTGCGTGCGCGTGTGTACGTGTGCGTGTGTACGTGTGCGTGTGTACGTGTGCGTGTGTGCGTGTGCGTGTGCACGTGTGCGTGTAAGCAGTAAATAAAGGCTTATCCCGCGGATGCTCAGGAGCCAGGCTTACAGTGCGTGTGTACGTGTGCGTGTGTACGTGTGCGTGTGAACGTGTGCGTGTGTACGTGTGCGTGTGTACGTGTGCGTGTGTACGTGTGCGTGTGTACGTGTGCGTGTGTACGTGTGCGTGTGTGTGCGAGTGTGCGTGTGCGTGTAAATAAAGGCTTACCCCGCGGATGCTCAGGAGCCAGGCTTACAGTGCGTGTGTACGTGTGCGTGTGAACGTTTGCGTGTGTACGTGTGCGTGTGTACGCGTGCGTGTGTACGTGTGCGTGTGAACGTGTGCGTGTGTACGTGTGCGTGTGTACGTGTGCGTGTGTACGTGTGCGTGTGTACGTATGCGTGTGTACGTGTGCGTGTGTACGTGTGCGTGTGTACGTGTGCGTGTGTACGTGTGCGTGTGTACGTGCGCGTGTGTACGTGCGCGTGTGTACGTGTGCGTGTGTACGTGCGCGTGTGTACGTGCGCGTGTGTACGTGTGCGTGTGTACGTGTGCGTGTGTACGTGTGCGTGTGTACGTGTGCGTGTGTACGTGCGCGTGTGTACGTGCGCGTGTGTGCGTGTGCGTGTGTACGTGTGCGTGTGTACGTGTGCATGTGTACGTGTGCGTGTGTACGTGTGCGTGTGTACGTGTGCGTGTGTACGTGTGCGTGTGTACGTGTGCGTGTGTACGTGTGCGTGTGTACGTGTGCGTGTGTGCGTGTACGTGTTGTGCGTGTGTGCGTGTATGTGTGTACGTGCGCGTGTGTACGTGTGCGTGTGTATGTGTGCGTGTGTACGTGTGCGTGTGTACGTGCGCGTGTGTACGTGTGCGTGTGTACGTGTGCGTGTGTACGTGCGCGTGTGTACGTGTGCGTGTGTACGTGTGCGTGTGTACGTGTGCGTGTGTACGTGTGCGTGTGTACGTGTGCGTGTGTACGTGTGCGTGTGTACGTGTGCGTGTGTACGTGTGCGTGTGTACGTGTGCGTGTGTACGTGTGCGTGTGTACGTGTGCGTGTGTGTGCGAGTGTGCGTGTGCGTGTGCGTGTGTGCGTGTGCGTGTGTACGTGTGCGTGTGTACGTGTGCGTGTGTACGTGCGCGTGTGTACGTGCGCGTGTGTGCGTGTGCGTGTGCACGTGTGCGTGTGAACGTGTGCGTGTGTACGTGTGCGTGTGTACGTGTGCGTGTGTACGTGTGCGTGTGTACGTGTGCGTGTGTACGTGTGCGTGTGTGTGCGAGTGTGCGTGTGCGTGTGCGTGTGTGCGTGCGCGTGTGTACGTGTGCGTGTGTACGTGTGCGTGTGTACGTGTGCGTGTGTGCGTGTGCGTGTGCACGTGTGCGTGTAAGCAGTAAATAAAGGCTTATCCCGCGGATGCTCAGGAGCCAGGCTTACAGTGCGTGTGTACGTGTGCGTGTGTACGTGTGCGTGTGAACGTGTGCGTGTGTACGTGTGCGTGTGTACGTGTGCGTGTGTACGTGTGCGTGTGTACGTGTGCGTGTGTACGTGTGCGTGTGTGTGCGAGTGTGCGTGTGCGTGTAAATAAAGGCTTATCCCGCGGATGCTCAGGAGCCAGGCTTACAGTGCGTGTGTACGTGTGCGTGTGAACGTTTGCGTGTGTACGTGTGCGTGTGTACGCGTGCGTGTGTACGTGTGCGTGTGAACGTGTGCGTGTGTACGTGTGCGTGTGTACGTGTGCGTGTGTACGTGTGCGTGTGTACGTATGCGTGTGTACGTGTGCGTGTGTACGTGTGCGTGTGTACGTGTGCGTGTGTACGTGTGCGTGTGTACGTGCGCGTGTGTACGTGCGCGTGTGTACGTGTGCGTGTGTACGTGCGCGTGTGTACGTGCGCGTGTGTACGTGTGCGTGTGTACGTGTGCGTGTGTACGTGTGCGTGTGTACGTGTGCGTGTGTACGTGCGCGTGTGTACGTGCGCGTGTGTGCGTGTGCGTGTGTACGTGTGCGTGTGTACGTGTGCATGTGTACGTGTGCGTGTGTACGTGTGCGTGTGTACGTGTGCGTGTGTACGTGTGCGTGTGTACGTGTGCGTGTGTACGTGTGCGTGTGTACGTGTGCGTGTGTGCGTGTACGTGTTGTGCGTGTGTGCGTGTAGAAAGAAAGTTTACACTGGACCGTAAGCCCGAGCGTGGGTTAAGGGAACAGACTGATGCCTCTTCGGCGGGTACTTTCAGCCCATTACCGCGGTGACCGCCTTTTTGACTAAGATGGGTTGCTTCTCCCACCCACTCCGTGTCTGGGCTCCGTCTCACTCGGATCACATCTGGGTACCCGCACGCACTTTTCCCAGATATGCCAGACACATCATTGTTGAACATTCAACCGTGATGAGTTCTACCAGTGCAGGGGACAGGGACATGGCTAAAGAGCCATGCGATCACCTGCTGTTCGTTCCCACACCAGGGCCCCCATCGGTCACCCAGCCCTCTGCGAAGGCCGGGATCGAACTGGTGACCTCTCGGTCACCAATTTAGTGCCCTAACTCTCAGGCACTCCTAGGGGATGTGTGTGCGTGTATGTGTGTACGTGCGCGTGTGTACGTGTGCGTGTGTATGTGTGCGTGTGTACGTGTGCGTGTGTACGTGCGCGTGTGTACGTGTGCGTGTGTACGTGTGCGTGTGTACGTGCGCGTGTGTACGTGTGCGTGTGTACGTGTGCGTGTGTACGTGTGCGTGTGTACGTGTGCGTGTGTACGTGTGCGTGTGTACGTGTGCGTGTGTACGTGTGCGTGTGTACGTGTGCGTGTGTACGTGTGCGTGTGTACGTGTGCGTGTGTACGTGTGCGTGTGTGTGCGAGTGTGCGTGTGCGTGTGCGTGTGTGCGTGTGCGTGTGTACGTGTGCGTGTGTACGTGTGCGTGTGTACGTGCGCGTGTGTACGTGCGCGTGTGTGCGTGTGCGTGTGCACGTGTGCGTGTGAACGTGTGCGTGTGTACGTGTGCGTGTGTACGTGTGCGTGTGTACGTGTGCGTGTGTACGTGTGCGTGTGTACGTGTGCGTGTGTGTGCGAGTGTGCGTGTGCGTGTGCGTGTGTGCGTGCGCGTGTGTACGTGTGCGTGTGTACGTGTGCGTGTGTACGTGTGCGTGTGTGCGTGTGCGTGTGCACGTGTGCGTGTAAGCAGTAAATAAAGGCTTATCCCGCGGATGCTCAGGAGCCAGGCTTACAGTGCGTGTGTACGTGTGCGTGTGTACGTGTGCGTGTGTACGTGTGCGTGTGAACGTGTGCGTGTGTACGTGTGCGTGTGTACGTGTGCGTGTGTACGTGTGCGTGTGTACGTGTGCGTGTGTACGTGTGCGTGTGTGTGCGAGTGTGCGTGTGCGTGTAAATAAAGGCTTATCCCGCGGATGCTCAGGAGCCAGGCTTACAGTGCGTGTGTACGTGTGCGTGTGAACGTTTGCGTGTGTACGTGTGCGTGTGTACGCGTGCGTGTGTACGTGTGCGTGTGTACGTGTGCGTGTGTACGTGTGCGTGTGTACGTATGCGTGTGTACGTGTGCGTGTGTACGTGTGCGTGTGTACGTGTGCGTGTGTACGTGTGCGTGTGTACGTGCGCGTGTGTACGTGCGCGTGTGTACGTGTGCGTGTGTACGTGCGCGTGTGTACGTGCGCGTGTGTACGTGTGCGTGTGTACGTGTGCGTGTGTACGTGTGCGTGTGTACGTGTGCGTGTGTACGTGCGCGTGTGTACGTGCGCGTGTGTGCGTGTGCGTGTGTACGTGTGCGTGTGTACGTGTGCATGTGTACGTGTGCGTGTGTACGTGTGCGTGTGTACGTGTGCGTGTGTACGTGTGCGTGTGTACGTGTGCGTGTGTACGTGTGCGTGTGTACGTGTGCGTGTGTGCGTGTACGTGTTGTGCGTGTGTGCGTGTATGTGTGTACGTGCGCGTGTGTACGTGTGCGTGTGTATGTGTGCGTGTGTACGTGTGCGTGTGTACGTGTGCGTGTGTACGTGCGCGTGTGTACGTGTGCGTGTGTACGTGTGCGTGTGTACGTGCGCGTGTGTACGTGTGCGTGTGTACGTGTGCGTGTGTACGTGTGCGTGTGTACGTGTGCGTGTGTACGTGTGCGTGTGTACGTGTGCGTGTGTACGTGTGCGTGTGTACGTGTGCGTGTGTACGTGTGCGTGTGTGTGCGAGTGTGCGTGTGCGTGTGCGTGTGTGCGTGCGCGTGTGTACGTGTGCGTGTGTACGTGTGCGTGTGTACGTGTGCGTGTGTACGAGTGCGTGTGTGCGTGTGCGTGTGCACGTGTGCGTGTAAGCAGTAAATAAAGGCTTATCCCGCGGATGCTCAGGAGCCAGGCTTAGAGTGCGTGTGTCCATGCTTGGTCGAATTGGTAATGGGTAGATGTGGGTTCGAATCCCACCGCTGGCCCCTGGCACTAGCCAGGGTAA
Source organism: Pleodorina starrii (assembly GCA_030267565.1). Lineage (NCBI taxonomy): Eukaryota > Viridiplantae > Chlorophyta > Chlorophyceae > Chlamydomonadales > Volvocaceae > Pleodorina > Pleodorina starrii. The sequence continues at coordinate 402,686 of BRXU01000035.1, forward strand.
AATAACGGTGAGTCCGGCCCGCTAAACTCCGGATCGTGCAGGGGCGCTCGAGAAAATGTCCCAGATCAATCAGTCCGCCCGTCAGGTCTGATTCACCCTGGTGATCGCGCCGAACGGAGAAGAAATTACTCCCTAGGCCCGGTCCCCTTAACATACGCGAGAGTCTGTCTCCGCGTAAAATTAATTAAGTCTGCGCAGCTCAATTGGTAGAGCACTCGCTTGTCAATTCGATGGTCATGGGTTCGATCCCATGCTTGGTCGAATTGGTAATGGGTAGATGTGGGTTCGAATCCCACCGCTGGCCCCTGGCAATAGCCAGGGTAAAATAACGGTGAGTCCGGCCCGCTAAACTCCGGATCGTGCAGGGGCGCTCGAGAAAATGTCCCAGATCAATCAGTCCGCCCGTCAGGTCTGATTCACCCTGGTGATCGCGCCGAACGGAGAAGAAATTACTCCCTAGGCCCGGTCCCCTTAACACACGCGAGAGTCTGTCTCCGCGTAAAATTAATTAATTAATACAGTGCGTGTGTACGTGTGCGTGTGTACGTGTGCGTGTGTACGTGTGCGTGTGTACGTGTGCGTTTGAACGTGTGCGTGTGTACGTGTGCGTGTGTGCGTGTGTACGTGTGCGTGTGTACGTGTGCGTGTGTGTGCGAGTGTGCGTGTGCGTGTGTGCGTGTGCGTGTGTACGTGTGCGTGTGTACGTGCGCGTGTGTACGTGCGCGTGTGTGCGTGTGCGTGTGCACGTGTGCGTGTGAACGTGTGCGTGTGTACGTGTGCGTGTGTACGTGTGCGTGTGTACGTGTGCGTGTGTACGTGTGCGTGTGTACGTGTGCGTGTGTGTGCGAGTGTGCGTGTGCGTGTGCGTGTGTGCGTGCGCGTGTGTACGTGTGCGTGTGTACGTGTGCGTGTGTACGTGTGCGTGTGTACGTGTGCGTGTGTGCGTGTGCGTGTGCACGTGTGCGTGTAAGCAGTAAATAAAGGCTTATCCCGCGGATGCTCAGGAGCCAGGCTTACAGTGCGTGTGTACGTGTGCGTGTGTACGTGTGCGTGTGTACGTGTGCGTGTGAACGTGTGCGTGTGTACGTGTGCGTGTGTACGTGTGCGTGTGTACGTGTGCGTGTGTACGTGTGCGTGTGTACGTGTGCGTGTGTACGTGTGCGTGTGTGTGCTAGTGTGCGTGTGCGTGTAAATAAAGGCTTATCCCGCGGATGCTCAGGAGCCAGGCTTACAGTGCGTGTGTACGTGTGCGTGTGAACGTTTGCGTGTGTACGTGTGCGTGTGTACGTGTGCGTGTGTACGTGTGCGTGTGTACGTATGCGTGTGTACGTGTGCGTGTGTACGTGTGCGTGTGTACGTGTGCGTGTGTACGTGTGCGTGTGTACGTGCGCGTGTGTACGTGCGCGTGTGTACGTGTGCGTGTGTACGTGCGCGTGTGTACGTGCGCGTGTGTACGTGTGCGTGTGTACGTGTGCGTGTGTACGTGTGCGTGTGTACGTGTGCGTGTGTACGTGCGCGTGTGTACGTGCGCGTGTGTGCGTGTGCGTGTGTACGTGTGCGTGTGTACGTGTGCATGTGTACGTGTGCGTGTGTACGTGTGCGTGTGTACGTGTGCGTGTGTACGTGTGCGTGTGTACGTGTGCGTGTGTACGTGTGCGTGTGTACGTGTGCGTGTGTACGTGTGCGTGTGTGCGTGTACGTGTTGTGCGTGTGTGCGTGTATGTGTGTACGTGCGCGTGTGTACGTGTGCGTGTGTATGTGTGCGTGTGTACGTGTGCGTGTGTGCGTGTGCGTGTGTACGTGTGCGTGTGTGCGTGTGCGTGTGTACGTGTGCGTGTGTACGTGTGCGTGTGTACGTGTGCGTGTGTACGTGTGCGTGTGTACGTGTGCGTGTGTACGTGTGCGTGTGTACGTGTGCGTGTGTACGTGTGCATGTGTACGTGCGCGTGTATACGTGCGCGTGTGTGCGTGTGCGTGTGTACGTGTGCGTGTGTACGTGTACATGTGTACGTGTGCGTGTGTACGTGTGCGTGTGTACGTGTGCGTGTGTACGTGTGCGTGTGTACGTGTGCGTGTGTACGTGTGCGTGTGTGCGTGTACGTGTTGTGCGTGTGTGCGTGTACGTGTGTACGTGCGCGTGTGTACGTGTGCGTGTGTACGTGTGCGTGTGTACGTGTGCGTGTGTGCGTGTGCGTGTGTACGTGTGCGTGTGTGCGTGTGCGTGTGTACGTGTGCGTGTGTACGTGTGCGTGTGTACGTGTGCGTGTGTGCGTGTGCGTGTGTACGTGTGCGTGTGTACGTATGCGTGTGTACGTGTGCGTGTGTACGTGTGCGTGTGTACGTGTGCGTATGTACGTGTGCGTGTGTACGTGTGCGTGTGTACGTATGCGTGTGTACGTGCACGTGTGTACGTGCGCGTGTGTACTTGCGCGTGTGTACGTGTGCGTGTGTACGTGTGCGTGTGTGCGTGCGCGTGTGTGCGTGCGCGTGTGTGCCTGTGCGTGTGTGCGTGTGCGTGTGTACGTGTGCGTGTGTACGTGTGTACGTGTGCGTGTGTACGTGCGCGTGTGTGCCTGTGCGTGTGTGCGTGTGCGTGTGTGCGTGTGCGTGTGTACGTGTGCGTGTGTACGTGTGCGTGTGTACGTGTGCGTGTGTACGTGTGCGTGTGTGCGTGTGCGTGTGTGCCTGTGCGTGTGTACGTGTGTGCGTGCGCGTGTGTGCGTGTGCGTGTGTACGTGTGCGTGTGTACGTGTGCGTGTGTACGTGTGCGTGTGTACGTGTGCGTGTGTACGTGTGCGTGTGTACGTGTGCGTGTGTACGTGTGCGTGTGTACGTGTGCGTGTGTACGTGTGCGTGTGTACGTGCGCGTGTGTACGTGCGCGTGTGTGCGTGTGTACGTGTGTACGTGTGTGTGTGTACGTGTGCATGTGTACGTGTGCGTGTGTACGTGTGCGTGTGTACGTGTGCGTGTGTGCGTGTGTATGTGTGCGTGTGCGTGTGTACGTGTGCGTGTGTACGTGTGCGTGTGTGCGTGTACGTGTTGTGCGTGTGTGCGTGTACGTGTTGTGCGTGTGCGTGTGTACGTGTGTACGTGCGCGTGTGTACGTGTGCGTGTGTACGTGTGCGTGTGTGCGTGTGTATGTGTGCGTGTGTGCCTGTGCGTGTGTGCCTGTGCGTGTGTACGTGTGCATGTGTACGTATGCGTGTGTGCGTGTGTACGTGTGCGTGTGCGTGTGTACGGACTAGGCAGCCGGAATGCAGCGCCCCGAGCCGATTACATTATTCGTTTTACGATATGCACGGAGCTATGGCAGGTCCGGCTCATCTGACGCTGGTCCCTTTCCTGCTCGCGCATCGGGTGCACCCTTGCTTCTCTCTGACCGTGCAGACGCCAAGCTTCCCAAGAAGCTGTCGGACGTGAAGATCAACCCCGCGGTGGCCGCCACCTTTGCCAACATCAGCATCCCATCGTCCAGCAGCGCCTCCAGCCTGGGTGCGTACCAACGTGCCCGCGCTGTCCGTACCTGTCTTGTCCTCACCTGCTATCAAGACTTCAAGGCCGTCGCGACGCTAGGATTCCACAAAGCATCCGCCCATGTCATTAGAGCCCAACGGTTGGCATCCTGTTGCAAGGGGCTACGCGTATCGAACCGTGCCATCCTGCAACCTTCCTTGCAGGCAAGCTGGCACCGCCGCCAGCCCCAGGCGTTCCCGTCAAGCCAGGTGTCCCGCAGCAGAGCAGCAGCAACTCGCTGGACCTCTTTGGGGAGCCGATTTCCGACACGCAGCCGGCGGCCCAGCCGTCGCAGCAGCAGGGCGGCGCCGCGGCCGTGGGCCTGGACTGGGACGCCGCCTTCGGGACTGCGGAGCCGAGCGGCGCGTCCACGACTACAACCGCTGTCACTGGAGGACCAAGCGCCGATCCCTTCGCGGACTTCGCGGGCGCGGCTCCGGCGGCACCGGCGCCGGCGCCGGCCGCTGCACCTTCCGGGGTGAGCTTTGGGGAAGTGTGATCCCTTACCGGAAGGGTTGTGGTGCCGAAAATGGCCACAAGGCGTTTGCACCAACCCATACTTCGACGGATGGGCTGAAGGTCCCCGACCATGTAGTGGCTAATGGCAACGTGAAACGAACTAACTGAAGTTGATGACCTCGCTACGTAACACTACAGGGTTTCGACTCGCTCTTTGGCGCTGGAGGCGGCGGCAGCAGCAGCAGTGTAACGACTACCGCCACGGGCGCCAGCGGCCGGCCGCCAGTGCGGCCCCCTCTTTCATTAGACGACTTTGCCGAGCTGGGCGACCCATCCCCAGCGGCGGCCCCCCGGCAACGGGCTTGCCATCTCTCACAGCACCTGCCGCAGATCCCTTCGGAGCACTGGCGTCGTCCTCATCTACAGGCCTAGCAATGTCAATGTCTGCAGCGGCGGCAGTACGGCCAGCACCAGCCACAGGCGCGGATCCCTTCGCGGCGCTGTCCGCGCCGCGGGCTGCTGCACCCGCACCGATGGCGCCGCCACTAGTGAGGCCTGCACCGGGAGCGCCCCTGCCGTTCGATGCTTTTGGGGCGGCCCCGCCGCAGCCGGCGCGGACACCGCAGCCCCCGGCAGCAGCGGCCGACCCCTTTGCGGTGCTTGCTTCCTCATCCACGCCGGCGCCTGTGCCGATGGCATCCGCGGCGCGGCACGCCCCGCAGCCCGCGGCGGCGGCGCCGTTTGACCCTTTCATGTCGGCGCCTGCGGCCATGAGGCCGGCCGCGCCGAAGCCTGTGTTCGATGCATTTGGGTCGGCGTCTGCGGCCCCACCGCAGGCGGCGGCGAGCAGCTTTGACGATTTCTTCGGGGCGAGCTCCTCAGCGCAAGCCGGTGCGTGATTGCCTGGCGTGGCACAGCATGGCGTATTCAACCTGCACTTTATTGGCCTCGCCGTGGACGTCTATCCACTGGTCACCAGTGTATCCACTGTCGCTGCAGCCACATTTTCAACATCGCCGCGTCCACATTTATTTAGTACCGCACTTACCGAAACGAACTCCCTGTCGTCCTCAACCCCAGGTCCGGCGCCCGCTCAAGTCACGGCGGACCTATTCGCGGGCGCGTCATTCACCGCCGCCTTCCCGCCGCCTCCGGCGCCCGCCGCTGCTGCAACACCGGCAGCTGCAGCCAACGGAGCCGCCATGGCCATGAACAAGACGGGGGCTGCACATGGTTCCGCCGGGCACAAGAACACTGACCCATTCGCTGGCCTCGGCTTTTAGTGCTTCAATAACATCCTGAATTTATAGAAGGGGCAATAACATCCTGAATTTATAGAAGGGGCACTGCAGCATCGGGGGACCGTCGTGTCGCCTGACATCCGGTGCCATTAGGGCTTGCGAAACAAAGGGGAGGGAAGGGCATATATGGTCTAGGTCGACCATTGTGTGGCGTGTTCAAGTGCTTGCTTGCGACGGCAGGGTCTCTGAACTCGTGTTTGTTAATTGCAGCTTGGGCCTGGTACCTTGTGTTGTGGGGGGACACATAACCGTTGCGGGGGACACCAGCCATTTTTGGCTCGTACACATGGAATGCCTCATGCCTCAAATCGAACCCTCTGCCGTCTGGCCTTGTCCCTACATGGACGTTTCACATCTCTTATCAGCTCCTGCGCCCCCAAAACTCACGCCTACCTACCCCCTAGCCCCTTCCAACGTAAAATTTGTTATTTTGGGTTCTCCCTCCCCAAAACGCGGTTTGTGTCGCACGGGGAGGCAAGTCTTATTTCTGCGGAAGACCTTCAACGGGGAGTGATTAGCTCAAGAATCTAGCTGTACGGGTGGCTTTGTACGACAGTTGTGCAGCGTGCCCGCAGAGCTCCGAGCTGGTGTTTGTTTCCTCGTCTTTCCCGCTGTTTAGCGGTTTAGCTGCAGTCATTGCGGCCTTATTCGGAGATGCAGCCATTCACCCGCACCGCAAACGCCAAACTCCTAACCTGACAATGAACTCATTTGAGTTCAACACCTGGCAAACCGCGCGGCTGGCTTGCTGTCGTTCAGTTGTGCGTGCCGGCCTGCGGTGGTTCCCGCCCATGTGTTATACCATTTAACAATGGCACGCGACGACAACGTTGTGCGTGTGTGTGCGTGTTGTTGCGTCGTCAAATCGCCCTCGCAGTAGTTCATCATCCGTCACACCATCATGCAAGCACGGATTCAAGGAGGATGCGTCTCGCGGCGGCATTAAGCGCTACGGGCGGCCCGTCCGCTATCATTAGTGGCGGCCCGGCTTCCAGAAGCAAGGGAGTGCACGGGTAGCTAGACCATCCACCTGCCGGCGGCCCAGGGCTTGGGTGCGACCCATGGGTCATTGAGGAGAGCTATCCATATGCAGCCCGCCGCCACTTTACGGTAGTTCATTTCGACGACCTTGGTCCGCGTCAGGGCATCGGAAGGTACCCAAAACGTTGGACAAGCAGCTGTGCTGACTGGGACCGCCTCGTAAGGGAAATGACGCGACGGGAATGATGGCGCTTTTCCAGCAGCCCGCCAGGGAAGCGCACGAGGTTAGGGGATACCAGCTTCCGATGAGGTCAGGGGGTACCCGGCACCAGAGGCAGCAGAACCCTTAACCGAAGATGACTGCACCAACACGCACCTAAATCCAAACACACCAAACGCACTTTGCGACCAGCTCAGCGAGTGGGCGATCAAGCGGTCAAGATAGAAGCGCGGGCACACCGCAGGACGGTGGTTCACGCTGTGAAAGTGCCTGGCGCGCGCAGAGGTTGCGACTCACGCACAGAAGCACAGAAGCTTTCCGTTGCGTCCTGCTATCAATGGTTGTGGAGAACGGCGAAAAGCGACGAAGCCAGCCAGCCGATGCGTGATTGGTCATGCATCGCGCGCGCTGCTGGCCTATTTGCAAAACTGCTCCGCGATGCAGTGGCATGGCTCGCCCCAGGGGTAGCGTACGGATAGGATGATCCTGACTGTGAGCTTGGTGTTGGCCACAGGAATTGCTCCTTGAGGGGCAAGCCAATGTCCAAGGCCAACATACCTCAACCCTACTACGTAACTGCTACTATTGCTCAAGACTTAGGCTTTCGTCCCTTCAGGGGACCTCAACCCTTCTTGAGGGGACCTCAACCCTACTACGTAGCTTCTACTATTGCTCAACACTTAGGCTTTCGCCCCTTGAGGGGCGAGCCAACTTGAGGGGCGAGCCATCTTGAGGGGCGAGCCAATCGTGTCGTACTGAACCCACGTTGCCGCGCGTCCGGACGCCCTCTTGGCCTCGTTGATCACAATAAACTCAGAGCGTAATTGAGGAAACCATTTGCTGCAATCAAGGCAACTTTGAGGTTCCGGACAAGTGTTCATACGTTCCGACAATTTCCAGCGTCGCCGCGTGGGCAGCCCTGGTAGCTGGCCAAGCAGCCGCCGCAGCGCAAAACAGCCGCAGCGCCTTGCTGCTTGGATTCAAAAAAGGTTGCAAGAAAACGGGCTTGCAACGTTGCGCGCACGCGCAGTCAGCTTCGGAGGGCGGCGTGAGCTGCGGCGGCTCGTGGCTTTCGCCTCGCTCTGATCGGACGATCATATGGAAGCAGCGCAGCCGGTGCCGTGCCGGTCGGATGACCCCGCCTCGTTTCCCGAGCTGTTCGTGCTGTCGAGCAGCAGTGACGGCAGCAAGGGTGGTGTACTCTGCGGCTCCCAGGCGCTCCGGCTTATGTACCCGACGGAGGTACAGCACCTGGACGCCAGTGGGGCCAGAAGCACCCCCGTGCAGCTCTTCGGTCTTGTTGGCGGACAAGAGCAGGGCTACGATGTGATCTTACGGTCGAAGGGAGGAGGCTTCTGTCTGCATGGTGGCAGCATGCAGCAGCTAAAGAATGACCTTGCGGTTGAGGATGGCAAGCAGCTGCATGTCGCCGTCTTGCCCAGCGGCCACAAGGTCGTTGTGGCTGATGGCGCTGCGTAGTGAGATACTGCTGCAGGGTGCGCCTTAACAAGAACAACATCGGAGATGGCAGCGAGGACCTAAAAATCCCCGACCTCCAGGTGGAGGGGCTGCTGGGGCCCACCATGAAGCCGCCCTTCAAGGCGCAGCTGCTGGACCCGCGGGCAGTGCCAGAGGCAGCAACCGAGGGGAGCTGCGACCTCCGGAATGCCGAGCTGGTCCGCAGACATCAGGCGACCACATGGCACGCCACCAACCTGGGCAAATGGCTGGTGCAGCAGCGTGCTGAAAAGGGCGACTTCGTTCGGCTTTGGGCGGTGGAGGGGTCAACTGCTGCCGCCCAGCAGCAGCAAGGGAACCAGCAGCAGCCGCTGGTGATAAAAGTATACGTCCGCCTAGAAGCGGCGGAGGCCACCACGGCCACCGCTGCTGCCGGTGCTGGAGGGGGTGCAGCCGCAGGGGACCCAGCCGCCGGGCAGCCGCCTCAGCAGCTGCAGCAGCAGCAGCCGCAGCAGGGACAGCAGGGACAGCGGCGACGGCAGCAGGAGGTCATCGATCTCGCTGATGACAGCGACGATGAGGGAGAGGAGCAGCAGCAGCAGCAGCTGGCCGCTCAGGCAGGCTCATCGCAAGCCGAACGGAGGGCGCGGAAGGAGGCTCGCGGCCAGCTGGATGAGCTGCAGGTGGGTGAGCGCAACCCACCATGCATGACGTGAAGGTCATAGTTGCGCCTAGGATGCAACCGAGGGGAGGGGGAGGGGGTACGTGTGTTTGGTGCGTATGGCCGCTGCTCACAAAGGGGTGCCTCTTAATTTCGCACCTGAGCACCTGCACCTGGTCTGCACGGAACGAATCTGTGTCCTTCAGGCTGAGCTGGAGGCCGAACGGAGGGCGCGGAAGGAGGTTCGCGGTCAGTTGGATGAGCTGCAGGTGGGTGAGCGCAACCCACCATGCATGACGTGAAGGTCGTAGTTGCGACTAGGATGCAACCGAGGGGAGGGGTTACGTGTGTTTGGTGCATATGGCCGCTGCTCACAAAGGGGCGCCTCTAAATTTCGCACCTGAGCACCTGCGCCTGGCCTGCATGGAACGAATCTGTGTCCTTCAGGCTGATCTGGAGGCCGAACGGAGCGCGCGGCACGAGGCTCGCGGCCAGTTGGACGAGCTGCAGGTGGGTGAGCGCAACCCACCATGCATGACGTGAAGGTCGTAGTTGCGACTACGATGCAACCGAGGGGAGGGGGTACGTGTGTTTGGTGCATATGGCCGCTGCTCACAAAGGGGCGCCTCTTAATTTCGCACCTGAGCACCTGCACCTGACCTGCATGGAACGAATCTGTGTCCTTCAGGCTGATCTGGAGGCCGAACGGAGGGCGCGGAAGGAGGTTCGCGGCCAGTTGGACGAGCTGCAGGTGGGTGAGCGCAACCCACCATGCATGACGTGAAGGTCGTAGTTGCGACTAGGATGCAACCGAGGGGAGGGGTTACGTGTGTTTGGTGCATATGGCCGCTGCTCACAAAGGGGCGCCTCTAAATTTCGCACCTGAGCACCTGCGCCTGGCCTGCATGGAACGAATCTGTGTCCTTCAGGCTGATCTGGAGGCCGAACGGAGCGCGCGGCACGAGGCTCGCGGCCAGTTGGACGAGCTGCAGGTGGGTGAGCGCAACCCACCATGCATGACGTGAAGGTCGTAGTTGCGACTACGATGCAACCGAGGGGAGGGGGTACGTGTGTTTGGTGCATATGGCCGCTGCTCACAAAGGGGCGCCTCTTAATTTCGCACCTGAGCACCTGCACCTGACCTGCATGGAACGAATCTGTGTCCTTCAGGCTGATCTGGAGGCCGAACGGAGGGCGCGGAAGGAGGTTCGCGGCCAGTTGGACGAGCTGCAGGTGGGTGAGCGCAACCCACCATGCATGACGTGAAGGTCGTAGTTGCGACTAGAATGAAACCAAGGGAGCAGGTGCAAGGAAACGTCGGACCGGGCATTTTCACAGCGAAGTCCATGGCTTCATGGGAAAAGCTTGTGCACGCTGGTGCACGTGACAAACTTTCAGCTGGCAAGCACCATTTGATGCCTGCTGATCTGCTTGTCCGCCAGAGGTAGGCGAGAGGAACGACAGAGGCGCAAAGCTTCAGTAACAGTGTCAAAGCACCCCCCGCTGCACTGCACCCGGTCTCTCCCTCCACACCCGTGCCGCCATAGGACATACGCGCCAAGCTGGAAGCCACGATCAACAGCCTCAAGAGCAGCCAGGAAATCACCGCCCGCGAGCTGGTCGACAGGCAGGGGCAGCTCCGGGAGCTGGAGAGCAGGGCTGAGAAGCAGCACGAGGAGGCACAACACTACAAGCAGGTACACACACTGCGGTGGCGGCCGCGGACTGCTCGACTGGCTTCGTTGTACCGCCCATTACAGTTGTGTGCACAGCTGCCCATGAGCTGTGTTTGCACTGATCAACAACGCAACATATCTGGCCGCAGGAAGCTGAGCGCGCCGCTTGCGAGATGGCCTCCCTGCGCACGGAGCTGGATCAGGCCCACGCTGCCGCCACCGCTGCCGACGCCAAGGTCGCCCAGCTCAGCTCCATGGTTGCCAATTACGAGGCCACATGCAAGGAGCTGGACATGACTATGCAGGTGCGTCGGTACTGGCTTCCTAATCATGATGGCTGCGAGGTGATGTCGCTGGCAGACCATTGGCGGGTCGTGCAAGGGGGCAGGAAACATCAAAGGCCCTGCTGCGGGCAAGCAATGCAGTGCGCCGCCGGGTCGCCCCCGGGGAGCTGGGATCGGGTCTGTCCATTCCTGCGGGACCCACCGGCAACATCCACTGCACTCTGCACATGTCTTACATTGGAGTTGTCTGCCAAAACATGCCCAAGCACGAGTGAGTTTTATGCTGGGCCCGTGGGCCGTATGAATCCTTAATAAGGAGGAAGTGAGGGGTGCTACCGTGTGCTGTGTTCGCAAGTACTGTTGTTTTGGCCCGGGACGTGTTTGGCCTTCCCTAACCGAAGCATGATTCTGGCCCCGAACTGCTGGCGTGTTTCTGCATGCGACTGCGACTTGGCGTTCCAGGTGGCCTTGGCCAAGGCGCGGGCAACTGGCTTGGAGGAGCAGGTGGCACACTTGCAGGTACGTACCGGTTCATGGAGGTGCTGGGCGCCGGGACGGAAACAATCGCCATGCCAGTACTGGTTTTCGACCGCTGTAAAGCCCGTAACGCTGACAATGAGCTACCCTCGCTGCCGACGTTTGTGTTGGCCACCCTGCAGGACGAGCTGGCCGTGGCTCAAGGCCTCCAAGAGCAGGTGGGGCGTGTGCCGGGCGCTGAATCTTGCAGTCGCTACCGCATATTCAACGGAGGTTCCCAGGACACCGAGTTATCTTCAACAAAGGAGAGGCACAGCAAAAAGGGATACCCGCCATCAGACACCCACACGATGGACTAGTCCGCACAGATCCCGCTGATATCCTCGATGCCCTACATACATATTTTTCACGCCAGGCGGCCCCAGCCATTGGGGCCCGCACAGGGAAATTCCTACCAGAAGACGTGCATAGGCAATACCCATGGGCCGAGGCCTACGCCCCAGACACGTTCACACTTCATGCGTACGACGCGCCTGGTAACCATGCCCTGCTCCCGCATATCGCCGACCCCACCAATTTCGACACTTGCATTCAGTTTCTCTCCCGTAACAAGGCGCCTGGGCCTGATGGCATACCCAATGAATTACTCAAAGCTCTCCCTGCCCCCTTAAAATGTGACATACATAACCTGCTGATCCTCATGTGGGTCAAAGCAGAAACACCTTTACCCTGGACAACGTCAGACACAGTCCTTATACCTAAGCCGAACGGCGACCCCCTCCTCATTAAAAATAAGAGACCCATAGCCCTCGCCAACACGCTCTATAAATTATGGACAAGTCTCATCACGCTGTCCACATCCAAGTTTGCACCTTCTGCTGACCTCTTCAGTGAAGCCCAAGAAGGCTTCCTTAAACACAGAAACACTGAACGCCAAATCCTCAATCTCCTGCACAGCATAGAAGACGCGGGCCTCACCCGACGAGACCTATACATCCTATACGTTGACTTCTCGAGTGCTTTTAACACCATCGACCACGATAAGCTATTGCAGATTATGTATGACCTAGGCCTACCACTGGACCTGATCGAGGTTGTACGCTATCTCTACAGCCAAGCACGCACATGCATTCGTACCGAGCACGGACGGACACCCGACATCCACATCGAACGAGGAACAGTGCAGGGCGACACGCTCTCCCCGCTACTCTTCATCATTTTTCTTGAGCCCCTTCTGCGATGGCTACATGTTGGCGGCCGAGGCTACAAGTACGGTTGCTTAACGGACAAAGATAACGAAAGATACCATTGTAGCTCCGCTGCTTACGCAGATGATCTAGCAGCAATAACCAACACGCTCTCAGACCTTACGACTCAATGCGAAAAAATAGGCAAATATGCAAAGTGGGCAGGCCTGGAAGTGAACCACGAGAAATGTGCCGTGTCCGCCATTTTACACAAGACATCGTGGGACGTCAAACTACCACATGGCCCGACGTGCGACAGAACACTACAATCTGCCCTGAAAGATAAAATAAGAATAAACGGCAAAACAATACCATACAAACACCCGGGGCAAGCATACAAATACCTAGGTGTTCACATAGCCCTGACCCTAAACTGGGCAGCGCAAATGGAGTATGTCAAAGAAAAGATTCGCACGAGGGGACATGACATTGCCACGTCCCTCGCATCCCCTGACCAACGCCTACGAATGATCCAGACCTGTATCCAGCCCGCAATTGCGTACAGCTTCCCCACAATGGCATACACGAACAATGATATCAAAATCCTCGATAGTATGGTCACACGCGTCGCAAAACAGAGCTACGGACTCAAAATGGGCTTCTGCACCCGTGCAATTCTGCTCCCACAGGAACAGTACGGCCTGGGACTTGGCTCGTTCTTACCCATTTACGTACGTAAGGCCACCAGGGCCCTGGTGCTCTCTCTTAACGATCAAGGGCGGCTCGGTGTCGTAACCCGTGCACTACTAGAACTGCAAGCCAAACGCGCAGGCACCCTTGAAGCACATGCGTATCGGGCGGAAAGTCATTTTTACTGTACCCTCAAGCAACTCACTCTCACGCGAGCTCATGGGCTCACAATCACCACTATGGGTAAAGAATACACTACTACCCTACACAGCCTAGCCGCCCTTGCTGATGCAATGGGTACATACCCAGGCACTACCGACCCGGTCATCCCGTATCGGTACATTCTCCCCCTGATTGAGATTGGACTTGATCTCCGTAGTCTAGTAGACATGAACAATGACCGGTATCTGATCGACACCACAGCCTTAAAAAGTCTTACCAATGGGAGAGCGCGGCACCGACACCTTGTCTCTCTTAACCGCCTGAGCCTTGCACTAAGCGCCACAGGGGAAAACCCATCCAAATGCAATCACGAACGACCCCTCCCCCATCGCGACAGGAAGCTACCCGATTTCCCCGTTATCAGCAGCCTTGTTCGTAACAACCTGTCACCCACCCCCGCCTCACAACGCCTCATCACTGAATTCCTGCGGGCACGCGCCAACACATACCAACCCAACATAAACACCGAACATACACATCACACAGTTGTACCTGGACGGTGGGTTAAACACGGCCACGATGAATTCTTCGTGCCTGATGCGACGCCACCCACTCAAACCACACACGAAGACCGCCACGTGCCCCATAATGCCGACCCCCCCGAACATGGGATCCCAGAAAACACCGACCCTGATGACCCGATGGATGGTACCACGGACAAAACCCAACAAGCAGCCGCAAACCCTCCTAATCCGCATGGTAACACCCTGACACAACCTCCCAACCAACCCAAACGCCGCATCCAATCTCTACCATCAGCGCCTGATGGCGAGGATGGGGAGCCTAACAAGAAAGCCCGCCAACTACAAAGGACAAGTCAGCGACGAAAATGCACCCCGGCTGTGAGGCGGCGAAACTGGATAGCCGCGAACACACGCACAAGCAACCCCAAAATAAAAGACGACCACGTACGGATGGGAGAAGCTGTTCACGAAGATGAAGAGGCCAACCCTGGTCACACTCGCTTCGCCATGAGTGCCCGATCCTTCTTTACAAACCTTATGTTAGCTGTCCCTACACTGGGACGAGGCTCTCCGACAAACTCAACCCCTGTCCTAACACGGCAGAGATCGCTCTCCACGAAGCTACAGAACACAATGCAGCTTCTTGCAACCCAGTCGCACAACAACCCTATCCTAAAGAAACTACAAACACACCCTCTAATCGAGCATGCCAACACCCAGCCCGACGACAACGCAGAGCCCCCCTCGGAAAACCAACTGCCTACACTGCAACGCAGGACAACCTTGAAGCAGGTAAACTGGCGACTGGCACGAAAGCAATTGCTTCGTGTAAACCCCCCGCTAACAGATCGCCAGCACCCAGATAGCACTCTGGCTAACCAGCTCGTGTGCAGCCTCTACTCTGATTGTGAGTTTGTTGAACGAATCATCTACGGACCATTCCGAAAGCGAGAAACCGTAGAGCCAAAAACACGGTGCAAACGCCCCAATAAGAAACGCCCAACCACCATCGACCTCACCGAGACAGGGGACCCACAGGACAAAGGCACGACGATGGAAGTTGACGGAGGTATGCGTAAGAACACTACTGGTGCGGGAGCACCCAATCCAACACCAAGAAATATAGACGGCCGCCTGGCTGGCGGCCCAAGCAGCACACACGCGGACTACTACAGAGTACAGTGGTGCAACACTATCGTGTGTGCAGGCGCGATCAGTGCCTACCGGCTGCTTAACTACCATGCCAAAGCGAGCAAGAACACGATAGCCAAGTACGGACGCGGAGCTGGAAGATACTTACACGAAGTCTCTTGGGAAGACTCAGACATGCCTCTCCGCGACATTCAAGGGCAACACAACTGGCCCACCTTACTCGCCACCCACCAAGTGCGTAATGCAACGCAGACCACCGTCAAACTCCCACCAGCCCCACTTGATACTCACCTTTCCAATGCGCAACGACAAGGCAGATGGGACCCCCCGAGCGCTGATACGAGTGCACGCACCAGGCGTACACTAACACATGTGACAATCAACACGGTACCCTGCAACCCAGACAGAGATATAAAACCACCTGGGAAATACGTAATCATACCAGGGGAGCCTAGCGACTCCGAACTTCACGTGTATGACCCAACTGGCGCCTGGATAGGAAGTCTCCAAATCGACCGGGTGCGCTCCCTTTATGCACGATACCAGCACTCACGGCAAACCAGGCCCGATGCCCACAACAAGTTAGCTGCCAGAGGAGGCTTTCATGAGGACGTAGCCAAACTCCTGTTAAGATACAAAATCACACCTCAAAAGAAACACAGGAATGGACGACCAGGTGTCGGCACACACCAGAATCAAGCAACAATCAGAACCTGCCCCGAGAACCAAGTCACAATATGTCCTGAGCTTAGCGTTGTACTACAAGACGCGACACAAACAACTTGTGAGAGGTTTGCATCACCTCTCAACGTCGATAACTCCACGACACAGTACTTCAGCGCGTACGGGGAGGACCAACTCTTCGGAGCAAACCTCGACGCGTACTCGCAGCTTTTCAACGGACTGTCCATTGCCCACCCGGACCCCACCCCTGAGGCGTCAAACCATGCGCTTGCCTGGGCAATTCTCTCGGCACAGGAAGCATCGGACAACCCTGAACCGACATTGACTATCCTTATTCTGAAGTACAGCCTGAACGGCCCATATAGCAAGCATATGGGAAACCCCGCAGTGCGGCGCCTAGGTCGCGTCCCAGCAACCCATGAGCTCGCGAAATTGCAACAGGGTAGAGGAAGCACGACGGCCGCAACGGCTTACAAATCCGGTCTCGACGTCATAGCAGTCGGCAACATCAGCGGCCTTGCTCTCCTTACGCACACAATCGGTCCTAAGATTGCAATGAACACTGACAACCTGCTGGGACGTGACCAACCCCAACGAACACCTGGCCCCTGCCCAACACCAGACCGCACCCGGTGGGCAAAGCGACACCTACATGAACTACGAAAAGGGCAGTCTAACCCGGCCTTCAGCACTACAGCCTGGGAGATCGAGCGGACAACACCAGGACAGCGGTACCGCCTGTCTGACAGCCAACCAGTGCATACCCGCCTACGATATGCTCCCAAAATCGGGCTGTACACCGACGGTAGCTGTGTCAAGGACCCAGAACACGACCTGAACATCCTAGGGGCAGCCATCTACGACGCTGCCACCGACCGTTTGCACCATGTGGCACCCAACGGCAAGGGGCCCACCAATACCAATCACACGCGCTGAACTTGCTGCCATACATCAAGCGTTGAAGTTATACGCCAACTACGATGACTGCCTGTACCTCTTTACAGACTCTGCAGCCTCTCTTCATCTCACCCGGCGTGCCATCGTTGAAAAATCCAAACTCCACATTAGCAAACACAAGGAACTGCTACTTAACATCGACGAGTTACTATGGCACAGGGCTTCACAGGGACTCCGAACCGTGCTACTCAAAGTCAAAGCGCACGCTAACGCCTCACTCGGCAATGATAAAGCCGACCAAGGGGCAACCGCCGTCGCAAAAGGCGATGCTGAAGCCACACTAACCGAAGAAAGTGACAATAACCCCTTCGATAAAATCTTCTGGTTTCGTCAAACCACGACCGAGCTGTACGGTAACGACCTCAACCGTGGCATAACAATTCTCCTCAACAAAACCACCCATCATGGCTTTACGCCCTCGGGCGTATATACGGATCTATGGGAAAAAGCCAGCCCTAAACTCTGCGCACGAACTAGCAACTTGACGATCACCCGCGGAGGCGGACACAGCCTTTTTAAGCGAGTATTCGACTACAGGTGGGGCCAATTATGGCACGCCGGCCTTGCCAAGCGGTATGGCATACCAACAAAACACCTAGAAGTGCACACCAACACCGCGAAGGAGAGCAAAGCCCCCTGCCCCCTATGCGGCCTACCAGATTCAGGCGGACATATTCTGGGAGGATGCAAAGAAACTGGTCACATAGCCATGTACATAAAACGGCACAACGCCGCTGCCCTGCTTATCGCAGATACCATACACAAAGGCAGGTATGGTGGATGCTACACCATCATTGACGCCTGCGCAGAAGACGCCAGCCCGGAATACTCATCTGGCACTCGACTGCCGAAATGGCTTTTACCCAATATCCCGGAAAAAAAGAGGAAGAAAATGCGACCAGATCTCCTTCTTATCCCGACCCTACCACTATCGACCACAGAGCAAACCACACCGTACAACGGACCACCGGACCGCTCAAAACACACAGTATTTGTGATCGAGATAGGATACACAGGGGACCTCCGACATGATGAAAAGAATGAGCAAAAAGCAAAACAGCACGCGAAGCTAGCCCGCAGGCTCAAGGCCAACGGCTGGAAAGTGCGGTATACACCGAAGGAAGCCATCACACTTGGATTCGGTGGGACGATCCGCAATGACCTAAAGCCCCTTATCACCGAGCTCGGCGTGCCACCAGACACTGCCACACAATGCTGCGCGCGCCTTCATGACCTCGCAATCAAGTACCTGAATAACATAGTCCTACGGCGACGCTCCCTCGAGGGACCCACATGCTACACGTCCAATCGTCAAGGGGTAGGGTAAGGTTGTTTTTTGTGGAGCTCCCCTGGTGGTGGCGGCGTACAGGCTCCTAGTCGAGCCTCATCGCACCCGCCCCCATAAACCACGCCAGGGTTTTGGCCCGGCGTAATATTATTATTATTATTCAACGGAGGTTCCCAGCGGTGGCAGTCGTTTTTCCGCTGAGGAGGGGCCTTCTCGCCAGCCTGGAGCCCGTGTGCCTGCCGTGTTAGCTGTATGTCGCGAGCCATGGCAGCCGCCAAGGGTGTAGCCAACAGACTACCTGCGTTTGGCAATCATAACAGCGTTCCCCTGAGCATAATGCACCCACATGAACCAGCATTTTGTGATCAAGTTCTTTCGCCCGGAAAAAACGCGCATGCATGTCGGTCTTACTTTGCATTTATCCTGATTACTCCCAAGTCCATCAACTTGGCCGTGTTGCTGCTCTGCTCCGGTCAGGTGGAGGTGCTGCGGCGTGAGGTGGCGCTGAGGGATCGCCAAGTGGCGGAGTTGGCGCGTGCGCTCGTGCGGGAACAGGGGCGGTGGTTTCCACAGTGGAGGGAGAGCCGGGGTTCCCGCTGCCCATGGGCGCCGGGGCTGGTGTGGCCGGAAGCTCCGCACCGAAGGCCGATGCTCCCACCGCTCAGGCAGGCCCGCGCCACCACAGCTAAAATCATCGCACGTGTACATGGATGTCAGCATCTCGTTTCGCCGGCGGACCCAGGGCCGGTTCAGGCCCCGGCGGCCGAGGTTGTGTCGAACGTCGATGATGAGGAGGCGCCGCCGGAGGCGCGTGCACACCCACGCAAGGCGGAAGGGGAGGTTGCAGCGTGCTGGGAGCGATAACGGTGCGGGATGGAGGAGGTGGTGTCGGCCGGGTTGGTAATGAGGGTTCGTTTCGGATCCTGGGCTGGTGACGGCGGAACCTGGAATGGATTTTGACCCTTACCCCCGACAGCTCTGCATGACGTGGGCGAACACGCGGTTACATTTTTGTAAAAAGCACGCATTTGCTCGCTTCTACCGTATCTGGCTTTCGTGTAGCTTGCGAATTGTTCGCTCAATGTGTATGTCGTAAGCTCCACTCCGCGATGCAGCACGACGGAGCACGCGCCGCCGCTGCAACCCCTGGGGGATGGATCGATGCGTGTGAACTGATGGAGCCGGCGCGGTGGGGCACTTGTCCCTTCGGGGAGTTACCGCGGGCGAGCGCATGAGCCAGCTTGTGGCTCGGCGCCATTACTAAGTGTTCCTGGATAGGGACTTGCCGCAGTCGGTACACTCAGTGCGTGCCTAGCATTGTGTGCATTGGCGGAGTCTTATGACTTGGAGTCGTATGGCTTTAGCGGGAGCAGCTTATTATCATAGAGATGCATTAAATCAGAGCCAGACAGCATGTCGGGCCCTGCACGGGCAGGAGAGAGCTGTAAAGTCTTCTTCCTTGCCATTTGTCTTGTATGATCTCCAACACGTGCCATACCGTGACGGTACCGGCAGCCTCTGTTGTGTTGGGCGGAGCTGCAATACCGCAGAGGACTGGCGACGTGGCATGTTGTTCAATGATTGATGATTGTTGACCGGTTTTAAACTCGGCGGCGTAACTCCCGAGTTGCCGACCTGTCTCGTGACAGGTACTGCCCCAGTCAACTGCCGCTGTACCGGCAGCAGCGAACAACCAAGTTGCCCTTAGCTATTGGAGTCGTTACTTCATGCAAGGCGGAGCACTGCGTGAAGCTTGAAACATGATTTACAGATCTGAGACCCGCTAACAGGCCATTAAGCGAGGACCTGTGAGATGGCGATAGGGTCTTCGCAGGAGGAGCTTGTCAGACGACGAAGCGGGCCAGACGAGCCGCTGCTGAGCAATGGCACGGGTCTCTGAGGTCGAGCTGAGGAATCGCCCTCGCCGCAACGTGCCATGGCTGGTCGCCTACAGTCTCATGGTTCTTGCGACGGCTTTGGGAGGTGGCGTCTTCGCTTTTCTGCACAGGTAATTGCATAGGTTTCGGCGTACATGTTTTTGCAACAAACAGTCAAACGTTGTTGCGATGCTTTGGGGAGCTTCCGTGCTCGTCATCCGTTAACCCGGGGCTTGCTTGTGCGCCGAAAGCTGTCTGGTTGGCGTTGTTACCGACGTGCGCGCGTTGCGTTGTGCGTGGAAATTAGGTTCAGTGCGGGCTCACGAAGGTTCAGTGCGGGCTCACAGAAGTTGCACGTGCAACGTTGGCGTGACAGCGAGCAAGCCCTGATTGCATTTCAGCCTGCTGAGTGGCAGCCTTTGATAGATTGCTATACGGTAGTTAGGGCATATCAGTATTCATGGCACGTGACCAGTTTTGGGACCTGTTTCCACGCTCTTTGACTGCCATCGAGCCTTGCCGTCGATGTGTCAACTGTCACCCGCTTTCTCTTTGTTGCCTCGCTGTATTACATGAAGTGTTCACACTCCAGCCCTGCTCTCGCTCGCTTTTTCATCATTTGTCTCCTTGCCCATCGCTCCGCAACCCAACCAGGAACACCCGCTATGCCGACCTGACCCCACATGGCCTTGGCGACCCGATGCTGTGCCCCATCACCGCGACCACCCACTCGGCCCGGCGGCTTCTGCAGCAGGGCCCTGACGCGCCGACACCCGAAGACCTGGACCTCTTCATGCGGGCCGCCGGGGCCTGGGTGGGCGCCAGCGTGGGAGATGTGTGGGCCATGGGCACGGGTTTAAAGATTGGGTTGTGGGGAATAGTCGGGTGTTGGGTATCTGGCTTCGCTGGTGGACTGCTAGTTGCATCATGCGACTTGCGTACAGCCGGGGGATGGGAGAAAATATCGGGTTTGGGCTGCAGGACAGGTTGCATTGAGCGTGGAGAGATTAGATGAAGGGTCCACAGGCGGGGAAGCGAAGTTGACTGGCGCTGTTCTGCGTGTGGGCGGAGCTGCCTGGGCATATGGATGCGGACTAAGGTCGCATAGTGACCTACGTCGTGTTTTGCCTGACAGGCGAGTCAACGCGCCCACACGCAACGGCTATGGAAGCCCCTGTACTTTGCGCCACTGTCCCCTGGCCATTTTGTTACCCCCCTGCCCTCGGACGGGTCGCTCCGCCCGCCCGCAGACGGAGCCCTGGGTTAATTAATTAATTAATTTTACGCGGAGACAGACTCTCGCGTGTGTTAAGGGGACCGGGCCTAGGGAGTAATTTCTTCTCCGTTCGGCGCGATCACCAGGGTGAATCAGACCTGACGGGCGGACTGATTGATCTGGGACATTTTCTCGAGCGCCCCTGCACGATCCGGAGTTTAGCGGGCCGGACTCACCGTTATTTTACCCTGGCTAGTGCCAGGGGCCAGCGGTGGGATTCGAACCCACATCTACCCATGACCAATTCGACCAAGCATGGGATCGAACCCATGACCATCGAATTGACAAGCGAGTGCTCTACCAATTGAGCTACGCAGACGACGGAGCCCTGGGTTCCGGCCTACCTGGCGTTCGCCTTCGTGGCCATGACCTAGAGCCTCTTCCTGGCCTTCCAGATCAAAATGTTCACCGTCGCGGGAGCAACCGCGCAGTGGTACTTCCAGTCCGCGTCGGCTTCGGCTGCGTCCGGCAGCGGCAGCGGCGGCGGCAGCACTTGCCGCTACTGCAGCCGCACGCTGACGTCCCTCCGCTTCGCCGTGGGCCCTTCCCTGGGGTCTCTGTGTCTGGGCAGTGCGGTACTGACACTGGTATCTATGGGCCGTCAGGTGCGTGGGTTACCTACCCGCCGAGGAGGGCGCGGCGGGGGAAGGATGGACTGGCCGGGCGGCGGAGTGGGAAGCAGGGAAAGAGGAAGGCGAGGGCTCTGGGGCTGGGTCTCAGGAGCGGGTACTGGGCTGTTCGTCTGGGGGATGCTCGCCGTTGTAACGTGTCGGGGAACCCCGGGTGCAGAGACCCAGTCTTGTTTGGAGCCCTTTCATATCCAGGACGAGTTCTCAGACGCCCTGACCCGCTGCAAGCTGGCGCCATATTACGTTTCCGCACTTCGCGCGCTCGGCTCTGTTGTCCCACTTCCCGCAATTATTCCCGCTCTGCCCGCGCCCTTGCTCCCTAATCCTGCTTCAGGCCATGGAGAAGGCCCGGCGGGAGCGCGGCCAGAACCTGATTGCCGCCTGCGCCACCGTGTGCCTGTCCCTGCTGCTGGCGCTGGTGGAGTTTGTGACTCGGTTCGCCACCGTGCGTGCGGCCATCACGGGGGAGGCCTTCATGGATGCGGGTCGGAACGTGGTGGCGCTGCTCACCAGGAACGCAATGGACGCGTTCGGCGTGTGGTGAGTACGGGGCACCGGGTGTCGAGGAGGAGAGCGAGGGCGGGGCATAAGGGCCCGGAGTGCATGGGCAGGGGATGTGGCACGGGCTTTGGGGGCTGACCGAGGTGGGACCGGGGGCTGTGACGGGCCGGGGAGGAACGGTGGACGAAGGGCACGGATGGCTGACTACGTTGCCACGCATCTGCAAGGGCCGCTACTCTTTCACAGACGGCGCAGGCGACTTCCGTTCCACTCTGTCGAATCCCAACCCGAACTCTTTGCCTCCCCTCCTCGGATTCGCAAGTATGGCCCCCCTTAGTCCCTCTCCCCGCCCCGGCCCCCCGTTGCTTCTTGAAACCCGCCCGTCTGTCTTCCGCAGGTGGCTGCCCCCTATGATCCTTCAGTCCTGCTCCTTCCTTCTGGCGCTGTCCTGGGCGGTGACTGCTCCTTCCTGTCCAGTTACGCAACCACGTGGAGCCACCAGGCAGCCGCATCGGCCCAGCAGGCCACCGCCTCCGCCGCTATCACCGCTGTAGTGGGCTTCCTGGCTGCCTGGGCGGTCCTGGGATTCCTGGCGTCGCTGCTGCTCAACATCATCGACTCGCTGTTCGTCTGCTTCGCAATGGACAGGGACATCGGACAGGTGGGCGGCCGGGAACGGGGGAGGGCGGGCACCAGGCAGGGGCAGGGCGCGGCTGGGCGCGGCGTGGCGAGGCAGGGATCGAGGGTTTGGTGAGGGGATTGTGCAGTCGACAGTGCGATGAATGCAATGCATGTTGGGTAATTGGGGAACTGGGTCTGGTGCTGTGGAAGGATGAGCCATGTGGCCGCGCACAGCAGCGGTAGCGGCGCCGGCAGCGGCTTAGAGTGGCGGCTTTGTGACACGCTGTAGTGCAGTGCAGCAGCCCCCTCCAGGGTGACAGCGGCAGCACAGGCAGCCGCGTTCGTGGTGTTCCGAGATGCCTCACGCTCAACACACCCAGCAGCGCTGTTACGGCTCCAGCGCCCCTTTCCCGCCAACCTCACAAACGGTGTTGCGTTCCCTGTGTTCCCCAGTTTCGTCTGTTTGCCTGTTAGCTTGCCTAGTTTTGGACTAACCTCCCTCCCGTATACCTTTCTCCCCTTCGCGCGCCCCGCAGGTTTCCTCCCTAGATGTTCACACCGTCATGTCCAAGCTGCCCACCGTGGGGGCGGTGGTGCAGCAGCCCGACGGAGGACTGGTCTATGATGGTGCTGCTGTTTATGATGTGGAGGCCGCAGGTGGGCAAATGGGGAGGACACGTGGCCCCGGGGGCAGGGATGGGGGACGAGTACTGAGGGCGGGGTGGGTCGCTTACAGGGGCATGGCGCTTTGAATCAAGCACGCGTGCTGTTATCGGCAGGGGCCCTCTTGAAACCCTGCCTTGCTCCACATTCCCACGTGCCTGCACCTATTATATCCCAGGCCGCTTTGTCGTGCACCGTTGGTGTCGGTACATTTCCGGGACAAATGCCCGGTGAGGGCGCGGAGAGACGCTAGGAAGGACCCTCGAGCGTATCTGGACGTATCTCCATCTTATGGGAGATATTACGGTCGTACTGCTCGTCCAAACGAGCTCCTACCTAGGCGCGAGCGCTTCCTGCTGGAAGCGCTTCGCTTGGTCATTACGATGCCGAAGGATATATGATATTGTAACACACAATCAGATCCCCAGCAGCGACTCTCGCTGTGGCGTTAGCCCAAGCCGCCACAATGGTGTCTCACATGCACTAGCGTGGCGCCGGCCGGGCCTGATCAACCTGGCTGGCTGCCTTATCGCTTGTGCATTATAGTAGTCAGCTCAGCAGCACTGTTGCTCGCGCGCACGTAGGCGCCGAGCTCGGACCTCACGCTAGGAAGAAGGAGCGCGGCCTCGCCCCAGCGGTCAGGCCTCGGGGCCAGTACTGGATGCAGTGAGCCCGGCTGCAGTCCAGCTGCTGTCGCGCACGCCCCGCGCGAGCCCACACCAAGCGAAGCCAAGCCATTGCGGACGTCCGCGAGCGGCTTTCGGGCTTCGGCACCTAGCTGAGGTCTGCAGACCACGGTTAGGTGTTAATTTCCAACGGCACGCACGCCGTTTGGAGGGTAGCCGCGAGCGCTGCCACATCGCTGCCACGGAGCAGCTCAGGACCTAGGCCAGGTCCTCGCGCCACGAGGCGCCCAACACGCTGGAGGCTTTAGAGGACGCAATGTCAGCCTTCCAGCTCGCCGACGACTTTGACGTGGGCGACGAGTATGACGCCCCGCGCGAGACGGGGCTCCTACCTCGCGTGCCTGCGTCGCCAGCCGACCGGCGACATCTTAGCGCGCTTAACAGGGTCGGGCCACAAGACGCCCGGGCCACACAGGCCCGCCTGGCGGGCGGCCTCAGCCCTCGCGAGTCGCCGGCCTCTCTAGTGACGGCCAACCCGAGCTCGTCACTCAGCCTCCGCCACCTGCCTGAACCAACCAACGGCGGCACCCCCATTCGTCAGCAGTCGCCTCCTTCTGGCGCCGGCTCCCGCCTCTTTCTCCACAGCCTCCGGAGCATCCACGGCGCCCAACCACCTCGCCCACGTTCTCCCCCGTCACCCCTGCCCTTCCCGGGGCCTCTGGAGGGCGGCTGGCCGCTCATGGCGGCCGCTGCCGCTCTTAACCCCTATGGTGGCGGCTTTGAGGCTCTGACGGCCTTGGAGGTGCCCGCCGCCGCCGCCGAGGCGGCAGGCGGGCGCCCCCGGGCAGTGGGAGCTGCGGAGCCGGAGATAGCAGCGGAGACGGGGGAGCGCGACGCTGCAACCATGCGAGCCGCGGCGGCGGTGGCAGCGGCGATGGACGCCGCGGCCACCGACGCGGCGGCGCGCGCGGCTGCGGAACGGACCGCGGCGGATACGGCCACCGCACGCGTGCCGGGCGTCACCGCCTTGGCGGACGGGCTTGCTATGGGCGCCGCGGCGGCGCTGGGCGCTCCAGCAGCGCCGGGCGCCGCGGCGGTACCGGCCGCCCACGCTGGCGTCCCCGGTTGTGATCCGGACCGGCTGCCCGCCCGCCGCCACGCCCTCGCTGGAGGGGCCCGTCGCGTGCTGGTGCCGGACCACACGCTCGAGGACACGCCGACCACCGCGGTGCCGCCCTACACGCCCCTGTCCGTCTACCACACGGCGGATGAAGATGGTCGCACAGGGTGGAGGTTTGAGGGCTCGAGCCCCTTGGGGACCGAGCCCGGGCTGCGGGGGAACGGCGGTGTAGGACGGGGGAACCTCCTGCAAGGGGACAGCCCGGGGTTTGTTTTTGACGCCCCGCGCGTGCAGTTGCCTGCGGGGGGCCCGGCGGAGGGCATAGTTAGGACTGTGCTGGGTTACCGAGAGGTGGCGCAGGGGGGCGCGCGCCTGCATGCGAGCGTGCAGGAGGATCAGGATCAGGAGGGGGCAGATCGGGATTATGTAGAGAGGCTCATGGCCCGACTGCACCCTGGTGGCGCGATTGGCACCAGGCCGGCGACGCGCGGAACGGGTCCTCCGGTGGGCCCGCCTGCGCGGGATGCCGATGAGCTGCAGGCCGTGCTGCACGCCCTGCGGTCCATTGGGTACATTCCCCACGCAACCCAGCGCCCCCGCGACGGCGCGGGAGGGGGGCAAGAGCGCCGGGAGTCGCACGGCGACAACACTGCCACCGCCCGTGATAGGGCAGGCTCCAACGGGGTTGGGGGCCGGCCGTGGTGGCAAGATTTACAAATGGAGGCCGCCAGCTTCGGACCCGGCCCTGAGACGCCCCCCGACCTGCTCTGGACTGTTGGGCAGGTGGACACCATCCTCTCTTACCACCAGCAGCGGGGCGCAAGGGGGGGCCGTGTCGCGCAGCTGTATGCCCTGGCGAGCCTGCGCACTCTGCCCGACACGCCCACAGCCAATCACCTAGTCGGGCTCCCGCTGCCCACACAGGCGGATCCGGCTATCTGGACAATTTCCCTAATGTTGTCCTACGTCCCCCATGCCTCCTCCCAGCAGGGTTGCACGGAGGCCGAGCTCTACTGGGTGGAGCTCCGTCATTACCTGAACAGGACCTACCCGCCGGTACCCCGCCGCGCCACGCTGCCCGCGGGTGCGGCGGGGCTGGGGCCCCCACTTGCGGCACCGCCACCGCAAGCGGCCAATGCCACCTCGCCACCAGGGGCCCCCTCAACCGGCGGTGCGCCGCCGACGCCGCCCACGCCGCCGCCTGGCCCCAATCCCCCACCACCTCCCTCGCCTTTGCCGTCCCCCTCTGGCGCCTCGCCGTCGGTGACACCAGCCGTGACGACGACGCCGTCGGACACGTCGGCCGGCGTGCAACGCCGGCCGGGCGAGATTGTCGCTCTCCCCCAGGACGACTGGGAGCCCGCCAAACCCGTCCAGGGCCAGGGCTACGAGTTCGACGGGAAGCCCCAAAACTATACAGCCTTCAAGAGCAAGGTGGAGAACTACCTGGTGACGGCGCTGGGGCCACGGTCTAGTGCCCGCTACAAGCACGCTGATTACAAGCACGTCGTCACCGTGCTGGTCAGCATGTTCCTAAAAGCGGACAGCCCGCCCCGGCGGACGTACACGCAGCAGCGAATCGGCGAGCTGCTCGATGATCATTTCGCCGAGTACACGGCCGCTGGCGGGGACGCGGCGCTCTACCGCGGTCAGGCAGCGCCGCGGGAGGGCGCGCGCAACTTCGTCGACTTCTGGCTCGCCAACGTGCTACAGATCACGGCTGGCAACGGCGCCGTTATCGAGCAGGAGTACGACGCGTACGTGTACCCGGTCGGAGTGGACCCAAACACCGCCGTCACCGAGTTCACCAGCCGGTTTTCGCTGCTGCCCGCTGAGACGTACGCCGAGCCAAGGAAGGCGCAATGGTTCCTGCGTGCCGCCATCCGCGCTCTCGCCGGCTACAAGCAGCTGAAGGAAGCGGTCCTGCGCCTCCGGACCGAAGACAAGTTCCACCTGCTCACGCTCCGGCAGGCGGCCAATATCATCGGCGCCATGGTGGGGGGATCGGGGCTTTCCGGCCTGCAGCAGCGGCCTCCACACACGCTAAAGGAAGAGGACGACGGCGTCGGCGGCGGCAGCGGCGGGGGCACAGGTGGCGGCGGCAGTGCCACAGTCGGCGGTGGCTCTGGCAACAACAGTAGCGGCGGCGGCGGCGGCGGCAATGGGACAGGCGGCGGAGGCGGCCGCAAGAACCACACGGTCAATGCGTTGGCGCCGTCCGGCAACAGATCCAAGGGCAACGCCCCCCGCGCCGAGCACGACCAGGTCACAATGGCGGCGGCCGCGGCGGCAGACCGGATCTGCCCCGAAGGACGCTGGGTAGCCCACCAGGACAAGACCTGCCGCCTGCACCCCTTCCTGGGCAGCAACCACAAGCAGCGGCACTGCAGGGGGTCCAAGCAGCGCATAGCGACGGATCCGGCGGGGCTGCTGGCGGAGATGCAGGCGAAGGTTCACGAGGCGCGGCAAGGGCGGGGGCTGCCGGCGGATTTGACGGACAAGTCTGTGCCAGCGTTGGCTTTGGCGCCTAGCGCTTCGCAACGCCAGGTCGACCGCATGGACGCGCAGCTTCAGCAGCTCCATCAGCTGCTGGCGGCGCAGCGCATCCCGTCGTCAGCTGTATCGGAGGCAGCGGCCCCGCTGCCGGTACAGATGCTCGCATGGCGGCAGCAAGCAGCGCAGGCGCCACCGCCCCCACCACAGTCGGTGGCCCCCTCGGCAGTATCCTACCACCGGCACCCGGCAACGCCCCAGCTGCAGCACCCGCCTGCGTCGTACGCGGCCCCCTCCACGCCACCGCCACCGCCACCCTGGCCGGCAGCGGTGGCGATGCCCGCCGCCATGCCGGGCCCATACGATGCAGCGCCCCACTCATCCATAGCGCTGCCCTTCGGAACCTACGCCGTCTGCCCGGTCGGCGCGACGGTGGCAGAGCGCATGCCGCCGGGCTTCCAGCAGCATAACAGCCATGCACCTGCCAAGGCTCCGGAGAAAGGCCCGGCAGCCGCGCCCGGCTCTTACGACCACACCGCCGTCGCCGTGTTGCCTGGCCCGCTGACCCAGGCCATACAGCTACTGGACAATGCACGAAATTGCCTCGTCCAAATGCAGTCGTCGGCCCTGGCCGCGGTAAAGCCAGCGCCGCCGCCACTGGCGGCAGCGCAGGCAGCACCGCCGGCCGCCGCGCTGGCGTCGCCTGCAGCCGCCCTGCCGCCGTCGCCATCGGCGTCGGCGCTGGTGGCGCTCGCGACGCCGGCAGCCGCACTGGCGATGACGGACGCCTCGCTCCACCCAGCCAATATGGCCCTGTCGGACCACGACGACCTGGCGCGGCCGCTGCCGTACCTGCAGCAAACCTGGCCGGCAGAGAGCCTGCTGGTGGGCGGCGAGCTGGTGCGCGACGTGCTGGTCGACACCGGCAGCGCCATCATCATAGTCGCGCAGCGCTTGGCGGATCGGCTGCAGCTGCGGTGCCAGCCACGGCCCGAGTACACCGTCACCACCGCGGCAGGCCGCTCAACGCTGCTTGGCGAGGTGTGCGGGGGCCTGACGCTCACGTTCGGTGCCGGTGCTGGTCAGGGCCACACCATCTGGCTGCCGGCCATGCTGGCAGCGGACTCCGGCGCCGAGGCCTATGAGTTGTTGCTGGGCATGCGCGCACTGCAGCCGCTTCAGTCCCGACTCGACCTGCGTGAGGGCCGGGAGAAACTTGAGATGTGGCCGCCGGGACACGGGTACCTTGGCATTCCCATCATCATCCGCTGGCCGTCCCTGGGCGGCGGTGTCGCACCACTAGCCGCGAGCACAGCGGCGCCCACACTTCCACAGCCGCCCCCTCTCGCGGGGGGCGGCGGCTCCTTATGAGCGCCGCCGAAGCGGCGGGGATGCGGGACCCCGCCGCCTGGATGCCGGGGCTGTTGGACAGCGACAGCGACAGCGAGTATGACGACGGGCTGCTACAGCCGGCAGACTTCACGCCGGAGGGGAAGCGCATGCTCCCACCCGAGGCGAAATACGAGGTCACGCCAGGCAAGTGGCTGCTGTGCCAGCGCAGCGAGATGACTCCGGAGCTGAAGCGGCGGTTCCTGGACCTGGTGGGTCGCAACGACGACATCTTCGCGCGCAGCATGCGGGATCTGGGCGAGTACCGCGGCGACGTAGGGCCTGCCCGCATCGAGCTGGCGCATCAGCGGCCGATCTATCAGCGCCCGCGCTCCCACAGCGCGGAGGAGTACGCCGCCATGGACGCAGCCTGCCAGGAGCTGCTGGAAGCCGGGATCATCGAGGAGAGCCGCTCAAGCTCCTTCGCCATGAACTCCACCCTGCCGCCCAAGCGAGCGGCGGACGGCACCTGGACGCAGCGGCGGTTTTGCCAGGACGCGCGCGAGCTCAACGCCGCCACGCTGCCTGACCTGCACCTATCGCCGCTGCCAGAGCAGCTTTTCCAGCAAGTGGGCGATGCTACGTGGCTGACCAAGATGGACTGCCGGGCCGCCTTCCTGCAGATCCCGCTGGCGCCCGAGCACCGGGAGCGCACTAGCTTCTGGTGGCGCCGGCGGCTGATGCAGTACAAGCGCCTGGTGTACGGCCTGCGGAATGCCACCGCCCACTTTCAGCGCGTCATGGACCACGCCATCCGCAAGCACGGCCTGGAGGAGTTCGTCGTCTGCTATGTGGACGACTTGCTTATCTACAGCCAAACGGCGGAGCAGCACCTTGAGCACCTGGCTCGGGTGTTCGCCATGCTGCGGGAGATTGGCATCCGGCTCCACCCGGAGAAGACGCTGGTGGGCGGTGACGCGGTGGAGTTCCTGGGCTTCATGGTGTCGGCGCAGGGCCTGTCGCCGACACGCGCCAAGGTGGAGGCGCTGCTGGCGCTGGAGCCGCCGAACTCGTCGGCGGCTGTACGGCGGCTGCTGGGCATGTTCTCGTATTACCGGGGGCTTGTTCCGCACTTCGCTGACATCACCGCGCCACTCAACCCGTTGACTAGCACCAAGTACGTGTGGCAGCCCAGCTCGTGGGGGCCGGAGCAACAGGCAGCGCTGGACGAACTCAAGCGGATCTACACCCAGATGGACGGGCCGGTGTTGCGGCGGGTCCAGCCGGACCGGCCGCTTATCCTGCATACGGACTTCTCGGGCGTGGGCATCAGCGGCATCCTCGGGCAGTTGGACGACAGTGGGCAGGAGTACCTGTGCGCGGCAGTCTCAAGATCGCTCAACGTGCACGAACGTAGGTACGACAGCTACAAGGGCGAGCTGCTGGCGGTGGTGTGGGCGTGCAAGATGTTCTACCCTTACCTAGCGGCCCGCCACTTCACCGTCGTCACGGACCACGCGCCGCTGCTGTGGCTCATGTCGCAGCAAGACGGCCTGCCGGCGCAGTATGCCCGGTGGGCCTTGCAGCTGCAGGCGTTTGCCTTCGACGTGGCGCACCGGCCCGGCAAGCTGCACCAAAACGCCGACGCCCTCAGCCGCCACCCGCTCACGTCTGCACACGACGGCACAGGCGCACGCGTCGACGAGGAGGGCGACCCGCTGCGCCCGCCACCCGTGCTCGTTCAGTACCCGGGCGCGAGCTGGCCGCTGTACGCATACTCGCGTGCGCCGGAAGGCGCGCAGGCGCCGGCAGCGGTCGTCACGCACTTGGCAGCCGTAGCCAGGTGCTCAGCGGCCCTAGCCCGGCGTTTCTCAGTGCAGCATGACCTGGAGGACCCGGCCACCAGCCTGGCCGCCGCCCCCGAGGCAGTCGGGCCGCTCGCTGGTCTGACACACCTCGCTGGCCCAGTGCCCGCTGCACGCGCCGCATATCTTTGCGTGCACGCGGTGTGTGCTGTGGTCAGTGTGGGGCTGCCGGTCATGGCGGCATCGGAGCTGGAGATCGACGACGAGCTGGAGGCCTTGGCGGCGGGACAGCCCGCCGCCGGGGATACGGAGGCCTTGGCGGCGGGGCAACCTGCCGCTGGGGAGCTGGAGGCCTTGGCGGCGGGGCAACCTGCCGCCGGGGTGTCGGCGCCTGGCAGCCCCTCTAGGCCGCCGGTCGCCGGCGATACTACATTGCACATTGCCGTTGCGCTCGTTCGCGACGAAGCCGCTGCACTACGGCGGCTGCGCGCGGTTTCGGCGCTTGCGCTGCGCCTCCGCGCTGGAACAGGGGAGATTCTCGGAGTCAACACAGCACTTGTTCAACACGTCCTCTTTCCGGCAGCAGTAGGGGGCACTGGGGTTACGATTCTGGAGCTGCCGGGCGGCCTCGCTTCTGGCCTGCTCGCGTGCCTGGGTTTGGGTTTTCAGATACAGCGCTACGTGCACCTCTCATGCGACGCCCGCGAGCGGCGTGCGGTGGCACAACTTGTGCCTGTTTGGGGGATGCATTACGATGGGCAGCTTTCAGCAGGGGCTTGGGATTCGGGGCTAGTACCGGAGTTTAGCACACCCACGGAGCTTCTTCACTGGGGAGCGTCAGCAGCAGCCGTCGAGGCAATGGGCTTGGGGGACACGTCTGTGTGTTTAGTAGTAGGCAGCTGGGGGGGATCCACGTCCTGGGACACGCAGCACGTAGTTAGTTTCTTGGGGGGATTGCAGCAATATCGCAGAGAGCGGCGTCTACCGCCGCCGGCCTTCCTTCTTGAGGGCCCTCACATCAGCATCGACGCGGCGCCGGAGGCGGGTTGGCCCCTGGGCTTGCCATCGCCTCTCGACGCCGCCGTCACTGGCGCGGCAGTTCACCGCTTGAGCTGCCTTTACACTAACCTCGCCAACGCGGTGCACTTGCAGCACTGCCTCGCTCAGCTGCGGCCACCAGAGGGCCGCAGCCTGGCCGCGCTGCTGCCGCCTGGGCATAGCCCGGCGGCGGCGTGCACGGTCATGGCCCCGCCTTACGCGGCGCTCGACATTCCGGGCCGGCCATGGGTGGCGTTACCGCCGCCCTCGGTCTCGGACGCGCCGCTACGGGCGGGGCCCAACCGCACTCCCAGCCGGGTCACTGCGGCCGCCTACTCGGCGGCGGCTGGCTTTTGGCTGCGGACGTCGCGGCACACAAAGCTGGAGCTGGAGCTGGAGCTGCTGGAGACGTCATCCCCGCCGCCGGTCTTCCAGTTCGCTCTCTCCTTCTGCATGGCGCTGCATCGCGCGTTCGTCACGCCGCACGACATGCAGTATCCTGCGGCACGGCACCTCGTGACCTCACCGCAGGGGGGGGGAAGCGAGCTGGCGCCGCCGATTTCTACTGGGGCCGCGGCAGCGGTCTCGGGGTCGGTGGCAGGATTGGCGGGAGGGGCAGCGCCGCCGCTGCCGGCCTTAGCGGTTTCCGCTGTGGCGGTCCGCTGGTCGGCGGCGGCGGCCTGGGATGAGGAGCTGACGCCGCTGGCCTGCGCCTTGCTGACACAGCGGGCGCCTGGGCTGGCGGTGGTCATGGCCACGGCTGGGCTTGCCTCGGCTGTGGATGCGCAGGAGAGCGCATTGGCGGAAGGGACCGACCCTGACGTGTGGCTTGACGCGTCAACGTTGGCGCACCTCCAGGGCGCGCCGGCGGGGGTCGGGACCGACGGGCGGCCGGAACGGCGCGTGCTCCGACGGGCCGCGCTGTACCGGTGGACGGGGGATCAATTGCTTAGGGCCTGCAGCGACGGCTCGACGCGGGTCTGCCCACCGCCCGACGCTCGGGAGGCCATCGTGCGGCAAGTGCACGCGGTGGCCCACCTGGGCATACGTCGGACCTTGGCGCTGGTGCAGCTGGGTCACTGGTGGCACGGGATGCGAAAAACCGTCCAGCGGGTCGTGCGCAGCTGCAAGCTGTGCGACATGACCAACAGCGGCGGCGTCGCGCGCCCGATCCAGCTGCAGCCGTTGGCCATACGGGGCATGTTCTACCGCTGGGGCGTTGACCTGGCGGGACCTCTGCCCCCGACTGCGCCGTTCGGCTACACTTATGTCATGGTATGCATTGAACATTTCACCAAGCATGCGGAGTTTGTGGCCCTGCGGAGCAAGCAGCCTGACGAGACGTCCCGCGGCCTGCTGGAGCTGGTGGCCCGGTTCTCGGCCCCAGCCGAAGTGGTGACCGACCGCGGCGGTGAGTTCCAAGGGGCTTTCGCGGCGCTGCTTCGGCAATGCTTCGTCGACCATCGGCTGACCTCGGCGGGCCATCCCCAAGCAGACGGGGCCGCCGAGCGGCTGGTTCAGGTCGTCAAGGCGGCGCTGCGTAAGCACTGCAAGGACACGGGAAGGACGGACGATTGGGATCTGCAACTGCCTTGGCTGGCGCTCGCCTACCGCTGCTCGCCTCAGGCGTCGACCCGGTACTCGCCATACGAACTCATGTTCGGCGTGCCGCCGGTCGTACCGCCTGCTGTGCGGGAGCGCATGGCGGAGCCGCTGGGGCTGGCCGGCCCGGTGGGAGCTTACGCGGCGGCGCTCCAAGAGCGCGCCGCACTTCTGCAGCGGCATGCTCCCATCGCTGCGGCAAATCTGCTCATCGCCCAGCACCGAGACACGCGCCGGTACGCGCACGTGCGCTCAGGCAAGTACCGGCCGCCGGCTATGGAGTTCGCCCCAGGCGACTACGTGTATGTGCGCCGGTCAGCGGTGCACAACACTCTGCAGATGCCGGTGTACGACGAGGTGCTGCGCGTAGAACGGGTCGGGGCCATGGGAGTAGCAGTGTTGTTAGGGCGTGATGGGGGACGAATTAGACGTAGGATAGAGCAGCTGGTGCCGTGCCACCTGCCCGATCTTGATCCGATCGTCGATGTACGGCTGCAACGGCCAACCACCGACCTCGCCTGCGAGGTCTGTGAGTCGCCCGAAGATGAGGCGCGCATGCTGCTGTGCGATGCGTGCGGGACAGGCTGGCACCTGCAGTGCCTGTCCCCGCCGCTGAGCGCGGTGCCGCCGGGACAGTGGGTCTGCCCTGAGTGTGTCAAGCTCAGGCGCGAGGCCCCGGTGGGGCCAGAGATGGCCTTGCCCAAGGCGGCGCCGGTCCTGTTCCCCAACGCCGCCACGCGGCGGCGGGACGAGCAAGCGGCAGCACTCGACGGTGTCCGGGTCAAGCGTGTCGTGTACACGGGGCAAGGAAGGCAGCGGGCGAGGTCAGTGGTTTGGGGTACGGTGCGGTATCGCGGAGCATTGGCTAGGCCCCACTACTTTCTCGTCGAGTGGGACGAGGGGTCAGCTGAGCCGATGGGCATCACCGCGGTCAACCGCCTGTTGGTGACTGGATGATTGGGGGGCTTAGTGCAGTGGTTTACTGGGTTGCCTCACGGCCGGGTACTCAGCGGAGGTTGGAAGACCGCTTGTGCGCGGCAACGGACCTTTGACCTGGTGGTGATCCGCGAAGGGTCGCTTGGGCCTGAACAGGCCGTCAGACTGCGCGCGCGCGCGACTAGAGGAACTGAACCTTCCGGGGCTGCGCCGCGTGGCGCGTTGTGTGACTGTTTCGCCCCGGCAGATCGCCGCCTTGCGGCTGGGGGGGGAGACAGGGCTCCGGGCTTAGACCCGGCGGGAAGGCGGCTAACCGCCTTGCCTAACGCAGGTTGCAGGGGTGTTCCTTCGGGGGGGCTCTCGCGTGAGTGTCCTCGACGTTGGGACGTAGACGCCCACGGTGGCGCAGTTTGGCCGCAATGGCCGCGCTTGGAAAAGGCGCACTCGAGTGTTTCTTCGGTGCTATTGCCTTGGGGAGAGTGAAGTATAGCGCGCACGTGCTCGGGCTGGGCGCCACTGGCGCAGGACGGCACGACGTTGTGCGAACGCAGACCTCGGATTCCAGAGCAGCAGACTCCGGGCAACCCGCGTAATCGGATTTGGATCTTGGCGACCTCCGCGAGACGGGCGCGAAGCTCTTATTGCCGGACGATAGCGCGCCTTGACTTGTGCATGCTAGGCCGCGAGCGCCTCGCTAGATAGACGAATAGCCGTTTAGCGGCGCCGTACACCCTCGTTTATGTGGTGGGCGGAAACCCGTAGTAGTTGCATTGCGACCGGCGTCAGGCTTCCGTGCCGGCCGGATAGTCGCAGGACAGTTGCAGGTCTAGCCTCGCTGTCCTTCAGGATCGGTAGCTGTTTACTCGCGCCGCGCGTCATAGCCAGCACCTCCCTCGCTTAGCTTCGCTGCTACGTTCGGGGGGGGGAGTCCGCGTACCCAGTGTCGCGGGCACATGCCTTCCAGCGTTGGGGCATGACAGCTGTCGTGCACCGTTGGTGTCGGTACATTTCCGGGACAAATGCCCGGTGAGGGCGCGGAGAGACGCTAGGAAGGACCCTCGAGCGTATCTGGACGTATCTCCATCTTATGGGAGATATTACGGTCGTACTGCTCGTCCGCGTACCCAGTGTCGCGGGCACATGCCTTCCAGCGTTGGGGCATGACAGCTTCTTCCAGATTGCTTCTCCCAATTCCTAAACCCGGCCTCTTCCCCTCCCCCTCTTCCCCAAACCCCTAGATTGAGCTGGTGACCCGGCTTGTGGGCCTGGCTGGCCGTGGCCTGTCCGCCAACCCCGGCCTTGTGCCCCTGGCCCTAGGCCTGCAGCTGGGTCTGGTGGGACCATGCCACCTGACGGGACCAACAGCGATTTTCGCCCGGCGCCGGCATGGCAGCAGCTGGCTGCAGGGCAGGCGCCGTCGCAGCCGCCATGGGGTCACCCGGCTGCGGCTATGCAGGCGGCGGTAGTGAGGGCGCAGGAAGGCGCAGAGGGCAAGGCGGTGGAATGGGAGCTTGACGAGGACTGGGGCGAGGAGGGGGTTCTTGGGGAGAGCCCGGAGGGCTATGGAGGGTATGTGCGTGGGGTCTCAGGTCCGAGTCGCCCGCAGGTCGGTCAAGCCGGCGACGACGCCAGCACCAACCCTGGCGCTGACACCGAAGCTGACGCCGGTGCCGACGATGTCGACGTTTGTGGCCTCAGTGAAGGAGGCCTGAGCGTTGCCGCTCAGCAGCCGCTGGGCTCTCCCGCATGGCTAGACGCCCCGCCGGACTCCACGAAGCGGCCATTGCCATCGCAGCTACCTCTGCCGCCACAACCGCGGGCGCAGCCTGACTCGAGCGTTCAGGGCTTACCGGAGCGGCTCGGCGGCACCCGAGCATATGCGCGCACGTCGTGGGTGGCAGACTTCATTGACGAGGCGGACTTGAGGCTTTCAAGCCTCGGCCCGGATGACGGGTGCGAGGACGCGTGAGGAGCGGCTCGTGTGCGGCTGCGGACGGTGAATACGTGTGTGTGCGTGTGCGTGTTTGTTGTATCCACAATTCAGCAAAGGTCCGACCGGAAGATGCCCAGTCAGTTGACACCTCGGATACTTCCCAGGATACCGTACTACATTGTGCGGGTGGCGGGTTGCAAGGCTCTTGTAGACGACAGGTGTCCAGCAGAGGGTATTTGCGGGGTCCTGGGGTACCGGTACCTGCTGACGTACAGCTCAGGGGACGATCGCCCGTAGGATCTAGGATGTACGTGCCATGTATGCGTGTCGAGCACATGCATCGGGTCTCTTGCATGGGGTTACGCATGCCACGTGCCAGGCTTTCCAGTTACCCAGCCATTCCTTTAGATACGTACGCCCTGTGAATGAAATAAATGCAGACAAAATACGGAGTATGCGGGTACGATGCGGCGGCACCACGTATTGTTGGTCAAAGAGATGTATGGACGGACTGCGCACGGCGGGTGGCTGGGTGGTGGGGCGTGCGGAGGAGGGTCACAAGTACCGTCTGACGTGATGTGAATGATATACGGTACTGCTGGCTGGCAATGGTTAGTTTCGTTCATTTGTAGGTGTTGCCACTTGCCAGGCGCGCGTGTGATGCATTTGCAGGGGCTGGGCCCACGGTAGCTGCGGCAGTATCTGTCGCCCCCACGTGGTACCAAGTGGCAATGGTTTCTTATAGTGGCTCGTAAGCTTGGCGTTCCATAGCTGGCCGCACAGCTGTTTGAAGCATCGTTTGTGCTTGTGCCGGCCCGCCTTGTGCTGTAGAGTTCGAGTGCCCGCCTTGTGCTGTAGAGTTCGAGTGCTGGCAAACACGCACCCTGCAGCCTGCACGATGTACATTGACATGTCGAGGTCGTGCGACCGGGCAGGGTGTTGGCGACGTATCTGTTTCGTTTGTGAAACCCAAGTGTGTCTTCTGACGGACCAGAAGGGATTTGATACCACGCTGCAGGTCGTTGGCACAGCATTTTTTCTTAGGCCCAGTCAATTTCCCGCAGGCATAGTACTATAGGGTTTAAACTCTATAAACCCTAAAAACCCTATAATCCTGCATAGGCCAACTTAGGCTAAGACGGCCACAACCTTAGCCAGACTCAAACCGGTGCTCGTTTGGTAGGGAGTACTGACTTAGCCGGATAATTGTAGGAGGGTTCGGTTGCGCTCAGCACATCTGGGTGAAGCTTGGAGCATCCTCGTGCGGTCCGTGCGGCTGCTCAGTCATCCACCTTCGTCCACATTTTTTGTACGGTAACCCACTGTAAGGTTTCACTTGATGCAAAAGATTTCTTCAGATAGCAATAATCGCTCGTAGTGTATCGTAGCAAGTTATTTATAGAACCCCACCCACCCACCCCCTCATAAACCCCACCCACCCCCCCATAAATAAATATGAAAATAAATATAAAATAAGTTAAAAATGAATCAAAAATAATAAAAATAATAATACATTAATTATTATTTATAACTTATGTATTATTTAATTTCATATATATTTATGGGGGGGTGGGGGGGTGGGGGGGTGGGTTTAGGGTTTTAGGGTTTTATATGGGTCTGGTCTGGATATGGTCTGGATATGGTCTGGTCTGGTCTGGATATGACACTACCGGCTTATCGGTTAAGGTCCCGGGATCGATTCCTGGGGAGACTCCCGACATTGTCGGGAGCGGCGAGATTATGGCTAGCTGCTGAGATGAGGAGTTGGGCACCAGTTGATTGGGCAGATCACTCGGGGAACGGCCCAGTCATGAACCGGGTCATACACTGTGTTTTTGGTCATGAACCCAGTCATGCAGCCATTTGCACGACATGACCAGTCATAACCTTAGT
The DNA here is from genome assembly GCA_030267565.1 of Pleodorina starrii. Lineage (NCBI taxonomy): Eukaryota > Viridiplantae > Chlorophyta > Chlorophyceae > Chlamydomonadales > Volvocaceae > Pleodorina > Pleodorina starrii. The sequence goes on from BRXU01000035.1 coordinate 440,703, forward strand.
CATGTGGGCCCCTCCAGTCATGCCGGGCAGGGCCCTAGTCATATCGGGACGCCATGCCCCCAGTCATGTTATGCCCAGTCATTTTGGGCTAGTCATGTGAAACGAAGCCGGTCATGGAAGCCTACGTCCAGTCATCTGGTGCTGGGCATAAGCTTTGTAGTCATTTCTTACAATCAGTGCTGTGAATATTTACACTCTCCAGTCGGCTATTATAATGTTAGTGCAAAAGGCGCACGAAAGCTTTTTATGGGACTGCATTTACTGTTATGCAGCCGGAGCTGGATTCATTTCAGGAATGTTTACTTTTTTCACCTCAGACCTTTTCTGCCTCAAATATTAACTATACGGACAGCCACATGCGGACAGCTATATATATGGAGTCACATGACATAGCATCAAGGGACTTAACTAACCACACAGCGGACAACCACGGGTTGGAGTGAGGGAGCAGGCGGTGAAGGTGCTTAAGCTTCAATGCTCGTCGCTCCGTACCGGACTAACATAGTTTGGTGTCCTGCGACCCGCCGTGGTTCTCGCCCCAAATGTTTTCTGGAGCTAGTTTACCACCCTTTCTTTTCTGGGAGGGTGGGAGGGTCCACAGCTGGCGCGCAAGCTCAGAGCCTTGGATTCGGAGCAACGGTGCGTAATAACCTTGACTTTGTTCACTCGGAGTCCATGTGACCCGGTGTTTGGTGAAGCCTGGCGGCCTGGGTGGGCGCCTGATGTAACGCATGTCATGTCATGGGCCGACTCCCTTTGCTTGCATCGGATCGCGCGCGTCTCTGCTATTGCGTTCCGTGCCTCTGCCGACTTTGCTAGTTTCTCTTTCTCACGCATCCGGTCGGCCGGCCGGGTGGTGGTCGCCTGTCGGTCCCGCAGGTTTTCCCGTTTGTCGGCGTTCCCGCCTCGGCGGGAGCTTTCTGCTTCCCGCCTCTGTCTCCGCTACAGGTACGCCTTTAGGTGCTCGGGCACCACTCTACCCCGGGGCTGCCAATGACCTTCGGCGCTAATGTGTCGCTGCAGGCGCCGTTCTCCGCCAGCGGCTGGCCCGGGATCGCTGTCGGGGCGTCGCCGCTCCTGTCGCCGGTGCGTTAGCCCACGCTGGTGCCGGGTCGGTATCCTGTCCATCTGGACCGACCCTACTTCGCGCTCGGCTGCAGGCTCTCGGTGCCAACTTCGGGCCTCTTGCGCCCCCGAGCTCGGCCCCGCTCGCCGGCCTCTCCCCGGGTTTGGCTGGCTTCATCTCTGCCCCGGGGCCTCTCCTTCCGGTGAGCGCTCTTGGCCACTCCGCCACCTCGCGTCCCGAGGTCCCGGTTCTTGTCTGCCGTTCGATGAGCTGTCCGCGGGGCCAGCGTTCCCTGTCTTGCTCGGCGCTAACCGTTCCGCGCTCTTGTCCTGTTCGTCAGGGGCTTCTTCCCGCCGTGCCGCCGGTTCAACCGATTGGCGCCTCCGCCTTTTCCCCGCCCAATCCGGGCTTCTCCGCCGGTCTTCCGCCTCTGGGCCCCGCTGGGCAGGTGCGAAGCGGGTTTTGGTGGAACGGGGTATCGTGAGGCGGCGTGTCTCCCGTACACCGTCGCCTCGGGTCCTCATCTCGCCCCTCTTCGCATCTTTAACCTCTCGTCACCGGCCCGCAACGCTGTGCAGGGGGTGCCGCCCTTGGGTGTGGCGAGCGGCCGCTTGGCTCGGATCTCCGGGCGGCTCCAGGCACCCCCTCCCGCTCCCCGCGCCGAGCAGGACACGGTTTACCAGCAGGGGCTGGCGGCCGTCAACCAGGTGCTTCTGGGTGCCTTGTCGGGCAAAACTGTGGATCGGCAGGACGCCTCGACCGCCGAGTTCCTGGACTGGCTCGCCCGCTGCGGGCGCGGCCGGTCGTGGGCGGACTGTACGCCCGACGACGTACTGGTGATCTGGTGTACATGGTGACCTGGTGGCTGCCTCATCACCGCGGTCGGGATGGCGGCGAGGTGGGCCCCTCCGCCGTCAAGGGCTGCCTGTCGGCTCTCAGCGGCTTCTTCGCCCGGGCCGGGCGCACCGGCCCTTACAACGCGCACACTGGGCAGGGTAACCCGTGCGACTGTGTATGGGTAGAGGACTTTCGAGCCGCCTACCAACGCACCCGGGTGCTCGCGGGGGTATCCGAGGTGTCAGCCGTGCCCATGACGTACGCCAAGTACCGGGCGCTGGTGGCCTACCTGTGGGGTGCGGTGGCCCAGGCACCGTGCTCCCTGGAGCGGATTGTGCTGCTGCGGGACCTCTTGTGCGTCTTGCTGCTGTGGCAGACCGCGTTCCGGGGTCACGACATCGGCAAGTTGGGCCTGGGTGACTTTGTCGACCCGGCGCAGCCGGATCGGCCCTACACCGGTTTTCCGCTGCCTCCGCCCTGGCTGTGGGGCTCGGAGGCCGCTCCCACGCTGGGCTTCCGTCAGCGTGGCACTAAGACCTATAAGCTGGCCCGAGCCCCGCTGGTGCTGCTGGAGCCCAACTCGGCGGAGCCCGCCCTCTGCATCCCGCGCACTCTGGCCCACTACGTATGGTGCTGCAGTCAGCCGGATGCCCCGGCGGGCAGCGCCGTCGTGGACCTGCTGTTCCGTCCTCTGGCGGCCGATAAGCGGAGCTTTAAGGACACCGCGCTGACCAGCGCGAGCCTGGCCGCCCGGGTCCGCCTACACCTGGAGGCGGCGGGTTTGCACGACCAGGAGACTGTGCACAGCTTCCGGCGTGGGGCCCTGCAGGCTGCGGAGGCCGCCGGCGGGGAGGTTCCCACCTTGCTGGGTTTGGGGCAGCTGCGGAGTCTCGCCACGCTGTCTCGCTACCTGGACCGCCACCGCCACGAGCGCGACGTGCGGCCGCGATCGTGATGACTCCGGTCGGATTGTGCGCATGTCGCTTACCGCGGGCTAGTTCCGTGCGTCCCACAAGGTCATAATGGCGCGTCGGCTTGTTTGGGGCCTGTGTCGTGAGTTCTGAAGCCTGTTTGTCTAGCAGTCGGTGAGCAGGCGGGCGGCGCCTTTCTCTGGCTTCTCTAGGAAGTGGTTGTGGGCGGGTTCACTTCCTGACTCCCCCCCTCCCAAACTACACGAGGGAGTGGTGGGTGGGGTGAAGTTTGGGGCGCCGTCTCGAGGCCTACAGAACGATTCCTACAGGTGAACGCAAATTGCTAGATGTATCGGGGTGCAGTCTGCATGCGGTCACGGCTCACTTGCGGGAGAGAGCCTCCCATTGTCGTACGGCCGTTGTCCCGAGCACTTAAGTCCCTGTAAGTGCTTAAGCTTCAATGCTCGTCGCTCCGTACCGGACTAACATAGTTTGGTGTCCTGCGACCCGCCGTGGTTCTCGCCCCAAATGTTTTCTGGAGCTAGTTTACCACCCAACGACACCGCTCGGCGGAAACACGGTCATGCCCCCGTGCCCAGTGCAGGCTTCAGCACGTGGCCCTAAGCCTGGTGTGGGCCTAGCCTTGCCTTACCGTACTGTCTCCACGCCGCGACTGCCAGTTTCCCTCTCTAGCTCCAGCCCACGAGCCCCGAGGGGACCTGCTACCGCTCCTGCCTCTTATCGGCCGTCCGGTGTGCCGGTATGCGGAGCCCGCCTCCAGCAACTTGGGCTTCCGTAACCCGTGCCATTGCGCCCTCTAGGACCCCCGCCATCTTCGCCCACCGCTTCTGCTTCCGGGTGATGCCGGCTCTCTGCCTGCTCTCCACGCCGCCGGGGGGTGCCGCCGCCCCTCGCCCGGGCCCCTGCCTCCTGACCGCTGGCATTCCTCCCCGGCCCTTGCCCCGACTCCTGGCTCCCGCTTTCACCGCAAGATGTGCAACGCCTCCACTGCGTGCTTGGGGCCATGGGCCCACGGGGCTTCGCATTGGACCTACGGCTCTGGCCGGAACCCCTCCGGCTATATCGGCCTCCTCTCCCTGACTGGCAGGCGGGCCAGCAGGGTTCACCACCAGCGTGGCCACACCGGCGCGATGTGCACCGTCCAGCCGGTCGTCCTCTCTCTTGCCCACCACCCGTCCCATCACCGCGAGCCGGCAGGTTGAGGTACAGGATGGCCCGCGGCCCCAGTCCCCAATGCTGCACGAAAGCGTCCGTAGCCAGGCGTGCGGGCTCCCCGAACGGCGAAGGACCTGCCGGGCAGCTCGGTGAAGCACTCGTCTGCAGACATCCGGCAGCCCGGCCTCGTCCCGCCAGGCAGCCCTTGCTCCGCAGGCCGCGGTAGACCCCGTCGTCTAGGCACCACTGGGAGCCATCCTCTTGCTGAGGCCAGGTGTTGGCCAGCTGCTGCAGCTCCGGGTCCAGGCCCGCGCACAGCTGATACTGCTCGTCCACCCACACCAGGTGCATGCCCTTGCCCTTTTTGCCCCGTACACCGGACATCGCCCGCGTCCGAAGGGTATTGCAGCAGCCTCCCCTCCAGCAGGTGAGGTCAGTGTGCCCGCAGCCACTCCCCGCCAACGCCACCGTCCGCAGCTCCCGCTTCGAGCTGGACATCTCGCCACACTGCACACGTGCCGTTTTTCCTCCGGGGTGATGGTCACCGCCGTCCGGCTCGCCTCGCCCGGGCCCAGCTCGGCCTTGGGCAGCAGCGCCGTGTATGCCCTGTCCGCCGCGTTCTCTGACACACATCAGGTCAGCGCCGGCCTGCATTGCCATTCTTGCGGTGCAACAGCTCGACGAAAAGGCGCGCCCGCGCCGGAAACGTGTCGGAATCCCCAACTGCCGTGTCTCAGTCTCGACCCCCACCAGCGCTTGTCCCACCACCCTCACATGCAAAAGGGGGGGGCCCATGGACACGGCCAGGCTCAGGGCCGTGATGCGGGCTGTCAGGCTCGCTACTCCACGGGCGGTGACCGCCGCTCGGCCTGCCGCTTCTAAGCGCACGACTATCTCCTCCAGCTGCCGTACCTTGTCGTGTGGCACGACAAACACCACCCGCTCGGTGGCCATGCACGAGGCGGCCCGGTAAGCGGACGCTCTGTGTTGGGCGCAGCTGGCACTTCTCCAGGCTCAGGGTGAAGCCTGGGCGATGTGTAGCCTCACAACTGCGCCACACAGGTGTTGCACTGCGGCCAGCGTCCGTGCGGCGACACTGCAGACGTCGGTCAGATAGAACCAGTCCACACCCCGCTGCCGTAGCGCCCCCAGCGGATGTGGAGCGCGTGTGAATTACGGCGCGGTCGTAATTTCAACTTGCGCTGCGGCTATGCGGAGCGTGGGTGCATGCGGGGAGCGTTGGTGGATTGCAGGCGTGGTGCCCACACATGCATGAGCACACGCGTTGCGTTGCTTAGCGTAGTGTAGCGTTGCGTGCAAGGAGGCGCGCGCGCGACGTTAGTCGTGCATGCTAAAATGGCGACCCAAATGCTATGGTGTACGCGCGTGACTTAGGGCGTTGCGTTGCATAGGGGGACGTAAAGGAGCGGAGCGTTGAATTGCGTGCAAGGAGGCGTGCTTAGCGGAGCGGAGCGTTGCAGTGCGCGCAACGAGGCGCGCGCGCGGCTTGAATCGTGCACGTTGGATTGTAATTGCGATTTGCGACGAAAAAGCGATCATGCACACGCGCGATTTAGGGCGCCCTCAAGCTTGACCTGCCACTCAAAGCGGCGTAGCGGTGCATGCACATGCTGCATTGCGGAGGAAACCGGGTAGGTCGTGCCGTGGCTCGGCGGGATCTCCATGAAAAGGCTGGGGTACATGGAGTTCATGCAGAGGTGCAGCTTTTTGGCGTCCACGACCTGCAGGCCGTTTAGCTACCGTCGGGCTTTCCCACCTCGCCAGCCGGATTGCTACCGTTTGTATGCAATTTGGATCTCTGCCGTGACGAAGTCGGTGTGCGTGTGGGTGCTGCACGGGGTGCGGGGTCTGGCACGACAGGGAGGCCTCTAGGTCCTCCCACGGCCGACTGGGCATCTAAGCGCTCTCTTCTGCTTCTTTCGGCGCATAGGTGGTAGCGGTACGTCGGGCCCGGGTGCCCCGCCCCACTTAAGACGCACGTTTTCCGTTATCCCCTCTAGTAGCATGCGCTGCTGACGGGTCAGGCGTCGCCGCTGCATGCCCGGGGCGGGCCCGGCTGGAAGTCCGCTGGGTTGTACGCTGCAGCCTGTGACTGTCACGCAACTCCTCTTGCGGTGCTGGTCGGGCTGCGGCGACGGCTACCTGCGGGTCGGGCTGCAGCGCTTGCCATGCGGCGCCCAGAGCGACCGCCATGCTTGCTAGGTCGACGTGCGGTGGGTGCAGGAGGCTCGGCGAGAAATAAGCTGGCGCAGCAGCAACAGCTACAGTCGCGGGGCGTTGCGGCAGCAGTGCGGCCTCCGCCCAAGTTGCCCACGCGTCCTCTCACGCATCTCCGTCCACGAACCCCGCGCCTGTCCCCAGCGCTTTGGGGGCTCATCCAGGCCGGGGCCCCGCCGGCTACCCGAGCCACCCTTGGCATCCATCGCGTCTGCGCCCGCTGCCAGGTCATCGCCACACATCCGCGGGGCACGCAACAAACGGCACTACGGAGTTGGATTCGCGCCTGGCCCCTGGGCCCCAAAGGGCAGTTGCCCCGCGCTGAAGGCCTCGGCACCAGCTGCAGGGTAGGCACCGCGAGGGTAGGCGCCACCTCCGCCGCGCACGCGGGGTGCCATAGACTCGGCCGGCCTCGGCCTCCGCGAGGGCAGTGCACATCGCCACCAAGTCTGTCCGCCGAGCCGCGTTGGCCGCCCGCCGATCGGTGTGGGCGGACTCTGCCCCGGCCGCGCCTGTGTCCGGCGGGTTCCGCCGAGGGGCTGGCCCTTGTGCCCGGGCTCCCGGTGCGCTCGCTCCTGGTGGCTGTGCTTGCATGGTCAGTGTCGACGCGCCCTCCGTGTGGGCGTACACGGGGCAGGCATGGTTGAGTGCTCTGCTGGTGGGACGAGGTGCGCGCGGGCGATCCGCCGGCGAAGAGGTAAGGCAGCCGGCCCGGCTCGCGTGCGCTAGGGAATGGAGCGTGCAGCGTGTCGCCCGCGGTCGCTGCCTAGGCGGCTCAAACGGATCATTACCCCGACCGAGCCTGAGCCGCACACCTCGCCGTGCGGCCCCTGTCTGCTCGGATTCCGACCCTCAGTGCCGGCCCGGGGTTCTGCCCCCAAATAGCTCCGCTCGGGGTACTGCCCCCAAATAGCTCCGCTCGGGGTACTGCCCCCAAATAGCTCCGCCGGGGGTGCTGCCCCCAAATAGCTCCGCCGGGGGTGCTGCCCCCAAATAGCTCCGCTCGGGGTACTGCCCCCAAATAGCTCCGCTCGGGGTACTGCCCCAAATAGCTCCGCTCGGGGTACTGCCCCAAATAGCTCCGCTCGGGGTACTGCCCCCAAATAGCTCCGCCGGGGGTTCTGCCCCCAAATAGCTCCGCTCGGGGTACTGCCCCCAAATAGCTCCGCTCGGGGTACTGCCCCAAATAGCTCCGCTCGGGGTACTGCCCCAAATAGCTCCGCTCGGGGTACTGCCCCCAAATAGCTCCGCCGGGGGTACTGCCCCCAAATAGCTCCGCCGGGGGTGCTGCCCCCAAATAGCGCCGCCCGGGGTAACTGCCCCAGGCGTGCCGGCCCGGGGTACTGCCCCCAGATTTCGCTTGCCGAGCGGCTCCGTCTCCTCATGTGCGCCAGGGCGCCGTCTCGATTCGAGTAGCCCATTACGGCGAAACGGGCAACTGCGCCGGCGCGCTGCCCCTCACCGCCGGTTCTGCCCAGTCGACTCGGCTGGCTCGCCTCTCGTGAGGGCTGCTGCGCGCGGGTGCCAGGAAAGGGTTCTGCGGGTTGACGCACGCCTTGTGACGCCTGGTGGGCTCACCGTTGTGTCGCTCGGCGGCCATACTCCTCCGGTACCGCCAACGGGGTATTCCGCGCGAAGGCCTTCGTCGATCTACACAGGCACCCGAACTGGTCAGAGAACGGTGGTGGGTTGCAACAACGCGTCCATCTGGCGGCTGAAGCAGGTTTTCTCGGTTGTCTTCCCGGGTATCCGACACACGGCACATCATGCTAGAATTGGGGGGACGGGTCAGTTCTATCCCGACGGGCGCCCCTTAGCTGGCGCCGGCTACGACCGCGAAGATGGCGCGCAAACGAGGTCGTCGTCTGTTGCCGGCTGCGACCGCCCGTCGGCCTTCTGGCCCCACGTGAAAACAAGGCCAGCGGGAAAACTGTCCTGCGTCGCGTGCTTTAGGGGCCAGGTTCGCGGCTCCTCAGCTCGGGGCCCGGGTTCGGGTCAAAGGTGGACCGCCCTTACCCCAATCACACCGCCCGCGACGAGCGGCGGAGGAATTACAAAACAAATTACAGAAACGGAATACACTTACCTTGGTATCCATCGTCGAGGCGCTCCTCTCGCAGTCCACTTGAAATCGTAATGGTAGGATTCCGGGGTGAAGTTTGGGGCGCCGTCTCGAGGCCTACAGAACGATTCCTACAGGTGAACGCAAATTGCTAGATGTATCGGGGTGCAGTCTGCATGCGGTCACGGCTCACTTGCGGGAGAGAGCCTCCCATTGTCGTACGGCCGTTGTCCCGAGCACTTAAGTCCCTGTAACTGCTTAATGTCATAACCGTCACCGACGGTGACACTTGTACGGCAAAGTAGTTTCAGCATACAGTACTTTGGGTGAAACGAACTCATCTTGAACGCTTAGTGTTACATAATTTATATAAGGATTAGCTCATGTAGAGGCATTACGAAGGATGGCGTCGTATATCGGGGACGATGTTAGGGAGCATTTAACACCTGTGGTGGCACAGAACTTATATGAATAAATCAAAGAACAGCAGACACGAGCTTGACAATAAGACGGCGTCCTTCTTTATCGGCTACAAGCTGTGGTTTAGCCAGTCGGGCACTACAATTGCCGTCAGCGTCGCCGCCTGGCGTCAACAGCCTCGTGCCACAGTGCGTGCAGCTCACTCTGGCCATCGAGAAGGTACGTAGTCAGTGTCAGTAGCCCAGCCGACCGGCGCGACGGAGCAAGCGCATACCAGGTGGGAGGGGACGGTGCGGGGGTGGAGAGGTACGTGAGCACAGCAGCCGAATGTCTGGGGCAATGCAGCTCAATCGGCGGAACCCGGGGACACACCGAGCCCCTGACCTGCTGTGCTTTCGATGCCCGGCTTTCCCTGCCGTACCCAACCCAGCCGGCCACCAGTCGGCAACCCCGTCGTTGACCTTTGCTGCCTTGCACGCTCGCCGGCTCGCCCTTGCTTTTTGTGCAGGGTGGAACGGATTGACACGGCGGCAGCTAGCCCGGCCGACCGGAACGACCGAGCAAGCGCATACCAGGTGGGAGTGGACGGTGCGGGGGGCGGAGAGGTACGTGAGCACAGCGGGGCAATGCAGCTCAATTGGAGGAACCCGGGGACACACCGTTCCCCTGGCCTGCAGTGCCTTCGATGCCCGGCTTTCCCTGCCGTACCCAACCCAGCTGGCCACCAGTCGGCAACCCCGTCGTTGACCTTTGCTGCCTTGCGTGTTCACCGGCTCGCCCTTGCTTCTTGTGCAGGGTGGAACGGATTGACATGGCCGCAGCTAGCCCGGCCGACCGGAACGACCGAGCAAGCACATACCAGGTGGGAGGGGACGGTGCGGGGGGCGGAGAGGTACGTGAGAACAGCAGCCGACTGTCTGGGGCAATGCAGCTCAATCGGCGGAACCCGGGGACACACCGAGCCCCTGACCTGCTGTGCTTTCGATGCCCGGCTTTCCCTGCCGTACCCAACCCAGCCGGCCACCAGTCGGCAACCCCGTCGTTGACCTTTGCTGCCTTGCACGCTCGCCGGCTCGCCCTTGCTTCTTGTGCAGGGTGGAACGGATTTACATGGCCGCAGCTAGCCCGGCCGACCGGAACGACCGAGCAAGCACATACCAGGTGGGAGGGGACGGTGCGGGGGGCGGAGAGGTACGTGAGAACAGCAGCCGACTGTCTGGGGCAATGCAGCTCAATCGGCGGAACCCGGGGACACACCGAGCCCCTGACCTGCTGTGCTTTCGATGCCCGGCTTTCCCTGCCGTACCCAACCCAGCCGGCCACCAGTCGGCAACCCCGTCGTTGACCTTTGCTGCCTTGCACGCTCGCCGGCTCGCCCTTGCTTCTTGTGCAGGGTGGAACGGATGGACACTGCGGCAGCTAGCCCGGCCGACCGGCACGACCGAGCAAGCGCATACCAGGTGGGAGGGGACGGTGCGGGGGGCGGAGAGGTACGTGAGAACAGCGGGGCAATGCAGCCCACTTGGAGGAACCCGGGGACACACCGTTCCCCTGGCCTGCAGTGCCTTCGATGCCCGGCTTTCCCTGCCGTACCCAACCCAGCCCGCCACCAGTCGGCAACCCCGTCGTTGACCTTTGCTGCCTTGCGTGTTCACCGGCTCGCCCTTGCTTCTTGTGCAGGGTGGAACGGATGGACACGGCGGCAGCTAGCCCGGCCGACCGGAACGACCGAGCAAGCGCATACCAGGTGGGAGGGGACGGTGCGGGGGGCGGAGAGGTACGTGAGAACAGCGGGGCAATGCAGCCCACTTGGAGGAACCCGGGGACACACCGTTCCCCTGGCCTGCAGTGCCTTCGATGCCCGGCTTTCCCTGCCGTACCCAACCCAGCCCGCCACCAGTCGGCAACCCCGTCGTTGACCTTTGCTGCCTTGCGTGTTCACCGGCTCGCCCTTGCTTCTTGTGCAGGGTGGAACGGATGGACACGGCGGCAGCTAGCCCGGCCGACCGGCACGACCGAGCAAGCGCATACCAGGTGGGAGGGGACTGTGCGGGGGGCGGAGAGGTACGTGAGCACAGCGGGGCAATGCAGCCCACTTGGAGGAACCCGGGGACACACCGTTCCCCTGGCCTGCAGTGCCTTCGATGCCCGGCTTTCCCTGCCGTACCCAACCCAGCCGGCCACCAGTCGGCAACCCCGTCGTTGACCTTTGCTGCCTTGCACGCTCGCCGGCTCGCCCTTGCTTCTTGTGCAGGGTGGAACGGATTGACATGGCCGCAGCTAGCCCGGCCGACCGGAACGACCGAGCAAGCACATACCAGGTGGGAGGGGACGGTGCGGGGGGCGGAGAGGTACGTGAGAACAGCAGCCGACTGTCTGGGGCAATGCAGCTCAATCGGCGGAACCCGGGGACACACCGAGCCCCTGACCTGCTGTGCTTTCGATGCCCGGCTTTCCCTGCCGTACCCAACCCAGCCGGCCACCAGTCGGCAACCCCGTCGTTGACCTTTGCTGCCTTGCACGCTCGCCGGCTCGCCCTTGCTTCTTGTGCAGGGTGGAACGGATTGACATGGCCGCAGCTAGCCCGGCCGACCGGAACGACCGAGCAAGCACATACCAGGTGGGAGGGGACGGTGCGGGGGGCGGAGAGGTACGTGAGAACAGCAGCCGACTGTCTGGGGCAATGCAGCTCAATCGGCGGAACCCGGGGACACACCGAGCCCCTGATCTGCTGTGCTTTCGATGCCCGGCTTTCCCTGCCGTACCCAACCCAGCCGGCCACCAGTCGGCAACCCCGTCGTTGACCTTTGCTGCCTTGCACGCTCGCCGGCTCGCCCTTGCTTCTTGTGCAGGGTGGAACGGATGGACACTGCGGCAGCTAGCCCGGCCGACCGGCACGACCGAGCAAGCGCATACCAGGTGGGAGGGGACGGTGCGGGGGGCGGAGAGGTACGTGAGAACAGCGGGGCAATGCAGCCCACTTGGAGGAACCCGGGGACACACCGTTCCCCTGGCCTGCAGTGCCTTCGATGCCCGGCTTTCCCTGCCGTACCCAACCCAGCCCGCCACCAGTCGGCAACCCCGTCGTTGACCTTTGCTGCCTTGCGTGTTCACCGGCTCGCCCTAGCTTCTTGTGCAGGGTGGAACGGATGGACACGGCGGCAGCTAGCCCGGCCGACCGGCACGACCGAGCAAGCACATACCAGGTGGGAGGGGACGGTGCGGGGGGCGGAGAGGTACGTGAGCACAGCGGGGCAATGCAGCCCACTTGGAGGAACCCGGGGACACACCGTTCCCCTGGCCTGCAGTGCCTTCGATGCCCGGCTTTCCCTGCCGTACCCAACCCAGCCGGCCACCAGTCGGCAACCCCGTCGTTCACCTTTGCTGCCTTGCACGCTCGCCGGCTCGCCCTTGCTTCTTGTGCAGGGTGGAACGGATTGACATGGCCGCAGCTAGCCCGGCCGACCGGAACGACCGAGCAAGCACATACCAGGTGGGAGGGGACGGTGCGGGGGGGCGGAGAGGTACGTGAGAACAGCAGCCGAATGTCTGGGGCAATGCAGCTCAATCGGCGGAACCCGGGGACACACCGTTCCCCTGGCCTGCTGTGCTTTCGATGCCCGGCTTTCCCTGCCGTACCCAACCCAGCCGGCCACCAGTCGGCAACCCCGTCGTTGACCTTTGCTGCCTTGCACGCTCGCCGGCTCGCCCTTGCTTCTTGTGCAGGGTGGAACGGATTGACATGGCCGCAGCTAGCCCGGCCGACCGGAACGACCGAGCAAGCACATACCAGGTGGGAGGGGACGGTGCGGGGGGCGGGGAGGTACGTGAGAACAGCAGCCGACTGTCTGGGGCAATGCAGCTCAATCGGCGGAACCCGGGGACACACCGTTCCCCTGGCCTGCTGTGCTTTCGATGCCCGGCTTTCCCTGCCGTACCCAACCCAGCCGGCCACCAGTCGGCAACCCCGTCGTTGACCTTTGCTGCCTTGCACGCTCGCCGGCTCGCCCTAGCTTCTTGTGCAGGGTGGAACGGATGGACACTGCGGCAGCTAGCCCGGCCGACCGGCACGACCGAGCAAGCGCATACCAGGTGGGAGGGGACGGTGCGGGGGGCGGAGAGGTACGTGAGAACAGCGGGGCAATGCAGCCCACTTGGAGGAACCCGGGGACACACCGTTCCCCTGGCCTGCAGTGCCTTCGATGCCCGGCTTTCCCTGCCGTACCCAACCCAGCCCGCCACCAGTCGGCAACCCCGTCGTTGACCTTTGCTGCCTTGCGTGTTCACCGGCTCGCCCTTGCTTCTTGTGCAGGGTGGAACGGATGGACACGGCGGCAGCTAGCCCGGCCGACCGGAACGACCGAGCAAGCGCATACCAGGTGGGAGGGGACGGTGCGGGGGGCGGAGAGGTACGTGAGCACAGCGGGGCAATGCAGCCCACTTGGAGGAACCCGGGGACACACCGTTCCCCTGGCCTGCAGTGCCTTCGATGCCCGGCTTTCCCTGCCGTACCCAACCCAGCCGGCCACCAGTCGGCAACCCCGTCGTTGACCTTTGCTGCCTTGCACGCTCGCCGGCTCGCCCTTGCTTCTTGTGCAGGGTGGAACGGATTGACATGGCCGCAGCTAGCCCGGCCGACCGGAACGACCGAGCAAGCGCATACCAGGTGGGAGGGGACGGTGCGGGGGGCGGAGAGGTACGTGAGAACAGCAGCCGACTGTCTGGGGCAATGCAGCTCAATCGGCGGAACCCGGGGACACACCGTTCCCCTGGTCTGCTGTGCTTTCGATGCCCGGCTTTCCCTGCCGTACCCAACCCAGCCGGCCACCAGTCGGCAACCCCGTCGTTGACCTTTGCTGCCTTGCACGCTCGCCGGCTCGCCCTTGCTTCTTGTGCAGGGTGGAACGGATTGACATGGCCGCAGCTAGCCCGGCCGACCGGAACGACCGAGCAAGCACATACCAGGTGGGAGGGGACGGTGCGGGGGGCGGAGAGGTACGTGAGCACAGCGGGGCAATGCAGCTCAATTGGAGAACCCGGGGACACGCCGTTCCCCTGACCTGCAGTGCCTTCGATGCCCGGCTTTCCCTGCCGTACCCAACCCAGCCGGCCACCAGTCGGCAACCCCGTCGTTGACCTTTGCTGCCTTGCGTGTTCACCGGCTCGCCCTTGCTTCTTGTGCAGGGTGGAACGGATGGACACGGCGGCAGCTAGCCCGGCCGACCGGCACGACCGAGCAAGCGCATACCAGGTGGGAGGGGACGGTGCGGGGGGCGGAGAGGTACGTGAGCACAGCGGGGCAATGCAGCTCAATTGGAGAACCCGGGGACACGCCGTTCCCCTGACCTGCAGTGCCTTCGATGCCCGGCTTTCCCTGCCGTACCCAACCCAGCCCGCCACCAGTCGGCAACCCCGTCGTTGACCTTTGCTGCCTTGCGTGTTCACCGGCTCGCCCTTGCTTCTTGTGCAGGGTGGAACGGATGGACACGGCGGCAGCTAGCCCGGCCGACTGGCGTGTTTGCCGGCTCCCGTACACGAGCACAGCAGCGGAATGCCACGGACGGTTCGAGCACCACTGCCATGGACCATGCTGATCGGCGGGGGTTGGGGGCCGTTTCGGGATGCTCCCCTCAATGCTGCGGTACACAGGACAGCTCTAATCCGCAGGTTGGGCCGGGTACCACTGCAACCACGGCCGACAATGAGGGCGGGGCCGGCATATGGGAGAACAGCACCGCAGTGTCAAGGGGCAACGAAGTCCGTTCAGAGGGACCCAGGGCTGCGCGGGCTGGGATGTGCGACCCTGACCTGCTATGCATCATGACTTGCTGTCTCCTTTACACCCTTCCGTCGTCTGACCCTCCCCTGACATGCCACAACCAACCTTGCCCTCCACCAATCGGCACGTCCCTACTTCGGCCCCGTTCGGTTGCCAGCTTGCCTTTGCTTTTGGCGCAGATGGACGTGGTGACAGTGAGCCCGACCGGCCGCTGGATGAACTAGGATGGCGAGCAGGGGTGTCATGCTGGCAAAGGCGGCGGCTCGCAGGGTCGGGTTGAGGCCGACGAGAGCATGGCAGCGGGTAGGGGGGCAGCGACAGGGAGGAGTATGGCAACGGTGAGAGTGACGGGGAAGGGGCCAGCAGGTTGAGAGTGATGGGGAGTTCGGAAGAGAGGAGGGGGCATGGCAGAGCACGGGGGAGAGGGACAGGGAGGAGGATGCGGGCAGTGAGCTGTAATTCACAGCTGTGTTTGGCATGTATCAGGCGGCAACAGAGGCTACGGTTCTGAGGCAAAACGGGTTGTTGTCCAGGGTTGTAATTATTTGCCTGCACGACCTTGAAAGCAAATCAGTGACGCACAACTCGCAATTCAACTCACACGACGGGTGCACGACTTTGAAAGAAAATCACCGAATTTCGGACTGCGTGACAATCAGCCATGGGTACGGTCGGTTCGGGGTGGCTGAACCCTTGCCCAAGGGGCCCCACGGCAGTGCAAAGCCGGATGGCCCAGCGGCTCTACCCCTCCGAGGGGGCTTTTTTTCTGCGAGCGACGTTACAAGGACGGGGAAGCCGAAAGAGCCCGACCGGCAAGCCACACCACCTGGCGAGAAACCCAAAACCACAGCAGGGAGCCAAAGAGAGAGGAGCCAAGCAACTCCCAAACTCGCAGCGAGGACAGGGACAGGGGCAGCAAAAGGAGAGGAACCTCCGCTGCACGGGCGGCACACACGGCCACCCCTACCTCCAAGACATCAGGGCCCCAACAGCAACCACAACCCACACAAGCTCAACAGACAGGGGCGAAACCCACAACCCGCGAACGCAACAGCAACCACAAGCAACCCTGGCAAGCAGCCACAACACGCAAAACCAAACGGCCCACAAACCCGCCACGGAGCGTCACGGGAACAAGGGGTTGGTGTCGGCTTCCTTGAAGCCAGGAAAAAGGCGGGGCCCCGTTCAATCCGTGCGGGTTAAGTTCAGTGGTAGGGCGGCGAGGGCGTGAAGTGTGAGAGTGTCGACATTCCTGCTGATAGACAGCCAGAGCTTTGTTCCCGAAATGCCTGCTAGCCGAGTCGTTAGCAAGGCCTGCCGGCGCCGCGTGGAGCGCGTCATCCCGCCGGGTGCATGAGTGCATCGACCGAAATACGGCATCATTTCCAAAGCAAGCGGCGAGGACGTCAAGTGTGAGAGTGTCGACATTCCTGCTGATAGACAGCCAAAGCTTAACATCTGAAATGCCTGCGGCTTCAGCAATCTGCCCCATGAACGAAACGACCGCCGTGCAGTGTGCAACACGCCGGTTCCGATGGGCCATAGTTCTACACCAGGGGCCGGCTGTCGGATCGCCACCGGGCTTCCATGCAAGATGCACAGCTGACGGCAGCCGGCGCGTGGGTTACGAGCCGTACACTGTGCAACAACAAGCGCACGGGACACACAACCCGCTGCCCCCTGCACGCCAGCTGCTATGGGCCGCAGGGCTATTCCGAGGCATGGTGTGCGGCGCCCACAGGTGCCGTACAGAAGTGCAACCCTCACCTTCGGGATGGCTGAGGCCTCCCCGCCGTGTTTTGGCGGCTCTGTCCACATCCCTGTGGCTGCTCGCTGCTGCGGCACATGCTGTCGTCATGCGTAAGGCACCGCAGCGGGGAAGAGGACGGGGTTACGTGTGCATGAACAGCCCACGTCACAAGGGGCCCTTGTCCCAGCCGTGGGGAGGGGTTAGGTGGCGGACGCGGGGCGGCGGAAGGGTTGTGGGGCGAGGGAAGTGGGGATTCCCCGGAAAGGGGCCTGGCGAACCGATACACCCCCAACTGTACGACAGCCTTCCCATCTGCAACCCCATTCGCGCGGATACACAACCGAAACGACCGCCGTGCAGCGTGCAACACGCCGGTTCCGATGGGCCAGAGTTCTACACCAGGGGCCGGCTGTCGGATCGCCACCGGGCTGCCGTAGAACGGCCACGGAAGGGGTGTGGGGCGAGGGAAGTGGGGATTCCCCGGAAAGGGGCCTGGCGAACCGATACACCCCCAACTGTACGACAGCCTTCCCATCCGCAACCCCATTCGCACGGATACACAACCGAAACGACCGCCGTGCAGCATACAACACGCCCATTCCGATGGGCTATACTTCTACACAAGGGGCCGGCTGTCGGATCGCCACCGGGCTGCCGTAGAACGGCCACGGAAGGGGTGTGGGGCGAGGGAAGTGGGGATTCCCCGGAAAGGGGCCTGGCGAACCGAAACGCCCCCAACTTAAACGACAGCACTCCCAGCCGCAACCCCATTCGCGCGGACACACAACCGAAACCCTGTTGTAAACCCTGTTGTAGAACTGACTGCAGTGCTGCTTTGCTGCCCAGTTTGGCCTCCTGAACGAAGTAAGGTGACATCTGGGTTGCCTGCGACCTGCTGTTGGTAGCAGAGCAGCCTGGAGGTTCGTGCCCGCCCAAGCCCATTGACGTTTACGGTCAGGAGCTTGAAGGTGGGCGCGCTCCCGTGGGCACTCATGGCTCCGCACCACAGGCCGCCCGTCGATAGGGGCGGTCAGTGTGGCAGGCGGCTTGGGCTCGGGCCTGCTGCAGCTAGCCCAGGGCAGCATCGATGAAGGAACGTGCGTGCCCGGGGGTAGGGCGCAGGCCACGTAGGAAAGGGTCCAGGGAGCACAGATGGTCATGGTAGACCTTCAAATAAGCACCGATGGAGCCGCAATTGCCGGTCCCAGCTTTGATGGAGGGCTCCAGGGCTGATTGGGCCGCGGCCTTCATGTCGGGCAGCACAGGCGGGCACCGTGGGGACAGCCAGCTGTGGTTCTGTGACAGAAGGAGGGTGTCCAGCTGGTGCAGTGCCCGATGGCAGAAAGCTGCAACGACCGGGCGGGGTGTGTTTCAGTGGGCTGGAGCCCACTGAAACAACCACCAGGTAAACGAAAACTGGCGGTGGCGACAGGCAGCACCTAGAACGCCAAATACGTCCATCAAGGGACTTAACCACACAGCGGAC
This sequence comes from Pleodorina starrii, assembly GCA_030267565.1. Taxonomy (NCBI): domain Eukaryota; kingdom Viridiplantae; phylum Chlorophyta; class Chlorophyceae; order Chlamydomonadales; family Volvocaceae; genus Pleodorina; species Pleodorina starrii. Next base: position 458,428 of record BRXU01000035.1, read on the forward strand.
AACCAGGGGTTGGAGTAAGGGAGCAGGCGGTGAAGCTGCTTAATGTCGTACACTGTCACCAATGGTGACGGTACGGCAAAGTAGTTCAGCATAAAACTAGCTTTGGGTAAAACGAACTCTTCTTGAACGCTTAGTATTACATTATTTACATAATGTTTAGCTCATGTAGAGGCATTACGAAGGATGACGTCATATATCGGGGACGATGTTAGGGAGCATTTATCACCTGTGATGGCACAGTACTTATGGGCAATTATAAACCCTAAGCAAAGAACAGCAGAACTGCATGTAACAAGAGGTGGACATTTGTACCAGTTTACATTTGGCGACAATTTTTGGCGACAATTTAGCCATGCGACATACTTCTCGTCCGCACTGGAAATCAAGCACACAAAACCTATAAACACCTCCCTGTGTTATGTCACTTGCAGGCTACCGTGCGCTTGGCCCACAGCGCCCAACAGCCCAACAGCACATTGGATCCACATGGATCCAAAAGTCCCAAAAGCGACTGAGTGGTAACTGTGTCAGCTTCCTTGCATTCCTTTCATCAAAGCCTTACAAGACATATATGTTTATTAGCTTATAAACGGCGCTGTAGTTCTGCGTGCCCTAACAGTTATCTCCGGTCGTCGGGCAACAATTTGCAATGGACGCACCATAGGTGGGCTCCGTAGACAGAACATAAATTGACAAATTGAGGTCGTCCTTACACTGGTTCTCGTCTGCACCATGCTTTGGGCGGCCAGAGGCGTACTTCGACCAGTGGAGACTGCAAAATGTACAGTGTGTTGCGGGCCGTGGCTGCTTGCTGGAAGGCCGAACTCAACCTTATCGACGTCTACGAGGAGACAATGCTGCCGGAGATAGATAGCTAGGTTCGTGGACAAAGTCAATGTGCCCGAAGCGTCTTTGACTTTCCTCGTAGACATTGCAAGAGCCGCACTGAGACTCAAGTGATGCCGACTTCATGCAAGCTTTAAGATGTTAATAATCCTTCAGTGGAGCTTATATCAGGGAACACTGTTGACATTGTTGTTATTGCTGTTCATGTGCAGGTGATGCCGCGGGCTGGAAAGCTCTGCAGGCACAGTCAACAACCTGCAGGCCTACATCGACAAGATCAAGACCGGCCAGGTGAATCCCGCAAACGTTCCGCTGTTCTGTAAGCTGTCAGAGCCTCCGACCACGAAACCGAACGTAAAGGGCCCGATGTGGCTACTTCGACAAGGTGGAAGTCCATGGCACCACGCCTGCACCCGCCCTCACCATGTAAGTAACCCTTAGATTCAAATTAGGGTGCATTCGAGCATTTCACAGCACAACCCCTTGTCTTAAGCCAGCTGCATTCATGGCTGGCACGTCCCTATGGACACGCGGCCCAGCGGCCAGCCTGCATGTGGCAAGCAGCCGCACCCGCCACGCTGCCAGGTTTGTATTAGGAAATTCCAATTCAGCAGGAGCTGTACGAGTTTGACGCACGGATTGCAGGGTGCCTGCTCGATCGCCGATGCCTCTCCCAGGTTCCAACACCCACGTCACACTGTTGCCCATCTTTTTGATTGCCTCGTAG